>JAKSZU010000001.1:252575887-253028387 GCA_026018925.1 Tupaia tana
GCACATGTGCCCTGTAGCAAAAACCTCTCAAAAAAAAGAAAAATATTTTAATTTCAGGATGAAAGCCATGTTACTCCCTTACCTTCTCACCTCCTTTTTTCTTTGAAAATAAACTTTCTTCATTGGAAGATTAAAAAACATAGGCAAAATTAGGCTGAAAACAATGACAGAATGCAATTTCAAGTGTCATTTGGGTACAGAAAGAGGGTAGTATATGGCAAAAGACAAAATAACTCAGAGTTTTCCCATTCTCTTTGCATTAAAAAAAAAATGAGAAAACAAACTCTTGTTTGGCGAATGAGCTATGAGGATCTCAGCTGGTTTCTCAGTTTAATAAGCAGCAAACTGAGAAGCAGATGGAAACAAGAAGACAGGAGTTTACATTCAAGCAAATCTGCCCAGCAGTGATTCTTAATTCTCACAATTCCTAATAATCTTTCCAAATTATGTTTATGCTTTTTAGATATGAAAGGACTGAAGAAGCTCCTAATTCAGGTCTATTTATCTGTTTTCACCCTCTAGTACAAGATCTAGCATTCCCAAGAACACTAGTCTATCAAGATGTTTAATCAAGGATATTGGACTTCTTTTTCTACAGGTCCACGAAGGGCCATCACATGAATGGCAGTCACTCTGTGACTTCACTTTTGTCCTTTAACAGTACTGCGTCACCTCATATCTACAGAATTAAGATAAGACCTTTGGTAATTTCTCATGAAAGGAAGCTAGGACCTGATGGCAGGAGTTGACAGAACTCAAACAACCCTCAAGAATACTAGGGAACCATGAGCTAGTAAACTTGAAAATTAGCAAATTTATGGTAAGTCCTTGCACCATCTCTATCGTTCTGATCAAGTATTTCTAAACCTCTGAGGAATAGACTCTACCTAAGTGAATTGTGGGTCACATCACAAAGCAAAGCATAGATTTAAACTCGTGATAAACCCATGGATTTTGGCATTTAGGAGCTATTGTTCATTGGTTAGTTAGGAAAGTGATAACTGCTAAATGCTCTGCTTAATAGTGAAGAGAGTGTGCAGGAAGGAGAAAAAGTAGAGGAAGAAAAACGAAAACTAATATTGTTTGCAACCTACTCTGTGGAAAACTGAGTACATCTGATATTTTCTCTAGTTTAATTTTCACAACAATCCCTCTGAGGCAGGTCAGCACTGCAGGAATGTGAAAACGGAAACCAAAAGAAGATAAGCATCTTGCTGAAAGTCTCCCTGCTTACAATGGAGAAACAGCTCAAGATGAGTAAATTTTGGCTTCTGACTCAAAGTTCCGACAGATCCTTGAAAAGTCTCCCTTTCCAAAGCCCTTAGCAGTCACTGGAGGTCAGACATTCATCCTGAATGACCACATCTCCATAATGGTGCCATGAATCAGAACGAGAAGATCGGGCTCACTCATAAATTGTCCTGCTTCCAACAAAGTCCTGAAGACTCAATTTTCTGGCACTAAAAAAACTGAAGAAGGTGTACAAACTCAATTGAAACTTACCAGATTATCTTCACCTGGTCTTTCTAAAAGGAATAAAATGTCAAGGCGATGTAAACGCATCAATAAAAGTGGCAATGGTGTGACAATAAATCTCATCCCTGGGATACTTTGAGAATATGTAAATCCAGACCTTCCATCCTGGAAATTTGGATTTATTAGGCTTGTATCAAACCAAGAAATACAAATGCTTAAAAATCTTCATGAGTGATGTTTTGCACATGTAATTATGATTCTGACAGAAACAACACAGGTAAGTTCTACTTCATTTATACAAATTCAGTGGCAGGAAAAATCATCCAAACTGAAAGACTAGTTTAAAAGATTTGTAAGAAAATTGAGACCAGCAGTTAGCGTAATGGCTACATCGCTGGACTCCCATGTAGTCGACCGCAGTTCAAGTCCCGGACCTTAAACTCACGCCGGGTGCATGTGCGTGCGTGCCCAAGATCCCGAGAGGAGAATGGAGAAGGGATTGCGGCATGGCCATCCCCCTGGGGGGTGATTTCTCACTTTCTATCTCTCTGTCTCTCTCTGTCTTTCTGGCGAGAGCACGCGCCCTATCGCAAAAACCTCTCCAAAAAAAAAAAAAAAAAAAAGTGTAGATTTGTAAGAAAATTATGTTTGATCCCATGATGCAAACTGGTAAGGATAGGAGCTATAAGGCAAGATTTTATGTGGAACTACCAGGAAACTAAAAGAACTTAAATATGTGATCACTTCTAGAGAAGCAATAATGTCCCTTGTAAGACCAGACTCAGGAGAGAGAAAGTTGTCAAATGCTATTTTCTCCCTTGCCAGCCCCTTTGGTGACTCAGGTCTTCGTCCCCCTGAACTACTCCTTTAGTTGTGGCTGTTTACCTTTGCCAGTTCCCAGAGTTCATGCTTCCCTCAAGACACCCCTTTGCTGGATGCATAGTAATGACATTTCACATTCGGTTGGATGGTTCTGTATTCCATTTCTCAGCCGAATTTATGGTACCTTTGTAAACTCTCAAGAAAACACAACCTCACACAAACTTCACATGGTCATTTGATGCCAAACTTTCCCTACATATATATCTCACAGATAGTCTAAAACTCTGTAAAGATTGTAATTAATATATCAAGAGGATATATGAATTGTTACTATGCACCAGGCACTTTAAGAATTGTATGTCTATTAATTCATTTAATCTTCATAATAAACCCATGAGGTAAACTGCATGACTATCCTTTATTTTACCAGGGAGGAAATTAGACCACAGAAAGATTAAGATAACAAATATAACTGGGCCAGAAGGTGGCATGGAAGCTAAGACAACTACATCCCACATGTCTGACTGCGAGGTTTGAGTCCCAGACCTGGCATCTTGAAAAATACACCAGGCACAAGTGCATGTGTGCCCAAACTCCTGATAGGAGAATGAAGGAGGAGGGAATGCTGAGTGGCCATCCCCACTGGAGTAGTGATTTCTCAGTCCCCACCACCCTCTCCTTCTGTGTCTCTCCTGTGAGTTCACACACTTTATAGAAAAAAAAAAAATTAGAACATGGCCAAGGTGGAATTTGAATTCAGTCTAATTTAAGATGGCACATGTGTGTTATAACCACTGTGAGAGTCAGCCTCATCATGTTGTCCTCGTGTTTGTCCTTCTCTCTGTGTGCTTTTTCATCCTAACACAACTTCTAAGTTTCCATTAAAGTTACTGCATCGAATCCCTTGTATGCCATTTTACACTGACTACCTCATTGACCTTTGGCAGATCCATAGGGAAGAATCTTTCCACTCATGATCCTTAACTATAGGATAACCAATAACTACCCTAGAAAATGTAAAATGCAGACCTACTTTGAATATGTCAGTATCATAATACATAAAATATAACATACAGTGATACACAAAAGAGCCCTTGCACCCAATATTGACCTTCGCTTATGTGTATACATGCATTTTCCCTTTGTAAGCATTTTACTCTAGAACAATGGCTGAGTAGAAAATGTCTGGAGTCAAATTACCTGTGTTCGAACACAAGATCTAACAACCAATAGCTATAGGACACAGCACCTAGCCATGGAAAGTTATGTAACCTCTCTGGGTTTCAGTTTCCTCCTCTATAACCACATAACAAGCACTAGTATGGTTAAGCACTCCACTAAGTGCTTTTCAGGTGTTAACTCATTTAATCCCCTGTTTAAAGTCACAGAGTGGGTACCTGCTATGGTGATCGTTATGTAGTCAGTGCTCCACTGAACACACATAAGTGGATGTGCAAACACATTACAAGACACAGATATTATATTTTAAACTCAATATAGTTCTCTTTAGGTGTCTACATTTCTTTTAAGAACCTAGCATTTTTAAGGCTTTTGCCATAGAATATGTGTGCTTATTGAGAGAGAGAGAGAGAGAGAGAGAGAGAGAGAGAGAGAGAGAGAGAGAGGGAGAAGGGAAGAAATTACTCCCTAGGGAGAATGGTCACACTGCAGTTCCTTCTTCTCCATTCTCCCCTTGGGATTTTGGGCATACACGCACATGCCCCTGGCACAATTCTCAAGCTGTCAGGTCTGGGACTCAAACTGTGGTTTGCCATGTGAGAATCTAGTGCCTTACCCAGCATGCCACCTGCTGGCCCCAAGCATCTAGCATTTTTAAAAGAAACTTGACTTTTTATCTCCAACACTGGTAGGAGGAGAAGAGAATAAACGAAAGGTCACCCTCAGAAGGAGATATTGAAAACGGGAAGCGTTACGCATCAGAAATTCTGTAATATCCTTGACTTAGCCAATAAACAGTGTGTTCTGGATGGAAAAACTCATTTTGTATACTGTAATGATGTACAGTGAAGGAATGTAAGAAAATAAATTTAAAATGAAATAAAATAAGATAAATTATGCTTTAAAAAAAAAGGAAAAATTCTTTGATCATCCTGGAAGAATTGTTTCCAGTCATTACAGTACTACAAACTGGCCAATTAGTGATAAGAAGAAATAGGAAGGTGAATGCTAATTTTCAAAAAGATATAAAAATTAACAGAAATAAGAATTTATATCACAAAATATAAGCCAATATTCTTGGTTCTCAAAAGTATTCTTCCTGATTAGGTGGGACTATATTCATAAAAGACAAGGTGCTATTTGGCCCCCTGACCTAGTCTTTAAGGAAGATAGATCCCACATGGCTAGCTGCAGTTCAAGTCCTGGTCCCTGTGGCTTGATAAATATGCCAGGCACATGTGCATTCACTTCCCAAATTCTAAAGCAATGGAGCAACGAGACTGCAGTGTGACCACATCCCTTTGTATCTCTGTCTCTCTCTAGTGAGTGTATGCACTCTCTGGCAAAAAATTTTTAAAAGGAACATGTGCCAGATTTGCCAGAGTTAGTGAACTCCTAAACTCATTCCATGGGGTAGCAGGAAAGCTATGGTTGTGCCTTTGTAGGCCCCAGATTCTTTTTCTTCATTCATTACCGAAACGCACTTCCTGCAAATGGGCAACTATATGTCTGGGAAAGTGATCTTTCTCTCTGCATTCATTGGTCCATTTCCTTCTGCACTTTAAATACGGTAGTATTATCTAACAGCCCGACTACTGTACCTAAGAGGATTCTGACTGAGGCAACATCAAGATGTGAGTAAATGTCTTTCCAACTTGCATCCTTGTTTATTCAACAATTTCTAAATAAAGAGTGTAAATAAACACTTTCTCACAACTTTACTCAGATTATTGCCAATATAAATTATTCATAAATAATTTTAAATACAGTTAGCACAGCCATGGATGTGCTACAGACCCATCTACAAACCTAGATGATGCAAGGGAGACCAAACTTGTCAAATAAAGAGTAAATTAAACCACTAACAGATCACAGGAAGAGATATCCTCAATATACCAACCTCAACCACTCCAACCCTGAACAGAAGGTGTATCTTCAGAATGGATCTAAGAAAGAAGACAGATGAGGAAGAAGAAGAATGGAACCATGACTCAGTTTATCAATTCAAATGTTAATCTCATCCAAAAACACACTCACAAGCACACCCAGAATAAAGTTTGATCAAATATCTGGGCACTCTATAGCCTAGTCAAGATGACACATAAAAACAAAATGAGATGGAGAAGTAAATGGAGTAGAAGGAGAAGAAAAAGAGAAGAAAAAAGTAAATGAGAAAGAAAAGGACGGGGAGAAGAAGGAAAAGAGAGAAGAGAGAAGAAAAAGAGGAAATTATTATTACTTAATTTTGCATGTCCACCATTGAAACCCTGACACTCTCTGCTTTGAATTATTATGTGGGAATATCAAATTATCTAATTAAAAATGGTTGGAGAAACTATGAAAGTAAGCTATGGCCCTCTACTTTGTTTAAGTGTTCAGAAATATCACCTTTGTCGGGGAAGTTGACAGTATTAACAATTCAAAACATTTTTCTGACAATACATTTTTAAGAACCAGTTATCCCAGAAGATCATGCTACTGATTTGACCTTGTCAGTTTGATGGCAAACCATTCTTTCCTTTTGCATTTTTGTTTTCATGACAGATCAAGTCTGGTTATAGACCTTCTGTAAACATAGTGAAGCATTGGATAAGCATGATCTCTCTGCTATACATACTGAGCTTGTTTTACTATGTTTGCTTTTTGCTTCTTATTTTAAAGGATGAGCTCACTGGGAAGATAACCTTTAAAGATTACTGACAGATATACATTGAAAAGTAATATTAAATATCGCTCTCCTTATAAGGAATTAGATAAAACATAAATATTGCATGACAGACTTACCACCTTTGATTCCCACGCATATTGCTTCCATGTTAATATATGTAAAAA
This sequence comes from Tupaia tana, assembly GCA_026018925.1. Classification (NCBI taxonomy): domain Eukaryota; kingdom Metazoa; phylum Chordata; class Mammalia; order Scandentia; family Tupaiidae; genus Tupaia; species Tupaia tana. The sequence goes on from JAKSZU010000001.1 coordinate 252,582,197, forward strand.
GAGAATACAAATTTTAAAGAATATTGCATATTTATTACCCCACTGATATATAAATACATACAGGCATATAAATATGCTTCTATATATGTATGTATATATTTAAAATTGTATACATTTATCTACATTTCTATATCTACATGTGCATTACACTAGAAACATGACCAAAATTATTCAGAGTGTTTTCTAAAAGAAAAATATATCTCTTTTGAGAATCAGGTTATTACCCTCTTTTTCATCTTCATTTGATTATTTTCCTTCTTTGTATTAGTCAAGTCCTCCAAAGAAACAGAATGAGTAAGATACATACACATGCACATGCACATAAATAAATATACAGATTTATTATATCTATATGTATATAGATAAGGAGATTATTATTATTATTATTATTATTATTATTATTATTGGAGAGGTTTTTGCTACAGGACGCATGCACTCACCAGAAAGACAGAGAGAGACAGAGAGACAGAAAGCGAGAGATCACCCCCCCCCAGCAGGGATGGCTACGCCGCAATCCCTTCTCCTCCATTCTCCTCTCAGGATCTTGGGCACACACGCACACATGCCCAGCGTGAGTTTTAAGCTGCCGAGTCCGGGACTCGAACCATGGTTGACTACATGGGATTCCAGCGACATAGCCATTACACTAACTGCTGGTCTCCAAGAGATTTATTATCTAAAAAATGGCTCACATGATTATGAAGGCTGAGAAGTCCCAAGATGGGCTAGATGAGAGTACAAGCTGGAGATCTAGGAGAGCTCATGGTTTAGTTCAAGTCCAAAGGCAGGAAAGAACCTGATGCGTAGCTTGAAGGCACTCAGACAGAGGGATTCTCTTACTTATAGGAGGGTAGGGTCAGACACGGTTATGTGCAGGCCTTCAACTGATTGGATCAAGCCTGACCAGTTTGGGGAAGGCAATTTTTGTGACTTGGTTTACCAATTTGAATGTTATTCTCATCCTATAAACACCCAGAATGATTTTTGTCCAAATGTCTGGGTACCCCATAGCCAGTCAAGATGACACATAAAATTAATGATCGCACTCCTAAATCTCAGTTTATTTATAATACAGAAATGAATAGGAATACTGACATAATAAAATTACTATGTGAGTTAAATTTTAAATGAATGCAAAGCAGTTAGCAAAATGTTAGAGCATGCTAAGATCCCAACAACTGTTACCTGATGACAGACAAGAGTAGTAATTTTCAAGATGGGCCCTGACATCAGACATCCTACCTTCCCAGGGAAGATTCTTGCTTCTGTTCTTTGTTGGTTTTGTGATTTTTCTAGCAAATAACTAAATCTTCTCCAGCCTCAATTTGCTAAATGCAATAGTAACATACTTCTTACAGGGTTGTGGTAAGGATTAATTAAACTGAATCTTCAACATCAATTCACACAATGCAGGTACATATTAAGCAAACAGATAGTGGGTAATTTTGTTATCACAAAAGCAAACACATTTTACAAAGAGACTTTAATTTTCCTTTTATTTAAACCTCAAAATATATCAGAGAGGCAGATACTATTACCATCACTATTTAATAGAAGAGTGAGAATTAGAGAGATTGAGCTACTTGCCTGGGAATATCCAGTGATCAAAATTCTGCCCACGTCTTGTTGACCTGCTCCTTTATTCCCCCCAGAACATCGATTTCCTCCCAGGATAATCAGAAGTGTTTAGAAAAGCTATGGATACTAAGTATCTTAAGTTTGGGAAATCTAAACATTTGTTCAGAGTTGTCAATTAAAGAACTATATACTTTTTAAAAAATGTGTTGAACTATATGCTATTTATTTCCAGATTATGGGAAATATGGTAGCAATGATGTGGATTATAACATCTTCCCCCCCCCTGAGTTTTTACTGACACCCCACCCACCCTCACACACACATCCATACCACCCAGCAAAAGGTTGCCCTTTTTCTTTGCATATTATTTAGCACTGGCTATGATGCTAGGCACTGTACTAAATCCTTTACATGTATTATTTAATTCAGTCCTCATGACACATTGTGATTTAGAACTGTTATGATTCACATTTTTAAAAGGAGGAAATGAAGCTTAAGAGGTTCACTTGAGATCACAAGGGAAATAAGTGGTTAATCTAGCATGACACCCAGTCATGCTACTTCCAGAATGCTCATTCCAGGCACCCATGCCCACTCTGGCATTGATTCCATTCAGTCAACGTGTGTTTATTGAGACTTACTATGTTGAAGCATCAGGCCAGGCATAGGGTGTCCAGGAGAGAAATGAATGCATAAAGTCGTGGTGTCATAGAGCTTACCTTACAGCAGGCTCATTTCTAACAGGAGCAATAGCAACTCTTACAAATGAAAATTGGTTCTGGTGGGGCAAAAATATCTCACTCTAGGTATCCAATGCATTAATAAAGTATATTTATTCTTTATGTCATAAAATCAAGGGAAAGAGTGTTTATAAAGGTTCTTTGGGAGTGATGATGACAACAAAGATTGAGAAACATTGTTCTAATGTGATATATATATATATGTGTGTGTGTGTGTGTGTGTATGTATATGTATATGTATATATATATATATATAAATGAAAATTGGTTCTGGTGGGGCAAAAATATCTCACTCTAGGTATCCAATGCATTAATAAAATATATTTATTCTTTATGTCATAAAATCAGGGGAAAGAGTGTTTATAAAGGCTCTTTGGGAGGGATGATGACAACAAAGATTGAGAAACATTGTTCTAATGTGATATATATATATGTGTGTGTGTGTGTGTGTGTGTGTGTGTATGTATATGTATATATGTATATGTATATATATATATATAAAACATAAAATAATCATACAACAAAATATGTGACTATAATCTATCACATGTACCATGAAGCAAAATAGAAAGTGATATACAAACAATTTATTTTTTTTGGAAAGGTTTTTTGTTGTTGTCATTATAGGGCAGGTGCACTCACCAGAAAAACAGAGAGAGACAGAGAAACAGAAAGCGAGAAATCACCCCCTGGGGGGATGTCCATGCTGCAATCCCTTCTCCTCCATTCTCTCGGGACCTTGGGCACGCACGCACTTGTGTCTGGTGTGAGTTCAAGCCACCAGGTCTGGGACTCCTACCACGGTCGACTACATGGGAGTCCAGCAACATAGCCATTACATCAACTGCTGGTCCTATATACAATACATTTTAACAAGAAATCTCATTGAGTTTGGAAGGTTATAGAAAGTGTCTCTGCCAAAAGACATTTAAGCTGAAACCTGAAATATGAGTTAGCTAGAACTTTCCTAGGATGGGAACAGCATGCAGAGTACCTGAGGTGTATACTAGTCAGGATTCTTCTGAGTAGTCGATCCAACAGGATACATATACATATATTGAGAAAGATTTTTTTTTCTTTTTCCTTTTCTTTTTTTTTTTTTTTTTTTTTTTTTTTTTTAGGAGAGGCTTTTGCCATAGGGTACATACACTCATCCGAAAGACAAGAGAGAGGAAAAGAGACAGAAAGTGAGAAATCACCCCCCAGGGGGCATGGCCACGCTGCAATCCCTTCTCCTCCATTCTCCTCTCGGGATCTTGGGCACGCATGCACATGCGCTCTGCGTGAGTTTAAGACACTGGGCCCAGGACTCGAACCAGTCGACTACATGGGAGTCCAGTGATGTAGATATTACACCCACTACTGGTCCCAGAGAAAGATTTATTTTAAGGAATTGGTTCATACAATTGTGGAGATTTGATAAGTCCAAAACAGGCAAGGTGGACCAATAGGTTGGAGACCACAGAAGAGATATAGGTGAAGTCCAAAGGCCCTTTGCTGGGGAGACTTCCTTTCACAGGAAAGGTCAGCCTTCCACTAATTGGAGAACATTCACTCCAATTGTGGGAGGTAATGTGCCTTACTCAAAATCCACTCATTTAAATGTTATTCTTCAACCATACACATACACAAAATTTTTCATGGAAACATTGAGAAATGTTTAATAAAATATCTGGGTACTGGATCAGCCACAGTGGCAAACAATGCTAAAACACTGCTAATCAGAGGCTGAGCACACATGGGAGGCCCAGGTTTGGTTCCATGGTCAACCAAACAGGCCAGGTGTGGTGACATGTGCCTATAGTCCTTGCTGGTTGGGAGGCTGTGGCAGAAGGATCCTATCGTGGTGAGACTCTGTCACAATTCAATCTCTGTCTTTTTTCTCTCTCTCTCTCTCTCTCTCTCTCTCTCATATAAATAAATAAGTAAACTTGACTCATAAAATTAGTCATCCAATTTGGTCTTAACATTTCCAAAGGACGAAAAGAAAACAACTTGATTGGAAAATAAGAAAGGAAAAATATAGTTCACCTTGAAAATGTAAAGGCAATAGGGACAAGATGGTGTAGAGTTTTTAAGGCATAGTGAAGTTTAGAACCAAACTCTAAGAGCGATGGAAAGCCACTGAAGGATTATACAAAGAGAGGTCACCTGATTTATTTGCTGTTGCTACTATTGTTAACCCTTCAGTGGAGGATGATAAGCATGCATGTGGAAGAGCAGTCTGAGAGTCTCAGAGCAGAATGGATGGTGGTCTAGAGTACACTGGCGGATTTGAGGTATAATAGCAAGAAATGCTTATGTTCTATACATATTTGGAGCTACATGCCTAAATGTATGTTTATTCTAATATTCTAGCATTCTTCAAGATCTTCAATATCTTCCTCCAACATCATTCTCACTACGGTTTTCCTGACTTTCAGCACTCGGTTTGTGCCTCTATTGCAATACTTGATCATATTTTTATCTTTCTCATGTCTGTTTCTCCAGTTGGCTAATCATACCTCAGTCTATTTATCATTGTATAATCAATTAGTGTTGACATAAATTCTCATTAACTGCCAGATAAATGAGTGGCAGTGGGAAGTAGACAAAACCGGGGATTCTAATTCCATCTCTAACTTTTACCAGGTACCTAGTAACCATACCACTTTTAGCTTGCCATCACTAAGCTTCAGTTCCTTCTTTATCTTAAAATTTATCACACTTATCCTTACATTTTATGGTTACCTTATCACATAAGGTAATGAATGTGGAATGTATAAAGAGAAGTAACTTAACATTGCCGTAATCAATATTCCATCATTTTAAAAACAAACCAATAACGTTGAGGATATATAACAGTCTTTCCTATCCACTTACTACGCAGATAGCCATTCATTTCACACTTCACGAAAAGCATCCTTTACAATGTGTGAAAGTCATAGAGGAAAATGAGAATTCGAGCTCCATAGAATATTTAAGGAAATAAAATGACATAAACATAGAAAAGTAAAAAAACAAACAGTTAAATATTTCTGTTTCTTATGAACTATTCTGTCTTTCCTCAAATAAGTGGAAACACTCTGAAAACACGTAATAGTGCTTTTTGTTTATATACATCTTGTTATCAAAATATTTTATCTTACTTGGTTTAGATTACATATTGTGAAATAGGTAAATATATATATATATATATTTAAATTTTAAAATTTAGAAAGATAAACTTATATTTGAAAAGAAAAAGCTCAATATCAGTGTCAGGACTAGATAACAGCACAGTGTAAAATGTGATACACTGCATGTTGACACATATGCAGACTTTGGGGGTTCATCCAAAGTCCTCCCAGAGTATACTGGGTACACATGTCCAATATTTGGGGCTGGCTGAAGCAGTGGGTAGGTCATGGTATTAAGACCATTGAGGATGCTTTTCTCTCTCTCTCTCTCTCTCTCTCTCTCTCTCTCTCTCTCTCTCTCTTTCTCTCTCTCTTGCTTGCTCTTTATCTCTTTTATGGACAAAATAAATAAACCTTTTAAAATTTCAGTTTGAGGACTCATAATAAATACTATTAACTCTGTATTTCAAGATTTGACTATATCCACTATCCGAAACCTGAAACAAATACACTTGCTTGCAGTTTGCCCTATTTGAAAGTTAAAGTACAAAAAAGATGACTTCTTGTGAGAACTGAGCCTGGAGAATGAAAAGTGAAATCATTCTGATTGCATCTCCACTCTTATCGATTAATAAGGATCATCTAACACAAGCATTTCTACAAGTTCCCACTATGACCAAGGCATATATTCTGGATTATGCCTCTAAACACACATACACTGTATGCATGTATAACCTACTATTGATTTGGCATTTGCTTAAAAGTAAGCAATAAAGTACTGTATATTGTTATACACTAAAGAAAATCAATAAGTAATCCCCAAAGAAGAATATCCATTCTACCTCCTGAAAGCAATGCATTGTCTATAAAATATATTTATGTTTGGAATCTAAAACATGAGATCAATCAGCCTCTTCGATGCTTTCTGAAAATTTAATGAATAAGAATCTTGCATTTACTTCCCAGCACATCCACATACACACAGATGCACATACAAAACTCCTGTGAATAAAGGGAAAAATCATCTAAGCAATCATATAAAAAGATCATTTTTAAAGTCCTCAAGACATGCACTACCACTATCCAGGGCTGTAATTTGTTAACATAGTTCTGAATTCACCAAGTAAGCACCGAGAATGCTCATCATCAACTTGAAGAATAAGTCCTAAAATTCAAACTTCCCTAGGAATAAAATCATTCATAGACTCCCTTTGTTGTTCAAATAAATCATTGATATTAGTCAAATCAATGATAACAATCAATTGGTTCATCCCAGCAGTGGAAAACTTGAACATTTTTCACCTGCCAGCCATCTAATTGAAGAAAAACTATTGTAGGTACAAATATAAGATCAAGATTAATCCACCCATGGTGGTACAGCGGTGGTGTGTCACTCTGCTATGCTGGAAACCTTAGGGAATATCAGAGTTCAGGTTCTGGGTTGACTTACACGTGCTGAGAGTACAGGCCTGTGATCCCAGCTAGGAAGGCAGCATGAGAGGACTGGCATGAGCCCTGTGGAGGGTGCTTGCCTCTCTCTCTGCCTCTTTTTCTTTCTTTCTCTCCCAATAAATAAATAAACAAACAAACAAACAAACAAAAATAAAAGACTAAGGGACTTTCTTATTCCTGATTTTCTCTAACATAGAGCCTGTATTTTTCTGACATTTTTATTTTTATAAATGTAACGAAGAAGGTAACATAGAAAATAACTATGCCATAAATAGGAAACTCGAATTATCTTCAGTCTCTTAAAATGAAAGCATTCAGAATCCTATAAGGACTTGGGAGAAAAATGTTTGACATTTCATTGAAATTAACAATAATCCCACTATTTTTCTCTGACAAATCTTAGAAGCTCACAATAGTCAATTGTTCAATGGTGAATTCTCTTCCAATTTTAGTTCACCTGACACCTTTCTTGCTATTAAAAATATGCATGTGAAGTAAAAACCTTGTGGTCTACAATATTTGTAGTGGGAGAGTAGTCAAAGGCTATGGTCCGATCAACATGGCCCTTTACAGCTAAACTCAAAATCACAACCTTATGGCTTTTTAAATGCCTAGTAGAAATTGAACCCCATGCCAAATTGGACTTACATAGTGTCTCAAACGTCAGAAAAATGGCACACAGTTTCTATATTCATATACATATAATGAAAAATTTTTAAATTCGAAATTCTTAAAATGATTTAAGAATAAAATGGTTCATCAGTTACTTCTCAACTCTCCTTTCCTTTACCATACCAAATATTTTTAGAACAGAAATTGATTAGAAAACATGAATACCACTATCAACTCAAGGTTTTACTTTCAATTTTAGCTTAGAAAGCCATAATCAGCCTCCCATTGGGTTGTGAAATTAATTAATCCTCTATATTCTCCTTAAGTACAATTATGGCTTTAATGCAGAAGAAATTTTTCCTGAATGTTTCCTGCATCTCAGTGCTAAAATTGCTTACAATAGACATTGTTATTCTTATAAAGCCATAGTTGTGTCTAGCAAATTAAAACATTATTTCTGTTTCTTTTTTGTTTGGAGGGGTGGTCAATATTGCTGTTCTTTTGTTTGGAAAATTTTAATCACTTTACCAAGTGAAGTGGAAAGCCAGATAACAACAAAACACTTGGAAATTAATGACTTGACTACTCAAGTCATATGCAGTGGGACAACCAAACTTGAGAGTCTTGGAACAAGTTAGACATGTCTCTCATTCTGTGTGAATTTTGCAACCCACCAATTAATCTCAATCCAACTTTCAAAAGGGAATTATTAAAAAACAAAAATACGGAAGGGTTTGCCCCTGTAAACAGGTGAAAATATTCATTTTTGTGCATCTGTCTGTATGTTTCTGTGTTAAATGTATTTTACTGATATGTACATACACATTTGTGAACATACGTACACACATACAGAAATATTCCAGATAGAGTTATATTCATTCCTCATTCATTTAGTAAATATCTGCTGAGTGCTTAAGTGCCAGCACTCTAGTATCAATGGGCTATGACCGCAAAATACAACACTATATGAGGCAGTCCCACACGGGAGGGTTCCTGGTTCAAGTTCAGAGACTTCCCTGAATACAGTATTTGTGCATTTGCACATTTCTAGGGCTGGCTGAAGGCTGGTAGTGAATAACTGTATTGATACCCTGCTAGAGATGTTTTTCTCTCCCTCGTTCATGAAGCAATAAATAAATAAACTTAAAAGAAAAACTTTAAGAAAACATAAAATATACAAAACAGTTTAAAACAATGCATAGTTTAAAACAATAATAATTTACTGTTATAGCTTGGGTGTCTGCAAGTCATGGCAGGTGGCAGGGGATGTGTGTACTGTCTCAGCTGCTCTCAGTCCTCTTACATGGCTGGGGGGCCATTAGATCGTTCCTGCATATGCAAGTAAGTCAAAGGCTCTTGACCACAGTGAAAGTACAAGAAGGAAGCAGAAATGTACAAAGGCCTCTCTGGGCCAATGCTCAGAATTACATGCTATCTTTTGAGCTGTATTCTAATGGCTAAAGCAAGTCACCATAGGCTAGGGAAATAGATTGGACCTCTCCAGTTAAAGGAACTGCAAAATCCAATCATAAGAGACAAAGAAGGAATCTGGGCCATGGATGCAAACTCTCACAAATCCTCACATTTCCTTAGATGTGAAGTCCTCTATCACAGACAAAAGAAGATTAATGATTATCTAGGAGAAATGACATTTTTTGTTTTGTTTTAGTTTCAGTTTTTGTTTTTTGTTTGTTTTTTACTATAGGGCATGTACACTCACTGGGTAGAGACAAAGAGAGGGGAAGTGAGAAATAACCCTTCTTGGGGGAATAGCCATGTCTCAATTCTTTCTCCTCCATTCTCCTCTTGGGAACCTGAGTATGCAATCATAGGATTTGAGTTCAAACCTTAAATTATGGTTTCAATATCTATCAAAAGACATTTTCTGATCCAACATAGCTGATATAAACCCTGTATGCTTATGGATAGAAAGAAATGTCCTTTTGGTGCACAACATCAGGAGAGAAAATAATTTGTTTTATTGCTTTCCTACAGATTCTTTGGAGCAGCACAAAATAGGGAGTACGGCATTTAGAAACAGCCAAAAGGTGTGTTCAAGGCCATCTCTCCCAGCTCGTGCTCATTGTTTACATCCATCTGGGTTTGACAGAAATATTTGCTGAACCTCTGTCAATATTGCTTTCTCTAAATTTGCAAAATGCTGATGCCATAGAGATGTCTCATGGAGTGACTGCAAAGATCTTTATCCATTTTAGGAACTTGACAGCTGAAGTCACAGAATGGAAATCCAAATTTTCCTAGCATGAAGCCCGTGACACTTTATAAGTCCTCATTTCTCTCCTTTTGTTTCAACTGAGCTCAACTAGGGGAAGCCTCCGGGGAATGCCAGCCTCTGAATGACTTGAGTTAGATCGAAAACTGCCAGATGCCACCCAGGATATTGCAGTCAGCGCCTGCCATAAAACTTTGCTTTGTGCAACTCTATTTCAAATGAGCCATGAAGTATTACATTCTTGAGAAGCGGAAAGACTTCGGCTTTCCGGCAGCAAACCAGCTAAAGTCAGAGAAGAAACAGCAGAGGAGGTCATAATGGATTCAGGATTGTGTTTATAACTTAGAAAACAACTGTGGCTTGGTTTTTTAGGAATTATTCCATATAAGAAAGCAAAATGTTAAGGTGTTGTAGACTGAGATGTTGTCATAAGGAATAGGCAGGTTAGTTTCTGACCAGAGTACAAAGAAGTTATGAACAGCACTTACAACCCCCCTTGCCTCACCATGGGTAGAGTTGTTTAATTGATGATTGGATGTTCAGTTGTGAGTTGGCCAAAAATGGGTCTCTTGTCTGCTATTTCTTTGCATCTCTCCAGCCTTGTGTGTTTGAATATCTAAATTTAAAGATGCACATGACACTTAACTCACAGTGGAAAATGCTTTCCAGCTGGCCCTAGCCATCAAATGCAAATATGAAAATTTAGCTCAGCACACTTCTGATATTATAATTGGCATGTGTGGAAAATGAATTCCAACATGAAGTTATCATCTGCAGCTCCAACAGAAGCTGATAAAATACTTAATAGACTTTTAATAGAGCTTCTGAGACCCAGATCATGAAAAAGCAAGCATACCATGCGATTATTTCTTAACTTTCCATTGGCAGTATGAAGCCTTCCAAAGGAAAAAAAAATCAGAGATTTTTCTGTGGAGTTCATTTATAGATGGGAAGAAAGGCTCTCGCAGCTGACGGCTTTTGTTAATAACTTTGCTCAGTAGAGAGGCAGGGTCACTAGATAGAAAGAGCTAGAGGAAATCTTATAAAAACAGGCAAGATGGTAAGAAATGAGTTAGTGGAGAAATATATTTAATAGCAAAAATCTGCATTGAGTAAGTCTTTCTGCATTCTGCTGAAAAACAAAGAGTAAGGCAAATTCTAATTAAAATCTTGATTCTAGAAATAGGAAATGAGAAAATGCAAGGAAAAAAATAAATTGTCTCTATGTAATGATCGCATAGCGAGTTACTTTCTCAAAAATGACAAAATTAATACTTCTCATCTAAAAACAATAACTTGATTGAACTAAGAAATTGTATCATTTTAAGAGTATCTTCTTTGTCTATGATTGGCAAATCCCCAAGATGTCCCTGTTTTATGTTCTATATTCTAATCCTTGGAACCTGGGAATACATTCCTCTACATGGCAAAAACACTTTGTAGATGTGAGTCAGGTTGAATATCTTAAGATGGAAAGATTATACCAGGCTGTTTGGATGAGCCCAATGTAATCATCTGAATCTTAAAAGCAGAGACTCTCTCCCAACTAAAGAGATGTTCTGAGAGAAGAATGGTCAGACCAGGCTATGTTGCTGGATTTCAAGATTGCTTCAGTGTTGTAGGGCTATCCTAACAAAATACCACACGCTGGGTGTCTCAAGAAGCAGACATTTACTTTCCCACAATCCTAGAAGCTAGAAGTCCAAGATCGAGGTTGAAAGGTTTGATTTGGATAGACTTTGGAGCTGGAAAGGGGAAGGAAACAGATTCTGCCCTCCAGAAAGGAATGCAACCCTGCGACACCTGAGCTCAAGCCCAGTGAAAACATACTCAACTTCTTACCTCCAAAATTACAAGATAAATTTGTTCTGGGGGCCAGCAGGTGGCATGGTGGTTAAGATGTTGGACTCCCACATTGCCACCTGCAGTTCAAGCTCTGGACCTAGAGGTTTAAAAATCACACTGGACACATGTGAGTGTCTGGATAAAATTCCAGGAGGAGAATGGAGGAGGAGGAATTGCAGCATTGCCATTCTCCCTGGGGGCTGATTTCTCACTTTCTTTTTCTCCATCTCTGTCTCTCTCTGACAAGTGTACATGCCCATGGAAAACTCCTCCTCCCCCAAAAAGGATAAATTTGTTTTGTTTTAAGCCACTAAATTTGGAGATATGTTTTTGTTATGGCAACAATAATAAGTTAATACAATGTCAAAATTTAATGAACAAACATACAAGGTATGTTTATAAAATTTATAGAAAATGCATATTATGAAAAAAATTGCATGGATTTCAAAATAATTTTTTTACAAAAATAAACTCATACTTCAATTCCATTTTTCGGCAGACTTTTCAAGTCCCCTCAACTCTCAACTCCTAACCTAAGGAATCTACTATATTATTATGCAGAATAGCCTACCCCTAAGGGCTCAGTGTCAGTTTCCTCTTGCTACCTAACAAAACACCCCAATACACAATGACTTCAAATATCAATGATTTATTATGGCTCACATATCCTAAGTGAACTGGGGTTAGGCTATTCAAGGCCAGGCTTGGCCAAATACATTTGCTTTGTCTTTGCTCAAAGCTTGTCACAAGGCCAAGTCTAAAATCAAAGGGCACAGAAATAGACTTTTCACAGTGAGACCATGACAAGAGCATAGTTGCAGAGGGATGTGAGGATCTGGTGCCCTATGTGATCTGCCCCAAGGCTGATGGCCCAATTGCAGAGATGACTAGGAAATATGAAACAATAAATGTGAATTTGTAAAGAAGGTGAAAGTATTGATATATTAGCAAGTACAAAATACGAAAAGTAATATAACCACTATATCATCTGTTCCTTTGCTTATGTCTAAAATTTATTTTCTTTCTTTTGCATATGTATGAAAAATATGCACTGCATTTCACCGTGTTCAGAATACTTCTTCAAAAAAGGGGAAATATAATAAGGAATTTAGTGGTTGTAAGCTGAAATAGAATTAAATACCTATTTAAGAATACTATGCTGAAATATCCTTAAAAGTAAGTCAAAAATAAAAAATCTGAAGCTGTATTTGAGTGGAAGAGTAAAAGCTTGGAAAATTCTATTTCAAGATATTAAATTACCTCCTGTAGTAGATTGCAATGTGGTCACAAAATGTTCCTGGTCTTAGTTCCATGCTCTTTTGCAATGTGACTATGCAGCTTCTCTAACCAAAACAATGGAGATTCTCTACTCCTAGAATCTGGGCTTTGCCATGTGATCTGCCTTAGCCTGGGAGACATTAGCAAATATAAAGCAAAATTCAGCTTTAAAAACTCTTGCACGTTGGGATCACTTTTTGCTGTGGGATCCCTTTCCCAAACTATGTGAACAAACTTGGACTGTCTTCCTAGAGGCTGGGAAACTGCCTGGTTGTCCTACCTGAGACCACAGACATATGTCTGAGTTACCCTAGACCACTAAGCCTCAGCCATGCTGTATCAAACCAGAACCAAGAAGCAACACACGGAAGCATGAGAAATCATCAATGCTGGTTCCTTTAAGCTATTAAATGTTGGAATGGTTCATTACTCAGAAAAAGCTGACTGCTAAACCACCCCAAGTGAGTTCGTGACACTGGGAAGTGAAAGGAGGTCTGAGACTGAAGCCTAAGACATTCTTCTTATGACTTATTACATATGTTCCCTTCCTGGGGACTGAGAGCTCTTACAAGGTTGAAAGATGGGAAAGAGCAACAGCAGGGAAGGCAACTGTGGACTCCATAGTAGGGATCAAGGGGTAGGAGAGAGAGGAGAGGGGGCCAGGGGAGAGGAAAAAAAAACATTTAACAAACACATGAATAAAAAGTTACCTGTTGATGACAATGTGTATGATTATCTCTGACTTGATTGATATGCACAGCATTCATGCTGGGAAAAATCGTTCTGTACACTAGAAGATTTACATGCTTAAACATAAACTTTAAAAGTTTTTAAAAAATAGAACCAGCAGATGGTATAATGGTTATGTCACTGGACTCCCACATAGTTGAAACTGGTTCGAGTCCTAGACCCGGAGGCTTAAAACTCACAGCAGGCAAGTGTACATGCATGCCCAAAATCCTGGGAGGAGAATGAAGGAGAAAAGATTGCAGCGTGGCCATGACCCAGGGGGTGATTTCCCGCTTTTTGTTTCTCTGTCTCTCTGGCGAATACATGAACCTTATAGCAAAGATCTCTCAAAACAAAACAGAAAAAATTGTGAAAAAATAAAGGTAACAGAACTGATGTGAGCAGTTCTATAATACATGTGTATATATCGTTAGTATTTATATTGACAATGATAATATGAATTGTATAATTGTTACATGACTGGAAATGTGCTAATACTGTACCAAGACTATTTTACTTAATCCTCACCACAACCTCGGTGGAAGGTTTTATTAATATACTTATTTTACAAATGAGGGAATTCTCAGAGGTAGGAACTTACCTGGTTTTTCCAGACAGCCATCTGACACTTGAGCACATTTTTTTTTCTATTGAATCATTATATATCTTTATAGTGTGTAACATTGCTTTTCCTAGCACAAATGTGGTACATATCAGTCAAAACAAAGACATTACCACATGCACTATCATCAGCAAATAACTTTTAATTTTTTTGTCAACTAAATGTATTTTTGCCCCTGTTCACTCTTAATGTCCCTCACTGACTGGCCAGTGGAATGGTGATTAAATTGACATCTCATGATCAATGACCAGGTTCAAGTTCCAGCTTGAAAAACATGCCAGATGCGTGTGCATGTATGTCCAAAATCCCCAAAGGAGGGAGAAATGGAGGAGAAGGGATTGCATTGTGTTCTCCCCCAAAGGGGGTGGGTGGGTGGTGCTTTATCATTTTCTCTCTTGCGAGTACATGCAACTCTGTCAAATTAAAAAAAAAAAAATCCCTCATAAAAAAAATACCTGGTGTATAATATTCTACTCCTTTTCAAATGTGAGTAGATCTCTTATAGATATCTTTACCTACCTTTCTATATCAATACACAAAGTCAGCAGATAGCTAAGATTTACTAATTCAGACATTTATATATTTAGCCAAAAGAGAATTATTAATTTCCTATGGAAAACAGTCTTTATAAGGATAAATTTCTTCATACATTTTTTTTCTACTTTCTCCTCCTTACAATTTTGTAGTTTTAGTAGCCTCAAAAGTATGTTAAGTCAGTCAAACACTACAAATTATGAACTATCTTTATAATAATAACCACTGTTTAATGAGCTCTTTCTGGGTTGACTACTAAAGACACAAATGGGCCATGCACATTTTAAATGTGCATCACCTTTGTCCTTCTCCAAAAATCTCATGAGTTATTAATAGTCCCATTTATTAATGAGAAAATTTAGTCACCAACAAGTTAAGCACTAAGTTATACATTACTTTTAAAGTGTATTTACTTGTTTCTCCCATGAGAGAAAGAAACAGAAAGACACGTGTACACATACAGGAAGAGAGAAGGAGAGACAGGCACCCCGACAGGGCCTTCACACCCTGATCCATCCCCAGTCTCAGCGTGAAAGCCTGAAACGCAGACATGTGTGTGCATGCCTGGCATGCTCAGGACTGTCTCGGGATCTTTTCCAAATGGGTCAGTTGCATTAACACTGTGCCACCACCTGGCCCCACAGTTACACATTTAATAAAACATGGAACTGGGAGACAAGCCCACGGAGCCATGCTCCAAATTCCACTGTGCCTCTCGAATACCACTGCTGTTTGAATAACTACCACTCTAGCAAAGGCTAGATGTGCCTACAAATCTACTCTAAAAAGTATATATTCTTGGGAACCAGCAGTTAGCATAATGGCTATGTCGCTGGACTCCCACGTAGTCGACCGCGGTTCGCGTCCCGGATCCGGTGGCTTAGAACTCACGCCGGGCGCGTGTGCGTGCGTGCCCGAAATCCCGAGAGGAGAATGGAGGAGAAGGGACTGCGGCATGACCATCCCCTCTGGGGGGTGATTTCTCGCTTTCTGTCTCTATGTCTCTCTCTGTCTGTCTGGCGAGCGCACGTGCCCTATAGCGAAAAAAAAAAAAAAAAAAAAAACTCTCCAAAAACACAGGAAAAAAAAAGTATATATTCTTTTACCATCTTTATTCTTATTTATAAAAATAATGCTCAACTTAAAATACTAAGTATTCTATCATGAGAAGTCTTATAGGCATTTAATGGAACTTAGATGTATTCCGTTGACTCGTTTCTTTGGATTCACATCTATGGATCAATTTTGGTAAAAGTCTTGATGCTAGATATTTGTAGTGAGGACTGGTAACCCAAATGAAATGTTCAACAAAGTCTTCAGTGCATTTAAACAGTGTGTTAAATAGTGTGCTCTGCTCTTCCCATGTAGATTCGCCTCCCATTTCCATTTTCTGGGTGGATTTTATTTGTTAATCAATTCATAATCTGTTTAATATGGCCTACCCGCAGCTATCCTAACACTTGGTTCAATCTTCTTACCTCAAACACAAGTGAAAAAAAAAATGGAAGAGGCCAATTAAGTTGAGCAATTTCTTTTCCTTCTTAAGCACATCACTAGCCTTTTCTTTTTAAAATCATTAACCTTATGCTAATATGCTAATTATATCACTCTTGCACTTTTTAAGAAACCACATTATTAATTTTAATATGCTACTGCTGGCCAGTGGTAAAAAGCTTTAGAGTTAATGAGGGCAAATAAAGACAACTTGAGAGCAAAACCTTGTCTCCATACTTTGCTGGAATTGGGTTGATGGGATTTGTCCCTGACTCCAGAAGTTTTGAAAATAGCATTTCTTTCCAAATGTTTTCTCTATGCACTCTTCTTGCTAAGTTGGTCTGAGTGATGGACGACAGACTATAAAATAGATGAATGTCTCCCTTTTTCCGTTCTCTCACCAGATGAACTGGCCAAACACAACAGCTATGAGAAATTGATATATTTTATTGTTCAGATAAAAAGGGGATCATCTTGTCAAATTCTTTCTCCATAGTAATTCTTTCCAAGATGAGATCATTGTCTCTATTTATCTTAATCAGTCTCCTACCTTTCTAGGTAAATCCAATAGTATATTAAATATAATGACAGGATCCTGTAGCTCAGGATGTGTCCTCCATACTCCAAAGTGTTTGGGGAAGTATGAATCTAGGATAGATAGTACCTCAGGGATCCTGTAAAATAAGTGTTACAACAGATTCCAGGGACATCCTCCATATTATTAAAAAGGTTCATTGCACTCAACACACAATGAACTTGATCCTTCTGCTGGGAAACAAGCGCAAGACTCCCTTTATCTTAGAAAAGAATTTTTTTTCTAACACTCACATGCTTCAAGTGAATCCACCCCTTTCCTCTTTTCATCACAGACTTTCTTGAATGAAAGTATAAATTAATCACACACTATATCGTCAGTCTACCACAGAGCTTATTTACATCTATGTTAATCTATTCAACTTCACTCTCCAATCTTACCTATAGTAAATAAAAAAGCTTTTCTGTAGCAGATGCTTCTCCTTCATAAACATAGCAGTCAAAATCTAGGCGGAGGCTAGCTTGAGCGCAGTGAGTCTGGAGAAAGCCCAGCCTCCATCTAAAGGAATAGCAGTTCTCAGTCCCAGACTATGTTGCTAGGTAGACACTAGAGCAAAGGCTTTTTTAAAAAATTGACTTTTATAGAAAAGATCACAATTTTTCTTTTGACATCTGGTTTAAAATAGACATTCTATAAGCCAGACATTCTATAAGCCAGACACATACCAAACAATGCCTGTGGCCTGAGTGTACTGCCTGTGTATGACTTAAGTGGTAAGTCTGATATTCTGATTACTTCTCCTCACCCCGGTGGGTTGTTTTCCCTCCCTCTCCTGAATTCTCATAGCACTTCATACCTCTCCTTTGTGTTTCTCATTTCTGCCTCACCAATGCAGTAAATTTGCCCTTTCTCGGCAAGCCCTGTGTTAGTAAGGGCTCCATCGGTGTAAACATTAGGATATTTAATATGCATCATGACAGCTGTTCTACATTGTAAAACCTCCGTTTTGGGTCATTTGAGCAACTTAAAGATAGCATCAGGAAAAAGGTTATTCCTACCTTTTTTCTATCTTGTTGGCTTATCTGAGAGCAATCACCTCCTGAGACAAAGTGAAAATAGCATTTCCAGACATCAGTTCTGAAAATAAAAATATACTGCATTCCTCTATGTCCACATCAACAAAGAAATCTTTCTCAGATACCTTCATGTATCTCCTTGCCAGCATTGAATCACATGAAGCATGGCCTTTCTCCACAGGCTAATGACTGGTACACCCACCATGATGAGCCTTGACTAAGTGGGATTTCCTCTAAGTCATGTAATGGAGAAGGAGCCATGAGAAGAAAACTGGTTTCTTCCAACAAGAAGAAAGGAAGTAATACTTGCTTGGTCTTTAACTAATAGTGTCTGGGACAGTCTCCTCCCAGACTGCAAATTTCTTGAGAATAGGGATTATATTCTGAGTGCAACAGTTCAAGAAAGGGCTAGTAAGGACCAGAAATAAAGCAGTAGGAATTGAGACTATAGTTAAAAATACTAGCAGAACAGAACTTGACTTCCAGTAAAGACTGAATAAATATGTGCTAGAATAGATTGAGAAGTCTCTTAAAAGAGGCATATTCAGATCACCATGAACTAAGACAAAAAGGAAGAAGTAACTTTACCTGGGTCATATTAGTCTTTACCATAGAGGTACTATATAAAGACCAACAGTTATCCCGACAGAAATCATTTTCTAAATTAATCTATTAGTCTTTCACCATCATTGCCACAGGGTATGACCAACGTGCACGTCAAGGCTACTGTAGGACCTGGCCAGAAACCATTCTTCCTCTGCTGATCTTTACCAAGTTCACAAATTTAAACAAAGCTCTTGTCTAAAAGTAACTTGACAGTTGCTAACAAAAAATCAACGCCCCCATCTGTGTTTCAAATATTAAAGTCTTGATACCCTTGCACTTTTACAAAAAAATAAATCAACAAGCTTGTAAAATTCTTAGAACTTCTGAAATATCTGTTCTTCTCATCTCTGACTAGGAATGTCTTTGAGAAGCAGGTATTTTTTTAGCCTTCAGAGTGCAGAGATTTTTCATTCTTTGCTTCTAACTCCTCTTACATTCTCCATTCGTTCACAGATTGATATGAATAAAGATTGCTACTCTGCTTCAGCCCTGCCTTTTTTCTCCTGAATGATAGTAGGATTAGGTAATCAGATCAATTTATTGTTAATCTGAAGAAATTTTCTTTCCAATGAGACTTGTCAAATACATTTGTGTCCTCTGAAAGCTCTGTAATTGACCCAGCAGAGGTAGAATGCAGAAAGGCACCTGTCTGCTCACAGTGAAGGCAATCAGCGACAAAACAGGTGATTCTGAAAAGAAAAATTGTGACTTCTTTTCCCTGCTGAAGCACTCCTACTGTGATGAGTACACATAGATTTCTAGAAATGTCCCCAGCTCAGGGCCAACTAGTAAACCATGTGCTTGGTGTTGGGGGAGGAGTTCCTATGATTCAATGCTGGCCAACGAGACCTAAGGGAAAGCTGCCTATGGAGGCAATTGAGAAGGATTTCTTTTTTTCTTTTTTTTTTTTTTTTTTTTTTTTGAGAGGTTTTTGCTATAGGGCGCATGCACAAGCCAGACAGACAGAGAGAGAGAGAGAGAGACAGAGAGAAGACAGAAAGCAAGAAATCACCCCCCAGGGGGGATGGCCACGCCACAATTCCTTCTCCTCCTTTCTCCTTTCAGGATCTTGGGCACGCATGCACATGCGCCCTGTGTAAGTTTTAAGCCACCGGGTCCGGGACGCAAACTGTGGTCTACCACATGGGAGTCCAGCGTCATAGCCATTATGCTAACTGCTGGTCCTGAGAAGGATTTCTTTATCGATATGAAGAAACACATAAGAACACAGCAGGTGATGTGGAAATTAAGGTGCTGGATTCTTACACGACCAAGCACGGTTTAAGTCCCAGACCTGGCTGATTGCTTTCTCTCTTTCTCTCTCATTGTCTCTCTCTGGTGAGCAATGTGCCTATAACAAATTTAATAATAATAATAATGATAATAATCAGTAAAATACAGGATATTTTTATCTTTAGATTTGATGCCTGGATGTGCTATAGTCACCATCAGATAGATAAGCCAAAAGGAGAGCAAAAAGGTACAGATAACCTTTGTTCTTGATGCTATCTTTAAGTTGTTCAAATGACCCAAAATGGAGATTTTGCAAAATGGAAGAGCTGTCAAAGATGCATACTAAATATCCTGATGCTTACACCAGGTTCTGATGGAACCCTTACTAACACGGGAAAACTTTCCCTTCCTGACAAAGGGAAAATTTACTACAAAGGTGAGGCAGAAATGAGAAACACAAAGGAGAGGTACGGAGTGCTACAAGAATTCAGGAGAGGGACATAAAACAAACCACCGGGGTGAGGAGAGGTAATCAGAACATCAGACTTACAATCTAAGTCACATACAGACAGCACAGTTAGGCTATAGGCTTTTTTCAGTATACAGATAACCAGTAAGGATAAAAGGCAGTAGCACATAAAAAA
The DNA here is from genome assembly GCA_026018925.1 of Tupaia tana. Taxonomy (NCBI): domain Eukaryota; kingdom Metazoa; phylum Chordata; class Mammalia; order Scandentia; family Tupaiidae; genus Tupaia; species Tupaia tana. Next base: position 252,602,506 of record JAKSZU010000001.1, read on the forward strand.
CCAACCACTGGCCAATAGCCGAGCTGTGCACCCACCTTGGAGCTAGCACTACTACCAAACATGTGATGAAAGATGTTTTGGACCTTCCAGCCATCCTAGGGCACCAGCTGACACGACACGAGACAGAGCAAGGGACTGATTAAAAATCATGAGAAAATATTTCTGTTGCTTGAACCATTATGTTTTGAGGTAGTTTGTTCGAGAGCAAGAGGTGGCAGAAATGTCAAGATCATAGAGATCCTGTAATAGAAACCTGAGGAACATGACAGGCTAATACCAGGGCAGTAACTAGTCTTCAGAGTTACACTGGTTCCCCCAAATCTTCCTTTTCTAGTCCCAAGACTTGTTGGGGCTCACAGTGCTTGTGTGTACCCAAGATTCATATGTTGAAATCCTAATCCCCAGTGTGATGACATTTGGTGGTGAGGCCTTTTGATGATTAGTAGGGTTAAACTGGGTGCTGACAGTGGGGCCCTTGTGATGGAATTAGCACCCGTATAAGAAGAGAAGGAGATGTGGGATCTTTCTTTCTACCATGTGATGGTGCAAGAAGTTGGCCATCTGAAAACCCAAAGACACCCTCACCAGCACCTCAGCATGTTGGCACTTCTAGTCTCCAGAACTGTTAGAGACAGAGTTCTGTTGTTTACCAGCCGCCTAGTCTATGGTGCTTTTATCGCATTCCAAACTGACTAAGGCACACAATAAACCCTCCTATGGCTCAAAATAGCTTCTGTTTCTTGTTTGTTTTCTTTTACAATAACTAATTAACCAACAACAGCGAGTGGCAGGGCTTAGGCCAATGAATTCAGCTCTGAGTACTGGTTATTATACCTGGGACTGTGAAATAAAGCAGTATATATCCTGGAAAGATTCTGGGTTCTTGGTAAAGGCCAGAAGTGAAACTCAGGAATATAACAGATGCCCACAGAGCACTAGGGGAGATAAAGCAGAGAGTGCCAAATCCAAATAATAAAGCAAAAACTGCTAAGATCTCCTAGACCACATGTTCTTCAGGGGTGAAGCTACCTTTGCAGATGAGGTGACCCTGATATCATAAGGAAGATTGACAGTTCCAGAGGCAGGCAGGGGTAGGTTCCACCTGAACCTGCTTTGCTCCAGCCCTGCGTTTATGTATACATGAAAAATTTGAGCAGCAGGCAAAAGAGGATGAGAGCCAGAAAATGAAAAGAAAATAGAAGAATTTAAATATTTCAGAGTCACCTTTCTCAACCTGGGCTTTGTTTATGTCTCTGTACTATAACTCACCTGTGTGAGCAGGTTAGAGTCCAGTACAATTAGTGGCAGGAGAAGATACATTGACCAGGCATGGATCTATTGGCATGTGGCCTTCCTCTACCCATCTGATGTCTCTTGGTATGAACAGAGTGATTTTTCAGAAAAGAAAAAAAAGATCCACATGGGTTGATGGGGCTATTGACAGAGAAAGAAAACTATATATTTTTTTTCTTTATATATATGTGAGTGTGTATATATATGTATATATATATGTATATATATACACACTCACATATATATATATACACACATACACACATACATATATAAAGAAAATTATATATATGTATAATTTATATTTAATAATTTACAGCATATGATATATGGGTTCTCCAAGAATAAATGCATTACATGTCAAATAAGCCAAAGATAGTACTGTGCCCAATAACTCTCCATTATTGTGTCTATTAAATGTTTTCACTTTTCTGAGCTCCCTTCTCACCCCCAACTGTCCACCTCTTCCTATATAGTCTTTTGTGTCCACATTTGCTTTCTCTGATATTATATAATTGAGAGAGAGACTAATAATAATTAGGATGGGCTAGGTTTTGTTACAGAGACAAACAAAAATAAAACCTTTTGCCTTACAACAGAAAATTTTACTTATTCTCTATATGTCATAGTTGTTGCTGAAGTTCTACTCATCACATTTATTCAGGGACCCAAGCCTTGGGAAGATCCATTCTGCCATGGCCCCATGATTACAGAGCTAGAGAAAATTGGAAACCTATACGTTAGAGGCTGTGCCTGCTAGCAATACACCACTTTTGCTTACATTACATTGGTCAAAGTATTTCACATGGCCACAAGAGCATTTAATAAAGTAAGGTCATGTCGTCCTTCTACCTGAGGGTCCTGGTGCCCCAGCTGTAGGAAACGACCAAGATAAGACCTCAGAGTTGTGATACCTAAGGTGCTGGGCACATTGCCAAGTTCAGAATTCTAGGATGAGGAGGAGTCAGACAAATGTAGCTGTGTTTATGGGGTAAGGATCACAGAAAACAGGTGAAAATAAGTTCATACAGCCAGTGAAAAAATAAACAATAATAATAATAGTAATAACAACTACAGTCTGTGTTGTAACTTCCCCATTTTTGAGCCAGAATCTTTGCATCCATGCATTACTCTATCCTCACCACACATACATCATCAATATGTCATTTTAACCTCACAAGAATTCTATGAGGTTAGTGACTCGACCTCTATATTACAGATGTGAGACTGGTAGTAAGAATGATCACACCACTTGATCAAAGTTGAAATGCTAGAAAATAACACAGAAGAATTGACACATAGCTCTGGTTGCTTCCAAAGCCCAGGATCTTCCTGCTCTTTCTAAAATATCATTTTACCTCTCTGGGTATAACTGCTAAGGAGAATCAGCAACAAGTACGCATGATCTGACCTGTCAAACCAATGGGCTTAAGTGTTCTACAGAGGTATTCACATTAGCATCTACAGTGGACAAGGCAGAGTATTCCTTATCTGAAATGATGGGAACTGGAAGCATTTTGGACTTTAAAGTTTTAAAAAATTTGGAATATTTGCATGTACTTAATGAGATGTCTTGGGAATGGGACCCAGGTCTAAACATTAAATTTATGTGTGTTTCATATACAACTATCCTCATAGCCCGGAGGTAATTTTATACAATACTTTTTGTATTACAGCATTTTGACTGATCCTTCACATAAGGTCAGGTGTGGAATTTTACACTTGTGGCAACACATCAATGCTCAAAAAGTTTTGGATTTGGAGGAATTCTGGATTTCAGATTTTTAAAATAAGGGTATTCTACTCACACTGTAAGTACTCAATATTGGATGGAGGAGGGCCTGGAGGAACAGGTTATAATCACGTGTATTCTTCCAAATTAAAACCACTACCTACTCCTTGCACATATATCAAGACTCTAGTGCAATAGAAATCTGTATCTAAAGAGTTATTTTTTGCAAATCAGGGTCACATTTTTCTCTTTTATGCCTTATGGAGAGTCCAGTGAGCCTTGTAACAAAAACAAATCCCTGAGTCAGATTGCACTGCTGAGGAGCAGCTGCAGAGGCTTCTGTCACACACAGATTACCATATTCACTGCCTTCACAGATGAGCTGTGGGGACTGCACTTTCTAGACTATTTAAGATTCACTCAGAGCATCATTTCTGTTGAACCACACACCCATAATGAAGGCAGCCACTCTTCTCTTTCACATCTTCTTGTGCTTGCTCATTTCATATAAGCCTCTTCCTTAGAGAGTTCAAATTAAAATGCTATTTATCATTGAGCATTAAAAATACTCCAACTACAAGAAATGGTAGTTAAATGTAGAGATCATTGAGTGGCTTCTGGTTTCCCAGCTAAAGAAAGGAGGCTCCTAAGAGAACACAAACATCACTTTGGCATATGCCCCAGGCTTCCTCAGAGCACATCTGAATTGTGTGCATTTTTTTTTGTATAATGTAAGGCAAATAGTCAGAAGAACACTTTGGTCACTTCTTGAGATGTATCTCTCTCGGAACCAAGGAACTTTCAGGAGGATGCATCATCTCACTGAATGATCTAGAGACATTCCGCCACAGCAAACAGCATTTACTAAATTCTCAATATGCACCAAATACTGTACTCAACATCACAAAAACAAAGGGATCAAGACATTATGCCTGCCCTCAAAGACTCTATCTGGAGGAGTTTATAGACACATAAACTTTGTGCCACAGAGACAAGCAAGGTAACAGAAATGTTAACAGAAATACATATGTCTGTCGGTTACTTTTCCTCTCTTTGTAAAATTTGTAAGTCAAATTAGCATGCCTACTTTTAAAAACTAGAGGAGGGATTTTCAATCATGGGATGTCAAGTAACCAAATATGTATGCCCAATGAACGAAGACATAATCTGATCATTGTGTTGACTGTGTTGCTGTATAGAATGTGCTTTTTGGGGTGCTGGTAAATATTTACCTAAGAATGAGTTCATCAAAATACATAGAAAAAAATACATAGACTAGCATTTTCAACTTGTAAATATAGAGTTAGAAAGAGCAGAGCATCCAAACTCATAACATTCGACAAACTAAATTATCAACTCACCTTGAACTCATCACAGGAAAATAAACAAATCAATATAGAGAGATGGATATCTGCAGGGAAAAACAATCACCAAGGATTTGTTTACTTGGGTCAAAAGCACCTAAGTCAGTATGAAGAATATAGTTAAGGGTCTATGATGCTAGAATAAGAAGGGATGCTCTTTCCAGAGGATCAGAAATCAGGTCTAGAGAACCAGCAGTTAGCGTAATGGCTATGTCGCTGGACTCCCACGTAGTCGACCGCGGTTCGCGTCCCAGACCCAGTGGCTTAAAACTCACACCAGGCGCATGTGCGTGCGTGCCCAAGATCCCGAGAGGAGAATGGAGGAGAAGGGATTGCGGCGTGACCATCCCCTCTGGGGGGTGATTTCTCGCTTTCTGTCTCTATGTCTCTCTCTGTCTGTCTGGCGAGCGCACGCGCCCTATAGCGAAAACTTCTAAAAAAATTAAAAAAGAAAAAGAAATCAGGTCTATGCCATTCAATAAAGTCCAATCCTGAGGTCAAGGGTTGGTGAATAAAGGAAGGAATTTATTCAGTAAGGCCAACACTGGGGAGATAGCAGACTGCAGTCCATAACTATCTGTGCTTATGGGAAGAGATACAGAACTTACATAGGAGAAGGGGCCACAGCATGTATACATGTAGAAGCAAAAGTTAAGTCATTCATTGTCTTGGGGCAAAATCACAAGGAAGTCTGGTTATCTTCAGGCAGGATCACAGGAGTCCTACCAGTGTTTCTAATAGCCTCACTGCTTGTGGGGCAGTTTCTGTTCAGAGTATGCAGGTGGAATGGCCAATCTCAGTTCTTTACAAGTGACTTAATAGTAAGCAGTGATTAACAAGGCAGAAAAAACAAAATGGAGAAAGTCAAGACAACTCTTGGATCCTGGCTTGGAAGCAAGCAGAGAAGTTGTAGCTGTGGCCTTGCAATGCTTGAGCTGCTAAAATCGTCTCAGCTCTTACCATATGGGAGGGGCCTAGTGGCATAGTTCCTCTCCTAGCTCCATAGCTCAGCAGCTGGAAAGATTCAGTCAGGTTATTGTTAATTTTCATTAGTTAATCATCAGGCTCAAACTATTATAAGGGAGGTGAAACGTTAGGTCCTGTAAGGTTCATTGTCAAAGCCAGAAGTTGAAGACTGGGGCCAACCCATAGCATGGTGGTTGAGGTGGCTGAATCCCCCACATGGTCAACTCTGTAGCTTGAGTCTTGGATCCTGGCAACTTGAGAAACATGCCAGGCATGTGTGTGTGTGTGTGTGTGTGTGTGTGTGTGTGTGTCCAACATCTCAAGAGAATGGAGGAGGAGGGATTATGGTGTGGCCATCCTCACTGGGGAGGGTGTGATTTCTCACTTTCCCTCCCTTGCTATCTCTCTCTGGTGAGCATACATGCTCTATATCAAAAACCTGAAAAGGAAAACATTTTCCAAAAGTCATCTGAAAGAATATTTTTAAGCCATAGGAGGCATCACTGCAGCAACCTGGCAGCATCAACAAGGAAGCATGTGCCTGTTTACAACAGGGGAGAGTCCCCTTCACAACCAGTTCCCAAGGATAATTCACCAGCTCATTCTCTAAGTATGCCTTTCATTATGTGACTCCCTCCATATTTCCTATATTCAGTTCGATCTCTGTTCTGATAAAAGTGTCCCCACACTCAAAATAGCAGGGCTAGATAGAAAAGGAGACCCTTGAGTGATTCTATATTTTTCTTTTGATCATGAACTTTGTAATGCAAAAGAAATCTCTACTCCTTTACTGATTTTGTAAGTTTCATTTCAGTATTAATGAAAGTAAAACTTTCTTCTAGTTAGGATGAACCTAGGTATAGTCAACACAAGCTACTGCTACTGTGTTGTCTCAGTTAACCTCTAACCAGGTCAATGTCATAGTGTTTAAAATGCACACGATTCAACACCAAAGACATCATGGGCCCTAAAAAGCGTCCTGAAGGGACCAGCAGTTAGCGTAATGGCTATGTGGCTGGACTCCCACATAGTCGACCGTGGTTCGCGTCCTGGACCCGGTGGCTTAAACTCACACTGGGCACATGTGCATGCGTGCCCAAGATCCCTAAAGGAGAAAGGAGGAGAAGGGATTGCGGCGTGGCCATCACCCCTGGGGGGTGATTTCTCACTTTCCTTCTCTCTGTCTCTGTCCGTCTGGCAAGCGCACACGCCCTATAGCAAAAACCTTTAAAAAAAAAAAAAAAAAAAAAAGTGTCCTGAAGATGTTTGCAAGCCAGTAGGTGACCGTGTGATGCTAAGAATGACAGATCTTGGTTATTCAAAAATGATGTCCCGTATGACACTATTATAATGGATACATGACATTACGTTTGTCAAAATTAACAGGATATACAACACAATGAGTAACTCTAACTAAGCTATGCACTTCAGTTGAAAATAGCATACCAATATTGGGTCATCAATAATAATAATTATACAACACTAATCCAAAGTGTTATTAATAGAGAAAGGGTTTTAGATGGTATCTGGAGTCTATATTTTCAGCTCATTTTTCTGTAAATCTAAAAATTTTCTAAAAAGACAAATAAACAAAGCCTATTATATTTTTAAAATAATATCTTTCTCTTCTCTGGCCTAGCAAAGCTCCCTCTCTCTGCACATACATGCACATGTGTTTGTTCATACACACACACACCCCACAATGGCAGAAAATCACTATGCACAATGTAATCATTGGTTTGTATAAAATTTCCCCTCCTGACACTCACACACACACACTGTCAGTTAGGTGAAGCACAAATTGCCTGCCAGATACCTCAGGGAAACCATTAAAGAATACATGACCCCGTGTTTTCAGATATTGGAATCTGCAGCACCAATAGTTAACACTTTCCTCGTATAAGAGATGAAAAAGAAAGTAATGTAGTGAAGACACTCAAAGAGCAAAAAACATTGAGTAAATCAGAGAATGGCCCCGACATGAAATTACTCTCCAGTAACTCTATTTCTATACCTGCTTAAACAAAAAAGAAAACGATTAAATGCAAAATCTGCCCTTTCATTAAAATAAATTGTAGTCACCATGGCTTTATTGAAGAACGGGGAAAATCAGCAAGGATAGTGGAAGAACCAACAAACCACAAACAGGTGATCATTCTGACCCTACAGGACCAACATTTTCTTTTGAGAAAAATTCCCTCCAAGAAAAAAAGTTATCAGAGAAGATCTCTGATTCATTTTATAAACAAATTTTAGGACAAAGTTACTTTATTGAAACTGGGACAAAATTAAGTTTTTGAAAGGCAAGATTAGAAAAAATTTAAATGTCTTTTGGGCAGACCATATGACACAGAAAACCAAATATATTATTTAAAATACTAATGAGAAATTTTTCAAGAACATAAAGACAGAAAAAAGTGATAATGAGAAGAAGCTAAGTGTATGATAAACATTTTGTCCATGAAATCTAAAACATGTAAGCCTGGAATTCCAGAAGAGAATGAAGAGAAAGGATGTACAATGAAGAAATAATGTAAGACCATTTGCTTAGTGGGAGTAATTTTTAGACTCAAATGGTCTACTGAAATCCAGGAAAAACAAAAGAAAATGCGCGTACACATAAATTACTGTTTCATGCCATAGTGCACATGTGCTCAGCAGAGAGAAACAGAGATTGTGAGAGGGAAAGTGAGAAATCCCTTCAGAGGGATGGCCATGCCACAATCTGTTCTCCTCCATTCTCCTCCTGGGATTTTGGGCACACATATATGCACACATGTCCAGTATGACTTTCAATCCACCACTCCTGGGACTTGAAATGTGGAGTCAACTATGTGAGAATCCAGTGCCTTAACTACCATGCTACCTGCTGGCCCCCATAACTTACTATTTTTATTTCTAAGGAACAGAAAATATTTTACAAGCAGTCAAGATGACAGGTAAAAGAAAAGAAAGAAAAAAACAATGGAAAAGAAACAATTACTGATAAAGAAAAGAAAACTTGCTTTGACACCAAAACTGCAGTAGCTGAGGGCCTTATATTTGAGTTTACAAACTGGCTTTTGTAGATTGGATTCTTTTGGAAAATTTATTTTGTACAGAAATTCTAAGCTCTTTGAAAAGTTGTAAGGTCTGCCAACAAGCCTACATTCCCTGTGATAATATTGGCAAAATGAGACTAAAAACTGAAAAAGAAACATCTAGAAATTACACTTACTTGTCTTCAAAATTTTGTCAATAGACATTATGTTTTGAGTAATCCAAAGAGAATGCAGCTCTCTATAGAAAAAACTTTATAGGGCACACTGTAGAATCCTAGATTTGAGGTCATTAAGACTGATTTGAGCCCAAACCTGCCATCTTTGTGTCTACCAGTGATGTGACTTCACACAATGTAGTTTCAGTTTGGGGACTGACATAGACAAAGTAAGTGGTATGATGGTTAAGTGGCTGAATGCCCACATGACTGACCACAGCTGAAGTCTCAGACCAGGTGACTTAAAAATCATGCTGGGCTGGGACCAGCAGTTAGTGTAATGGCTATGTCACCCTGGACTCCAACGTAGTCGACTGGACCTGGTGGCTTAAACTCATGCCAGGCGTGTGTGCATGTGTGCCCAAGATCCCAAGAGGAGAATGGAGGAGAAGGGATTGTGGCATGGCCATCCCCCCTGGGGGGGTGACTTCTTGCTTTCTGTCTCTCTCTCTCTGTCTTTCTGGTGAGCGCATATGCCCTATAGGAAAAACCTCTCAAAAAAAAAAAAAAAAAAAAAAAGAAAAGAAAAAAAGAAAAAGAAAAAAAAAAAGAAAAATAAATCATGCTGGGCACATGTGCATGCATGCCAAACTCTCAGGATTGAGGCATGTCCATACCCCTGGTGGGTGATTTCTCACTTTTCCTCTCATTACCTCTTTCTGTCTCTCTCTGGTGACCGCACACATCCAGTGACAAAAAAGAAAGAAGGAAGGGAGGAAGGAAGGAAGGAAGGAAGGAAGGAAGGAAGGAAGGAAGGAAGGAAGGAAGGAAAGAAAGAAAGAAAGAAAGAAAGAAAGAAAGAAAGAAAGAAAAAAAAAAAAAAAAAAAAAAAAAAAGAAAGAAAGAGAAAGAAAGGAAAAGAAAGAGTGTAAAGCTGTTGCTATAACCAAAAACTGACAAGAGATTAGAAAGATATTTTCTAATAGAATTTAGATGTTTGTCTTTTCTGTCCAGGCTGTGATAATACAATATGATAGTCTCCATAGCTTACAAATAACAGAAATTTATTTCTTGTAGTTCTAGAAGCTAGGAAGTCCAACACTGAGGTGCCAGTAGATTCAATGTCTGGGGAGGGCCCACTTCTTGGCTCATTGACCTATTTTTTCATTGTTCTGGCTCAGAGATGTCTCCTCTTGAGCTGGCCTCACTTGGTAGTAGTCATTAGGGCTACTTCCTTGGTTCCTCTGATCTCATTTATGAGGGCTCCACCCCCATGAGCCAATGGCTTCCCATCTCCTACCACTATCACCTTGTGAATTAGGATTTCAATATATAAATTGGGGGAGGACAGAAATATTCAAAGCATTGTGGGATTACTTATTGCATCCAGATATCATACTAAATACTGCTATAAGTAGAACCACTATTTTGCTCTATGTATTCCTTAACTCAATGAATAAACATTAATATATGTTCATTATGTGCATGAAAGTAAATCTTGACTTTGCAGAGTTTACCAAAATGTGTGTGTGTGTTTGTATATATGTATGTATATACAAACACACACACACACATGTATATATATATGTATGTATGTGTGTGTGTGTGTGTATATATATATATGTATATAGAGAGAGAGAGAGATAGAGAGAGAGAGAGAGAGAGAGAACACGCACATGAGCAAAGCCTTACAAGTGCTTATAAATTCGAATGGAAAATAAGATGTATGTCCCTGAATAAGTAATATACTAGGATATTTATGTAATATGTAAATGAAGAGAATTAATAACCAGTGCTATAGGAATTTAAAAGAAGACAACTCCCAAACTGAACCAATGTGAATTTAGTTGGATTTTGAAAAACATATAAATGGAGATGAATTGACTAGGAGTTTATCCTATTTCCTCTTCTTTCTATGAAGCAGAGTGACTGACATTTCTTATTCTCTCTCATAGCTAGCTCTAGCCACCTGGCTGAGTTCAGGCCAGTGAGGTGCAGAGAGAAGTAGTGTGTTTCCTGCATGCCTGGCTCTTAATGGATGGTATTCATTGCTCCATTTTTCTAGCTTTTTTTTCACTGGAAGCTCAGAATCAGGGAGGGGTCCAGTGAAGAAGTATGTAGCGATTGGGGACAGAAAAGTCAGTAGATGGAACAATCCGGCTGCTGAATGACTTCACGGGGAAGACTGTCCCCCTAGCTCCCAGCTCAGACCACAATGGACTAAGAGGTAAGAAACAAGCTTATGTTGTTAAGCCCCTGAGATTCAGGGTTGTTTTTTGTGAAGATGCCTACCTTGAATAATATAATAGTTTTATAGAGTAGCACCAAAAGGAAAATGAGAGTAATCAGAGTCTAGAATGTTCTTTTCCTGTGCTGCTCAAGCATTAATCTTGCATTTGAATTTTATGGGGTTTTGGTAAAATGCAGATTCAGATTCAACAGGCCTGAGATGGGACTAAATTTCTGCATTAACAACTCCCAGGTGATGCTGCTGTTTCACAGACCACATATTGAATACAAAGCTCTCCAGAAAGTGACTATTGCAAAAACAGCCCCAAATTAAAAACATGGGGGGGGCCTTGGGGGGGAGTGGAGCAGAATGCTTTTTCTATTCTATCTCTCGCCCAGTTAGGTACTCAACACACAGAATTTCTGACTTCAGATGTGTGAGGGCTTTTCCCCATCATGCATTTCTCCAACAGACAGCCGAGTGTCCTCTGTTTCAGTTCTGACATTATCTGTCTGCAGATGGCATCAGGTCCCACAGGCTAAGGCAGTCTCACAAGCTTGCTCCCACTTCAGATGCTAACTACGAACACTACTGTATCCTATGCTCCTGACTGACCTCCTGTAAATCAGGGTTCCCTGGACACTATCTTTGGGTGTCAAGTAAGATCTTAGAGTGCTCACAGAACTCAGGGAAACACATTTATCAGTTTATTACAAAGGATACAGATAAAGAGGTGCATGGGGCAAGGCACAGGAAAAGGGGTATGTGGCTTCCACATGCACAGCTCCTCAGATGTCCAAATTTCACCTATTGGGAAATTCTCCAAATCCCATCCTTTAGCGTTTTTATGGGGGCTTCATTATAAAGGCATGACTGATTGATTACATCATTGGCTAGTGATGATCAATTCAACCTTCGGTTCCTCTTCCCTCCCCTGATTTGGGAAATGAGGCTAAAAGTTCCAACTGTCTGATCATGATTTGGTTTCCCCCATCCTGGATCTATATAGAGAACCCAGCTAATAGTCATCTCATGAGCCTGTAAGACTCTTATCACTGGAGAGTCCAAGGATTTTAGGGAATGTATGCTGTGTAACTGGGATGAAGACCAAATACACATTTCACACTATTACACCTCCTCCTCCCCACTAGGCCTTTTCAGGGCCATGTGAGGGTCTGTGCTTAATCTGGAGCTGAGCTCTCTGTATTTTAATACTGTGGATGATGATACAAATGTCAAAGGATGTTCGGTGAACAATGAAATAATATGCCATGTGCCCACTAATCCGGTAGACTTGAACACAAAAGTTTTGTCTGATGAATCAAAATGATGATTAGAAATGAATGCCCTTTTCTTTGTTGTTTTTACTAACAGAACATTTAAGAAGCCTAATTTTGTAGCATACTAACCAAACAAGTACTTGAATTTAGGTGCATAGAGTAAACCAGCAAAACTTTTGACACTAGTTCATCTTTAAGAAAGAAAAGAAAGCTCAACTAGGCTTTGAAGTGTTTTCCATTATTAAACACTTCGACAAAAGAGGGGGTGAGACTCGACACATGACTATTAACGTTCAGTGCAACAAAGAATTTAAGTTGCCTTTTACACTTAACGTTCTATTATTGCTTTTCCATTTCTACTTAATCATTACATCTTTTCCTGAGTGGGGAAAATGTAAAAATGAAAAGAGAGGAGGAAAGAAAATCTGCGCCCAAGCTTTTTCTAGGAAACGGGGTATAACCATTTTAAATTTGCATTATAATTACTTATAAAAGGAAATTTAATTCGTTTGGCTGTCATAACTCATGTTTCAGATATAATTAAAATGACCTCAGGAAGCAGGTTAAAAGAATAGTCAATCTGTATAGATTTTAGACTTTTCAGTATTAAACTCTTTGTGAAAAAGAATTATTTATTTTTAATTTTATTTACTACTATTATTTTTCTGTAATTTGCTGTAGGGCACACACACTCTCCAGAGAAAGAAAGTGAAAAAGCAAGCGACCAGGTCTGGGACTAAGTCTACAGTCGGCCATGTGGAAGTCCAGCCCCCCTTAACTGCCATGCCACTTGCTGGCCCTCAGTGTTAAATTCTGAAGAGTTCTGATTTGTGAGAATGGGAAGACTGTTCCCTTCATTCTCTTCTAAATAAGCACAGTTCAAGGGTTTACGTATGCATTCCTGCCCCTGCTAAAGTAATCTAGTCAAAAAGCCTATCACTACTGTGAAGGGAAGCCCTTACCCCTTGAAGTAGGCCAAGAAATATGCTGTAATTTTGAGGACAGGGGAAATGCTGAAGCTAAAACATCTTTCCATGTTTCCATGTCCCACTTGGAATGTCTAAATTTTACAAAAGTGTGATTTTTCTGGCTTCTTGATAATTACAAGCTTCCTTTAGAAATGTAACCTGATCAGTAATTTCCACAGTATCCATGAATTTAACAGATCACTTCTTAGAGCTGGCATTGGTCAAGCAAATGTTGCATGAACTTATAAAAACTCAGAAATTCTGGAACATGGATGGAGAGAAGGAAAGAGGCTACAGAAGAGGGAGTATCTGAGGTTATACCACTCACTCCTTAATATCCTCTAGGCCATCCCTAATGAATCTATATCCTGCAGGGGGGAAATGATCAGGAGGAAGCAGGAATATATTAAATTAACCAAGTGATAAGGGGGCCAGCAGATGGCATAGCAGTTATATCACTGGAGTCTCACATGGCTGACCATGGTTTAAGTCCCAGACATGGAGTCCTGAAAATCATACCAGGTGTGTATGCGTGCATTCTCAAAATCCCAAGAGGAGAATGAAGGAGAAGGGGCTGCAGTATGGTCATCCCCCCAGGGGGTGATTTCTCACTTTCTGTCTCTGTCTCTGTCTGTCTCTGGTGAGCACACACACCCTATAGCAAAAATCTCTCTCTAAAAAAAAAAAGTGATGAATCTGATTTCTCATGAGTTTTACCTTAAAACTGTACAGTATAGGCAGCTTTAGAAATCCCTAAGAATGATAAAATAAGACCTCATTTCCAACATGACAATAGCAACACAGCCAGATAAAATGGAAGTTCTCTGTTGATATAGCCTCATATCTCAGAAGTGTTCTCAAGACTGGGACTCTAAAGAACACCAGAATTACCTAGATGTTCCTGCAATTAACTGTGGTCACCAAAGCACCTGACACTTCTCATTATAGTCTTCCAAAGAAAACTCTTCAGGGGAAGCTGTAGAAGAGAAAGCAGAGTGAGAGATTATTCACTAGGGGTCATCCACAGTCATATAGGACTATGCACTGTCCAGAGGCTTGCATCCCACTGAGGCAAGCTAGGGACTACACAATTACCTAAGTCCCTCAGATCATACCAGAAGATGCACTACTCTCAACTCCAGCCACTGCTGGGTTCCTAAGAGAATCCTCTATCCCAAAGCACAATACAAAAATGAAAGTCAATAATTATTAGGTCATTTTGTTAGTCTATCAGTTTTATACCTTACCTAGAAAAAGCTTTTTCTGTTCTAGCCACCACCTAAAATACATAAATAGCTCCTTTTAATTTTTAGAAAAATAGATATTTCTTAGAAAAAAATTATTCATCATATAACATAGACTCTTCTCATTCCCTGACATCCAACACTCTGGCTGCACTGAAATACTTTAAGTTCTCTAAACTCACTCTATTCCTCCTAGTCTCCTACTCCACTCTTTTTCTAAAATGTCTTAATCCTTTTATAATCAGCCCATTTTCTTATTCTTCCACCAATGAGTATATTCTACAAAGATATTCTGAACAGCTTAATACCCAATAGATTACTCATTACTGCGTATTCAAAGCACTGAGAATTCAAAGCCAAGTAAGACTTTCTAATGGCAAATATGTATCGTAGTACTATGTGCCAGGCACAGCGCCTGTCACAGAAGGACTTAGATCCCAGTCAATGTTCTTAGGAACATATTTATAACTGTACACCATACTATCTTTGCAGTGTACAATATATTTTCCCATCTGTGTGACTCTGAGTAAGGAAAATGGGAAGACTTTAAAACACTCAGTATGGTGGAATAATGCCTGCTCATAAATATCCATGTTTTACTATCCAGAACCTGTGAATATGCTAGGTTACATGGCAAAGAGGAATTAATTTTGCAGATCAAATTAAGTCTATTAATCAGCTGAGTTTGAGGTAAGGAGATGATTCTAGATTAGCTAGGTCAGCTTGATGTAATCATGGGAGTCCTTAAATGTGAAAAAGAAAAGCAGAACAGACAACGCCAGAGAAAACAATTTAATGATAAAAACAAGATCAGAAAGATGCCATGTTGTTGGCTTTAAAAATAGAGAAATGCTGCCATGGGCCAAAAAATGTAAATGGCCTCTAGAGCTACTGGAGGCATGGAAACAGAGTCATTTCTTTAAAAAGGAATGCAGTCCTGTTGCATGCAGAAGGATTTTAACTCAGTAAGACTCACATTGAATTTCTGATCTGGAGAAACAAAGATAATGAATTTGTGTGATTTTAACTAAGTTTGTGGTGATTTGTATGACAAAAATAGAAAGCTAACAGAAGTAGGGTGGATAGCTACAGATACTTAGAGCAATAAATGCTTCAGAATTTTCATAGATATGAGCTTAACCCAGTCTAGGTTTAATGAAAGAGAATGCTCCAGAAGTAGAGCAATCACACTGATTGTTCATTTAGGATACCTTGAAATTACCTTGCATAGCACAGACACAGGTGTCTTGGTGAGGACCAAGAGTGTATGTTTGTTGAAGGTACAGAGGATTTGGATGATGATAATGGGGATGGTGATAATGGGGAGGGTAAAACCCTTCTCTAAGCTATACCTTAATGTTGCTAATCATTCTATTGCTTTCCTAAGTAGAAGGAAGATGGATTTTCCTAAGTAGATGGATTTTAAGAGCTCACATATGAGTGGTGCTTTGTAGTTTATGAAATACTCTTTCATCTACGTGGCTCTGAAAATAAGTTATAGGGTGAATATTGCAGATCAATATGCCTTCTTCCCTCAGTATCCATGCGAGGTTGGTCCAGGATGTCCCTTGGAGACCACAATCTATGAATGGCCAAGTCCCTTACACAAAATGGTACAGCATTTTATATATATATACATATATATATATATATATGTATATATATATATACACACACACACACACACACATACATGCATACATACAGAGTGAGATAGAGAGGAACCGTGAGAGGGTAAGTGAAAAATCACTCATCGGGTGGGATGCTCATGCTGCAATCCCATCACCTCTGTTCTCCTCCTGGAACTCTGGGCACACGTACAAATGCACCCAGCATAATTCTCAAGCTACCTGGTTCAGGATACAAACTGCAATCAGACATGTGGAAGTCTGTCAACCACCACTCCACCTGCTGTCATCCCCCATATATGTGTTTTAGTTTTATTTTGTCTACTTTCTTTTCTTTCATGAGAGAGCAAGAAAGAGACAAGTACTCTCAACAAAGTCTTACCTTACAATAGCCATCCCTTACCAAGCATTTTCCACTCAGTCAAATAAAGTTGAAGTTCTCTATTGCTATATCCTCATATCTCACAAGTAGTGTCCCCAGGACTGGGACTCAAAAGCATTGCAGTGTTACCTAGATGCTCCTGTGATTAACTATGGTCACCATAAGCACCTAGCATGTCTCCTCTCACTTTAGTCTTTCAAATAAAAGCTCTCCAGGGGGAACTGCCATGCCTAGTGTGTGACATCAACCCAGGAACGGAACCCTGAACCCCCATATAGCATTCAGCATTGTAGAATATTGTGCCAGTGTGACTCTGATGTGTCACTATGACTAGCTTTCCCATATACTTTAAATTTCTCCATATTACTTATAATACCTAACATATGTAAATTCTACATAAATCTCTATTAGATTGTATTTTTATTTGTATTATTTTTATTGTTATATTTTTATTTTTTAATTAAAAAATGTTTTGACACATGGTTGGTTAAATCTGTGGATGCATAACCAACATATATGGAAGACCAACTTGTAAAATCAAACAAACAACAAAAAATAAAAACCTTAAAAAATACTAACAATTAGCCTTTCCCCACAGGTTGATATCAGTTAGGTTGTCAGGAAACTAATGATGTAATTTTCTGGGTGTTTTGTTTGTTTGTTTGTTTGTTTGTTTGAGAGGCTTTTGCTATAGGGTGGGTGCACTAGCCAGAAAAACAGAGAGACAGAAAGCGAGAAATCACCCACCCAGAGGGGATGGCCACACTGCAATCCCTTCTCTTCCATTCTCCTCTCGGGATCTTGGGCACGCACGCACACACGCCCAGTGTGAGTTTAAGCCGCCAGATCCAGGACTCAAACCGCAGTCGACTACATGGGAGTCCAGCGACATAGCCATTACCCTAACTGCTGTTCCCTAATTTTCTGTTTTTCTATGCAAAAATGTGTCATGACTTTCCCAACAACTCAAGAGCTGAGGAAGACAAACAGCAGGAGGTAGTAAGTTTTGAAAATTTTATCTCTAAGGGTTTCTTCTGATTTTAATGTTGTTTGAGCATGGTTGTTTATTTCTTTCTTCTTTCTTCTATTTCTTTCTTCCTTTTTATTTCTTCTTTCTTTCTTTTTTTAATGCTTAAGAAAACCCTAAAATGTTTTACAGAGCCTCAACTATTATATCCCATGAAGAGAAATAAAACATGCATGCAATCCTAAAGGGCAAGAAGAATGCTTTTACAGGATTTCAAGATTGGTGGCAGTTAGTTAAATAAAGTACAACTCACTTATAGCATTTTAACATTTCCCCAAAATGGTGTTTATCTTTAACTCTCACATCTAATGTAAACACCAGAAGTCAAACGGTAATAAAGATCCCTTTAACTGAAAGTACCAGAGAATACTTCACTTGCTGAGCAGTTTATTCACTGGATTCCAGCTTTTCTCCCCTTTTAAATTAGGAGTCCTAGTTCATCTTCAGTCTTACTGCTAATTATGAAACATAAAAAATGCAATTTATTGTGTCTGTAAATGTAAAAGAGCATCTGGTCAACCCTGAAAAAAGTTGGAAGGCAAGAATATAGTGAAAATGCTAAAACATTTCAATTTTGACCACCCGGCTTTGGATCTCAGCTTTTTAGTGGCTAAAACAATGGGCAAGTCATGTTACCTTTCTTGAACAATACAGCATACAAAATGAGATTTTCTCATCATGTTATTGTAGCAAATGAAATGCTTTTTTCCCCCCATCCTAGATTTGCCATCTCCCAAATGTATCACTGTTTTCTCCTCATTTTATTGTAACGCCAAAGACCCTAATCAATTACCCTCATTATACCCACATCCTGAGTCTTACTTTACGCTCTATAAAGTAGCACCTAGCTGTGGCTACATATCTACTGCAGGACCTTTCTTAATCTCGAAAGTATATGTTCATGCTCTCCTTTCTTTAATGAGCCTCAAATGCAAATGTAAATGTGACTCCTGGTAACCGCTCGTTTGAGCTGCTATCCAGTTTGTAAAATATTCTTGTGTAATGTTCCTCAAGACTAACTAGGCGAGCATTTCTATTCCATGTTAACACCATTACAAGCACTGTGGATCACCAGTTTTCTGACGGTTTGCAAAATGTGATTGTAATGCTTCAGCTCTGGGGAGAGAAGGCTGTGCCACTTGTTTCATCAACTGAAAGCCTGCCCATCAGATATTAAATATAATAAATAAAAATGTGTGCAGAGAAATGTGAAGAAACATTTCTCTATAAAATTGCTAATGAATTTAATCCTTTATGCTCTTTACAGCTTACAAGATTTGTAGAGTGAATGAGAGGAAATCGGAGTATTCTACAGCATACAAAAGCTGAAAGAGGGCCAGAAGCATCCAGCTGTCAGGTGGTCACCCATAAATGGTAAAAGAATGATCTTGCATTTATGCCAAGGTAAAAAATAAGACTACTCTTTACTCATCATACACTAAAGATGGATATATTTACCTTGACAAACAAACGTTCATATTTTAACAATACAGCTATGCCCTTTGAGGGCCATTCTCAGTCATGGCTTTGCCCCCAACCCTTCCTAGAAGCAGCCACTATTAAGTTTAAGATACATTGTCTTTGACCTTTTTCTCTGTATTTGTATACTTATATCATATATACCTACTCACGTAAATCATGTTGGTATTGTTTTGTGGAGAGTTGCATCCTTAAGCAAAATGGCATCACACTGAACGTGTAATTATGACACATGAAAACAAAGACCTTAGGTTCAGACCGCCAGACTCAAATAAGTCAATTTAATATAAACATGACTTTGAGAAATTATGCAGTTTTTCTCATTCTTAGTGTCCTCAACAGTCAAATGACCCCATGAGATTGCGATGGGGACTAAATGAGCACCTCCGTGTAAAGCAGTTAGCTCAGCTCTCAGCAGATTACCACTCCCATGAATGTCAGCAGCTGGTTTCCCATCACCCTTGGCCATGTGTGCAGCTTGTACGTACATCCTCCTAAAGAGCTTAAATGTTTGTGCTTCCAGGATTTCTGGTAAATGTAATTGATGCGTTGCGAACACTTCTCAACCATACTAACTGACTCAGAGAATATGTGTCATCATTAAAATGGCTTGTTGTGAAAAATAGCCCAGTAGCTGGCACATACCAAATACTTAGCATTAGCTTTAACAATATGACATGAATAGTCATAGCTGGAAATTTCTAAAACTAAACCTATGAGGGGAAGCCATAATGACAAGACCCAAACATAGGGTCAAAGAACGACAAGAAGGAAGTCAACATAAAGAGATCTTGACCAGAGACATTCATGGGATGGATTACAGAGTGTGAATGTCCTGGAAGGAAATCACGTTGGCCTGATTGACCTGGAACAGGATGGAACAAAAATGACCAATCGGTAGTAAATGAGCAGTATGGTGCACATGGAGTCAGAAGGAAAGCAGAGACCAGACTGCAGATCATGGTGTGGCACTTAGATTTTATTCTAAGGACAAGAGCCTGTCATTGAAGAGTTTAAAACAAGAGAATTACAGCTGCTGCTCAATTTACAATGGGATCATGTTAGGTCCGACAGTGATGCAGCAGTAAAACACAATGCTCTCCGAGGCAATTCCACATGGGGAGATTCTGAGTTTGTATCCCAAGACCTCCCTGAGTATGCCCGTACCCAGTGATCCAGGGATGACTGACACTGGGAGTGGATTGCAGTGCCAGGACTCTGTTGGAGATGCTATCTCTTTGTCTGTCTCTCTCACTCATGCATTAAGTTATTAAAAACACATAAAAATTCATGTTGAACTATGGTAAATTGGAAGCCATCTGTACATGACCTTATTTACATTTTTAAAGTAACATGGATTGCCATGGAATAGAGAGTGAGTGGAAACTGAGAAACTGATTAGAGGCCTTTACAGTGGTTCAAATGAGAGATGCTACTTGGTTTCGGAGAGAATTGAAGCTGAAAAGAAGCAGACATATATTAGAGAGATTTCTAAGCTAGAGACAACTCGCTGATAGATGGGTTATGAGCAGTGAGAGGAATAGAGTGTTGGACTATAGATGCTGGGAGGGATGTAAGGCCCAATTATCAATGGGAAGAGGGGAGGAGGAACAGTCTAGAAAACAACAGGAGTGCCCAGGACTACTGAGTCCCATGGTGGTATCTTTTTTTTTTTTTTTTTTTTGGAGAGGTTTTTCGCTATAGGGCGCGTGCGCTCGCCAGACAGACAGAGAGAGACATAGAGACAGAAAGCGAGAAATCACCCCCCCAGGGGGGATGGTCACGCCGCAATCCCTTCTCCTCCATTCTCCTCTAGGGATCTTGGGCACGCACGCACACGCGCCTGGCGTGAGTTGTAAGCCACCGGGTCCGAGACGCGAACCGCGGTCGACTACGTGGGAGTCCAGCGACATAGCCATTACGCTAACTGCTGGTTCCCCCATGGTGGTATCTTAACCTCAAAAGACTGGGCAAAAAAGACAGAACCAAGAGGTAGAGAGAGTACTGGGTGTCCTGTCATGGAAGTTTCAGAGCTCATGTGCTCTGTGATAGGAGAAGTGTTTGACTGTGGATTGAAAGCTCAGATGGGTTCTAACAAAAAGACAGAGACAGAGGCATGGCCACAGATTTAGCTCCCTGGATGCCTTTGGTGGCAAAGACGTAGATAGCACAGAAGCCTTACTGGAGTGAGGAGAAGACAAAGAGAAATGTGAGGAAGGAGCAATATCAAGTATAGGACATTTTCAGGCATTATGCTGTGAAAGGGAATATATAAGTATTCTTGCCCACTGGAGAAGAATGTCCACTGAGTGTTAAGACTTTTTATTTTAAGAGAGATTTTTGCTATAGAGCACCTGTGCTCTTCAGAGAGACAGGGAGACAGAAAGTGAGAAATTGCCCCCCCCCCCCCCCCCCCCCCCAGGGAGGATAGCCATGCCACAATCCTTTCTCCTCTATTCTCCTCTCAGAATTTTGGACATCCACACACTTGTGCCTGGCGTGAGTTTTAAGTCACCAGGTCCAGGACTCAAACTACGGTCTACTACATGGGATTCCAGTGACATAACCATTACACAATCTGCTGGTCCCAGGACTCTTTAAGATGCAATGTGTTCATTTGTGGATGAGAGTGGATGTTCACAGGAGAAGTAGATGATGTAAGAGAAGCAGGAAAGAAAATGAAGTGAAATCCTTGAGGAAGTGTGAGAGGGTGGGGTGCTGAGTCCAGGTAACAATGCTGGTCTTAGGAGCAGGGAAAACCACGCACGATAGGAGAATTCATCCAGTATCTGTGGATGTAGGTCGATTGATTGGGTGGTAGGAAGAAGACGGTGGTCTTGTCTCATTTTTTATTTTCAAGTTTATACCTTGACTGGCTAACTGTATACAAGCTGCAGTAGAGGAGATATTTCTAATTTGCATGTTTTTCCCTTGCCCTACTTATCTGCATCCAGCAGCTAGCACAGCTTTTATAAAGCATGAGTGGGGGATGAAGACGCCATTATGCATCCTTGAAGACGTGAGACCTGCTTTAGGCCCCAGAGGGCAGGGCAGTTGCTATGTTCTCTAATTCCCTAAACCTTTGCATACACTATTTCCACTGCCTGGTATGTTCTTCCCTTCCTAGATAGGCCCTTCACTGAGCACAATTTTAATTGCAGAAAAGCTTTCCTCAGGCCCTAAGTCTCATACTGGGGACATGCTTATGGACCACAGAGCACCAACTGCTCCCACAGAAGCCTCCACTGTGTGCATCTTCGTAGGGTTCTCTTCACAATAGCGTTGAACAAATAAGGCTGTGTGACTATTGCCAGATGGCTTCCTTTATTCTCCCAACAAGGAAAGTACCCCAGGAATGGAGCTCAGTACAACAGATTACCAGACCCAAGACCTAGACAAGTGTCTGCAGGCACACTAATGCTCCTTGAATGCTGAATAGATGAATAGAAACAGAAAAAAAAGGGGGGGGAATAAAATGTAATTATATATACATACAAAAATGCGATCTGAACAAGGTATTAATGCTTGGGAAAATGAATTAAAGGAAGGACACCCAGTAAAACGTTAAAAATAGTCGGCTGTAGTGGGGGTAAGGATGGAGAGCACACACACAGTTTTTGTTTTGTTGTTGTTGTTCTTTAAAGTTTCCTGCCCATGGGTGAGTAGGTGGCCTGGTGGTTAAAGTGCTGGATTCCCAAATAGCCAACCATGGTTCAAGTACTGACCCTGGCAGCTTAAAAATCACACTGGGTGCATGTGTATGTGTGCCCAAAATCCAAGGACGAACATGGAGGAGAAGATATTGCGATGTGACCATCCTCCCTGGGGGAGGGGTGATTTCTCACTTTCCCTCTCATTGTCTCTCTCTCTGTCTCTCTCTGGTGGTGAACACACATGCCCTATGACAAAAATATTTTAAAAAAAAGAAGAAGAAGTTATCTGCCTTTTCTAAATGTTCTACAGGAAGCAGGTGTCACATCTATAAAGAGGAAAAATTAAGTAAATATAATTTAAAAATGAAATTCCCATTTTTCTCACCTCATGCACTTTCTTTTGACTCATTCAGCACTTCCCCACTCCATCTGCTTCCCTCTCTTGTGTTTCAACCCACATTTGTGGCTTTGTTCCACTCCATGGAGGCTCAGCTTCAGAACTTGCCTGGAGCAGCCTCCCCTGGGTGCTCCAACTCCAGAAAGACTCCTCTTTCTCAGGCTTTCCCAGCTCAGTTAAGAGAGTCTATTCTAGAGCTTGGTAAAGCACCGGAGAACGCATGTGTACATATAAAGTGAGCTTTTCTTTTCCAAACATCTCTTCAGTATTTACCTAAGAATGAGCCACTGAGATTCTCTCTTCCCTACTATATTAAATTTTAAAATTCTATCTGGCAAACTCTCTGCAGAGAGCACATTCATTCGTTTAGTTACAAGGCAGAGGTTATAATATATAGGGGAACTAACAGAACAGCAAAAGTCCCACTGTCAGGGAAGAAGAGAGGAAATTTCACATATCACCTCTCTTGGGAGACTCCCCCACAGTGTAGAGTTACCTTTCAGTCAACAGGACAGTAAAAAGGATAAATTGTTATTGTTATTATTTGAATTTTGCCAGAGGGTATGTGTGTTTGCCAGAAAGAGACAAGAGAGAGGGAGAAGGAGAAAGCACATTCCCATAGGGAATAATCATGCTGCAATCCTTTCTCCTGTTTCTCCACCTTGTCAGGGTTACAGTTACCCATACACACTTGTCCAGAATCTTTCTCAAGCTTCTGGGACAAGATTCAAACTCTAAGTCAGCCACATGGAATTTGGCTGCTCCATCCACCAAGCCACTAAGTCAGTGCTATAAATTATTTTTTTTAAAAGCCAAAGAACCTCATGTGTGGACATCTTTCCTATGTATCTTAAGTGCTTAAAATATGCTACTTCAGGCTTACTAAAATTTGCTTTAATGGAGTATGTAGTTATAATAAGCTTTTTTATTTTATTTTGTATATGTGTAGTAATCTCAGTTTTATTTCTGTTTTAAAAGACAGTCTTGTCGGGACCAGCAGATGGTGTAATGATTATGTTGCTGGGCTCACATGTAGTCAACCTCAGTCCGAGTCCCTGGCCCAGTGGCTAAAAACTCACGCCAAACACATGTGCATGTGTGTCTAAGATCCCAAGATGAGAATGGAGAAGGGATTGTGGTGTGGCCATTCCCCCTAGGGGGTAATTTCTCATTTTCTGTCTCTCTGTCTCTATGACAAGCACACACACCATATAGCAAAGATATCTCTCTCTCTCCTCTTTCACGAGAGAGAGAGAGAGAGAGAGAGAGGAGAGAGAGAGAGAGAGAGAGAAAGGAAGGAAGGAAGGGAAGGAAGGAAGGAAGGAAGGAAGGAAGGAAGGAAGGTAGGAAGGAAGGAAAGAGAAAGAAAAAGAAAAGAAAGAAAGAAAGAAAGAAAGAAAGAAAGAAAGAAAGAAAGAAAGAAAGAAAGAAAGAAAGAAAAAGAAAGAAGGAAGGAAGGAAGGAAGGAAGGAAGGAAGGAAGGAAGGAAGGAAGGAAGGAAGAAAGAAAGAAAGAAAGAAAGAAAGAAGAAAGAAAGAAAGAAAGAAAGAAAGAAAGAAAGAAAGAAAGAAAGAAGAGGGGAAGGAGGGAGGGAGAGGGAGGGAGGGGAGGGAGGGAGGGAGGGAGGGAGGGAGGGAAGGAAGGAAGGAAGGAAGGAAGGAAGGAAGGAAGGAAGGAAGGAAGGAAGAAAGAAAGAAAGGGAGGGAGAGAAAGAAAGAAAAAAAGGCATAGTATTATCTTTGGTAACTATACTTGAAAATACAACCAAAGACAAAATTGAAGTATTTGGCAACATTGAAAGAAACTGCTTTTATCAACACATATGTATTTGAAAAGCATTGCACTTGTTTTAATCTCAGTGACATATTTTGGCAGAAAGAGCGCCATCACTGAATGGTCATCTCCTGATCTGAGAATATGTGTGAGGAAGACTTTTGTTTTCTCTCCAATAAATTCTACATTAGAGAGCACACAAACTAGCAGTCTCTATTTCCCAGACAACCTCTCATCACAAAGAATCCTTTCAGAATCTGATTTTTTAAGTGATAAAACCTATAGAAAAGTCCAAAGAGAGAGAGAGAGAGAGTTAAGAAAACAGTTGATTGCAGAGCAGTAAATCCCTGAATTCTGACTGTGAATCTGATGCCTTCAAAAGAGCCACCAACAGCTGGAGCATCCTTGCTTAGAATAATGTTCATAACTGATTTTATCTAATTTGAATTGTCATGCACTCACAGCAATCTGTTAGCTTTTAACCAGGTTAGACATCCTCACAGCTGGAGAGAACCCTCAAATCACCAGAGAACCAAAACGAAAAAAGGAAGCCAGAAAAAACTCCTCGATGCCTCCTTTCCCCTGCAGGTCTCTAACAGATTGAGGGGCGAAGCAGCCATGTGGAGCACAAGCTACTGCCCACCTCCTTCTGCAACTCTCAAGCAGCCACCCCCGGTAGTTCTGTGAACGTTTGTCAAAATCAAAATGGAGTTATTTGAACCCTGACTCAGCCAAGCTGGAAAAATCCATGGAGGAAGTGTTTGCTCATGCTTGTATTCCCACTAACAAGAACTGTTATTCCAAGAACTCTGCCAGACCACAGCCTTGCGCTTGACACAAGAATGACTTCTGCAAGGACAGTTGTGCTGGGACTGCCTGTCCAGCCTTGGCTTATTGTCACCCTTATTATTGATCCTGGTAGCCAAGGATAATTATCCTAAAACAACTGGTATAATCCCTTCTCCACATCCTCTCCTGCTTGTAGTTTTTGCCTTTAAAACCCATTTGAAATGGTAAGACCTCAGTGAGCACATACAAGGCAACCTGAATATGTTCATTTGGCTGTATACTGGCTACCATCCTTATAGTTATGCCCCAATAAACTTTTGCTTTACATACTTTGCTTCAGTTTATCTTTTGAGGTTGATAGCTTCATCAAGTATCTCATGGGGAATCATTTCAGCCACAAAGTTATTTCACCAGCTCTGCCTCATGCAGTCTCTGCTTCAACCTGTCCTCAGCTCTCTGCTAACCAATTCTGAGAGTATCTTCTCAACTGGCATGGGTTAGAATGTGATTCCCCAACATTCAAGTGACAAAATATGGCTGTGATGGGATTAAGAGGTTGAAAACATAATCCAGTTATTGGATTGAGAGTTGGGCCTTCAGACCAGTAGATGGTATAATGATTACATCACTGAACTTCCACATAGTCAATCGCAGTTCAAGTCCAGAACCTGTAGGTTTAAAACTCACACCAGGCATGTGTGCATCTGTGCCCCAAAATCCTGAGAGGAGAATGGAGGAGGCGGGATTGTGGTATGACCATTCCCCCAGGGGGTGATTTCTTGCTTTCTGTCTCTCTGTCTCTCTCTGTCTCTCTCACAAGTGCACATTCCCTATATATATATTTTTAAAGACAAAAATATCTTAAAAAAAATTGGACCTTTAGGAGGAAATTAAGATTAAAGTTATTAAAGTGAGACACCCATGATCGGATTCTGTTCCTTCACCTTCCCATTCTTTTTCTCTCTTTTCCTTTTCTCCCTCCTTCTCTCTCTCATCTTTCCTCCCTCCCTTCCTTCTTTTTTCTTACCTCTCAAACTCACAAAACAACAACTATTGCTGTCAGAAGACTCCTTAAGAATCTTCTCATGCAATTTCTCATTTTACTGAAGGTCTGAGACCCAAGGAGGCTGCTTGTCCAAGTTTTCCTAGCTAGTTACCTGTGGCAGAGCAGGGATCAGAGACCTGGCCTGTGTCTCCCATTCTTCAAGCATATTGCCTCAAATAAAGAAATGTCAGCAAGGCAGATTTGTGTTGGGAATTTGCAACCTACATCTGCAAAGATAAGCTGGGATTTATACATATTCTGCCATCTATGCTAAATCTTCTACAACTATATTACCATGTAATAAAGTAATGAAAACCAAGTTCAGAATGATGGCTCTCAGGTACTATAAATTTTCTAGGACCATCTCACTTCTCAAATACTCCTTTCAGAAACTGACTTCTTTTTTAAGTGAAAAAAAAAAAAAAAAAAAAAAAAAAAAAAACTAGAGAAAAGTACAGAAAAAAAAAGGGGGAGAGAGACAGTCACAAAAACACTTGAGGCCAGGTTAGTAAACCCCCATAGTCTGACAGTGAATCTGATACCTTCAAAAGGCCCACTAGCAACTGGGGCATCCTTAATGCCCTGATTTTTAAAAAGAGTCAGGATATTGGTTGAAATAAACAATTTTCTGCTTAAATTTATGTAAACTAGAAAAGGCAATTAATCAAAATGTGAATCTATAAAGGAACATGAAATAAAAAAAAAAGAAGTCTCTTCATGAGTATCTTGGCTGGTGGAGGGGTTCTGGGGTAAGGATGCTGTGATCACTTAATGGAGTAGTTCTCCCTCCTCCATAGCCACTGCCCAGATTTGTAAAGAAGCCACATGAGGCCAGATCACTCCCTGCCTCTCAGTCATTGAGGAGGACTTGTGTTAGTTACCAAGTTCTAACAGCTTGCAGTGGGAAGATCTCAGATAAAAGGAAACCGGACCTAACCACAGTCCACCTTTGTCCACCTTCCTCTACATTCTCAAAGACGTCTCCACAGGCACTACCTTCAAGGGCAGATATCAAATGTCCCTATTAAAGTGACCCTAATTTTCTACCACCTCCAGTGCCCAAGTGGATCCACTTCAGAATCTGGTGCTGAAATCAGTAATCATTTTGAAATCAAAGCATAAACTTTAGACATATTTCTAAAACGAATAAATAAATAAATAACTTCAAAGGAATTATTTTTTTTTTTCTTTTTTTTGGAGAGGTTTTTGCTATAGGGCGCGTGCGCTCGCCAGACAGACAGAGAGAGACAGAGAGATAGAAAGCAGGAAATCACCCCCCAGGGGGGATGGCCACACCGCAATCCCTTCTCCTCCATTCTCCTCTCGGGATCTTGGGCACGCACGCACACGCGCCCGGCGTGAGTTTAAGCCGCCGGGTCCGGGACTCGAACCGCGGTCGACTACGTGGGAGTCCAGCAACATAGCCATTACGCTAACTGCTGGTCCCCAAAGGAATTATTTTTGGAAGAGGGGAATGGGCATGGAGCCTGAAAAGACGAGACCCATATGTGAATTACTGAAAACTGATCTTGAGGGGACCAGCAGGTGGCATGGTGGTTAAGGCGCTGGACACTCCCACATGGCCGACCACGGCTCAAGTCCTGGACCTGGTGGCTTGCTTTTTCACTTTCTCTCTATCTCTCTTTCTCTGTCTCTCTCTGGTCAAAATAAAATAAATGAATGAATAAATAAAAGTTAAAAAAAAACAAAACTGATCTTGAGTGTGATTGTTACCTTGTGAAAATATGCAAGGCTTCCTGGAATGCCCTGAGCATTTTGGTCCCCATTTCCAAGTGACATGGTGTCAATATGCCCACTGTGACTGGAATCTCAGGCCACATTGTGTCAGACAGCAAGGCACCCCATCTTGTGGATACACAGTTCAGGCCACATTGCATCAGATGGCAAGGTACCCCACCTTGTGGATACACAGCTCTGGGCATGGTGGACTTCTCAGTTAGTGCCAGTGCAGGACTTCCCTCTGTTTCAGTCTACAAGGGAGGACTGGGTCACGCTCTTCCACTTGGAGCTTGGGGGCTCTGCTTTCCTTTTCCGGGGACTTCAATTTCCTTACAACTAAAATGGAGCAAATGAGGATAACACCCACACGGAGCTCTTATGAGGATTAAATGTGGGCTCTAATAAGTGCTGTGAGTGTTAGTAATTGGACTGTCATGAAATGTATTCATGATGGTAAATTCACCTTATAAGTTAAATGATGTATACTGATTGAATGTATAAAATAAATTTTAATTTAATTTAATTTAAAAATTTACACACACACACACACACACACACACACAAAAGAAACAGAAAATAGAATGGTGGTTACTAGGGATTGGTGGAGAGGGAGCACGTTAGGGAGATGTTTGTAAAAGGATAAAAAATTTCACTTAAATACAAAGAATAATAATATCAAGAGATCTGTTGTACAATGTGGTGACTATAGTTAATAATAATGTATTCTTGAAAATCACTGAGCAGACTTTGTATTCTCACCACAAAAAATGAAAAGCATATAATATAATGCAGACATTAGCTCCATTTAGACATTCCATTATGTATACATAGTTTAAAATGTCACGTTGTATACAGTAAATATACATGATTTTTATTTGTTAATTAAATAAATATATTTTTTAAAGTTTTAAAAAAAACAACAATACTGTGTTAGCAACTATTGATCCTCAGTCATTCGCATCACTGTTCTGTGCATCCCTGAATACAGCTTTCATCCTAAGCTTGTGAAAGCTTGAAGGACATTGGAGAGGACCAGTCCCAAAGCACAGTGGTTAAGGGCACCGAACCACTCATGGCTGACCAGTCTGAATTCCAGTCCCAGGGACTTGGAAAACACATCGGAATGTGTGTATGTGTATCCCAAATCCTGATGGGATGGAGAAAGGAGTGAATGTGACTATGCCTCACTGAAGACAGAAGTTTTCTATCTCTTTTGTTTTCTCTCTGGAAAGCACACATGACCTCTGGTAATTAAAATGAAAAAGTTTGAGATAATATCTTTCTCTCTCTCTCTCTTCTCTCTCTTTTCCCCCCTTTTCCTCTTTCTCTCCAACTTTTCTCCTTTTTATTGGATTTAAGTGAAATTTCTTTCTATTTCCTTTTGATGCTTAGAGACTTCAGTCTACCCATATGATTCTTCCTCTCTACCCCTTCAATATCAACATCCTGGGCCTGATGCCTTGAAGGTGCCATAGAATCACTGCCCTTGCAGGTCATGTTGGAATCCAACACTGTAGAAAGCCAAAGGGAGAAAATGTGGTCAGGAAGATGCCATAGAATCCAGAGCACCTTTCGTGTCCCTCAGTTTTCTCCTCTGAGGACAGGCCCAGCCCATCAGCCTGCTTGTGATCAACAACAGGCTGAGAAAACAGACCCAATTGGGCCACATAAAGTGTAACTCACCAAACTTCCACCAGGACTAAAGGGGTCCCCTCTCATGCTCCCAGGATGACACTGCAGCTTGAGTGATAGCTCTCAAGTGTGTGCCGCCTTCAGAAAGAACCCAGTTCTCCTAAGGCAGCTCCCATGACTGGCTCGTGGCTGCCAAAGGTGGGATTTGTAATGCCACTTCTGAATCTAGGAAACTTTCTGGTGTTCTTCAACATTTTCATCAAGGGAATGTAAATCTGGCTTCCCTGTGCCAAGAAGAACCAATGATCACCAGCAAATCCTTGAACAAAGTACCTGTTTAGGCCAGGCTCCTTGAGACTGAGGCGGTCGGGTATACACCTGATGGAGAATGTCAGAAACGAGACTCGAAAAGGCATTTGAAAAGAGGAAAATAAAGGACAGACCTTGGAGCATCAGTCAGATACCGCGAAGTCCATTGCTTTTTGAGGGGCATGAGCAGGCTGAGAGGACCAGCTTTGAAGTCAATGGAAGGCTTAATTTACTGGAATCTCCATCTAATGACCATGTCACCACTGGCAAACTGGTCAATTGTATGAAACGGGACAGTAATGGTAACTGTGTCACTGAGAGGGTTGAGAAGCTGGGGGAACACTCGATATAGCAGTGCTTAGTGGGCTATCTGACAGGGTCTGTGGTCTGCACACGAGCAGAGTCACTGCCTCTGCCAACTAGTTCTATTGTACTCTAAGGAAGGCCGGAGTCAGGCGCAAGGGACAAACAAAAAAGAACAAGATGTACAGTAATTCCCCAACTCACGGTGTCGTTTTCTACAGTTTCAGTCACCCACAGTCAGAAAATGAGTGTATTCAGTTCAATAAACTATTCTGAGAGAGAGGGCACATTCATACAACTGCCGTTATAGTTCACTGTTATAATTGCTCTATTTTATTATTTTTATTAATCTCTTACTACCCCCAATTTAAACATTAAACTTTATTATTTGTGTGTGTGTGTGTGTGTGTGTGTGTGTATACACACACACTGCATATAGGTTTTGGTACTGTCCCCAGTTCCAGGCATTCACTGTGGTTTTGGACTGTACCCACCATAGGTAAGGAGGAGGTCACTTTGGCTTCTAACCTTCTAACAACATTTAGGTATCATAATCCAGTTAGATTCTCTCTTCTCCTTGATTTTTCTCTCTCCTCTATTCTTCTCTCTCTGTTTCTCTCCCTTTCTCTGTCTTTCCCTTTATACACAGCCTTCCATGTACACAAGTGTGGGTGTTGAAAAATGAAAGGTAAGGGACCAGCAGTTGGCATAATGCCTGTGTCACTGGACTTCCATGTAGTCAACCACAGTTCGAGTCCCAGACCTGGCAGCTTAAACTCATGCCAGGCGCGTGTGCATGTGTGCCCAAGATCCCGAGAGGAGAATGGAGGAGAAGGGATTGTGGAGTGGCCATCCCCCTGGGGGGGATGATTTCTCGCTTTCCATCTCTCTGTCTCTCTCTGTCTTTCTGGTAAGCACATGCACCCTGTTGCAAAAACCCCTCCCAAAAAAAAAAAAAGGAAAAGAAAAGAAAAATGAAAGGTAAATAAAATTTCAAAATGATAGAGAGGCAAATATTAATAGAAAAATCTAGGGTAAAAGAGGGTGGCATAAGTGCAAGTTTACAAATTCTCCTCCAAAACACTGAATAAAATAACCCATAAAGTAGCATTAAACATAGGGAGATGATGTCTCTGGCCAGGCTTAACCTCTGCCTCTACTCCCAGGATTTTTGTGTCTGTAACAACCAGCCAAATGGCAGAATGGGGGGAAATCTTACTTAATATGGTTTTCCACTCTCCACGTTTATTCCCTAAGGTAATATTTGAATGCTGCCTATTAAGACAGGAGAGCAAACCAAAGCAAAAATTTGTAGAGGTGGTGGGATCGAAAGGAAAACTTGGAGATAACTGTCATCACTTCAGAGATACGTACATTGTTTATGTGAGTGAAAGGAGTCATCAGCAAAAATAGCCTTCACTAACATCAACAAAAAGCAAGGAAAGAAAAGAGCATATAAATGACAATAAAGAAGGCAATTTTGGGAAAAGTTACCACCAGAAAGGAAAACAAATATTTCAACAGTAATACCTCATGTTCTCAAGGAAATTAAAGAAATATATAGCTTGTAATTTAGATGAAACCAGTAATAAAAAAAGTTTTCAATAGAAAAGGAGATAGAATTAAAACAGAATTACAGCAGCAAAATGCTGAATGAGCACTGTAGAAAAAATATGGTACTGACTTTTTTTAAAAAATCACCCATGGGGCCAGCAGGTGGTATAGTGGCTAGGGTGCTGGACTCCCACATCAATGTAGTTCGAGTCCCAGATCTGTCAGCTTGAAAGTCATACCAGGCACATGTGCATGGGTGCCTAAAATCTCAGGAGGAAAATAGAGGAGAAAGGATTGTGGTGTAGACATCCCCCCTGGGAGGGGAAGGGGTGATTTATCACTTTCCCTCCACCGTCTCTCTCTTTCTCACTCCAATGAGCATATGTACCCTATGGGGAAAAAAATCTAAATGTAACTTTTAAAAAGCCACCTGTAATAAAATCAAAATGGAAAATTTCAAAATGTTCAGAAGAGATCTATATGGAGAACCCTCAGTAAGGACCCAAGATATGGAGACCCCTCAGTAAGAACCCATTATATAGATATTTAGCCCTGCAAAGAAAGAGGAAATTCTAGCCAACGAACACACAAGATTTCAAGAATAATGGAAGAGAATGTTCTTGCTAAGATTTGAATGTGTACTCTCCAAAATTCAAATGTTGGATGCACAAGAGGATGGAGAGGCAGGGTATTTAAGAGGTAATGAGGTCATAAGGGCCCTTTGTGAATGTTATTAAGGTCCTTATTAAAACAGAGTTCCAGTAACTTTTGGCTTTCTTGTCCTATCACCCTTCACCACGTGAAGGAAGATACAGCATGACGTATGGCATGGTGTGCCATGTTGGAGAGCCATGTCACCCAACAACTATACTTGCCTGCCTTTTAATCTTGGACTTCCTAGCTTCTAGAACTGTGAGAGATGATTTTTTAATCTTTATTAAAAATGTTATTTATTTACATAGGTGGGAGGAGAGAGAAAGAGAAAAAGAGAGAGAGAGAGATACTATCAACAGTATTTATGTCACAATCCACCCCCAACCTCAGCCAGCCCAGGTTGTGTGCATGCAAACACATGGCGGGCATGTACAGGGAGGTCCCAGAACACAAAGTGAAGTAACTTCTCTTCTGGATCCAGTTGCACTACTACTGCACCACCTGGCCCTTATTTTTTTCAATTTTATTTATTTTATTTCTTTCAGGAGAGAGAGAGAATGCATGTGTGTGTGAGAGAGAAGAGAGTGAGAGAGAGAGCAGACAAGCCCAAAAAGGTGTCATTGCAATGCAAAGCTCCTTCCCCAGCGCTCCAGCAAGGCAGGATCTTGAAAATGTACATAGTTGGTGTATTCTGGTCAACTCAGGATCCAAACCCACTTTTGACACAATACACTATAACCCTGTGCCACTGCATCTGGGCCAATTTCTGTTCCTTCTCTTCAGAAAACTCAGTTTCGTATTTTCTGCGACAGCAGTACAAAAGGATGAAGATAGTTCCTGAACTGAAATAACGTAGAGGATACAGATTTCAAAAGTTCATTATGCACTGCCTAACATTTAGAAACACTGAGAGTATGCTTTTATTCTTGAATACAGTATTACATTTCAGAACTAGCCCCAGATCTTTTCAGACAAATGTAGATGCCAAAAAATAATGGAGCAAATCTATCTACTAAATTCTGGAAAAAAATCAAAGGACATATGTCTAAGAATTTTCTGCAACTTGGTTTTCACTCCTTACAGCAAAACCCGAAAGAAATGTTTAAAAATGCAGTCAAGAAATATATATATATATATATATATGTGTGTGTATATATATATATATATATACACACACACACACACACACACATATACATAGGCATATATACTTCTTCAAAATATTATAAAGACATGGGACCAGCAGGTGGTGAAATAGTTACATTGCTACACTCCCACCTAGTCAACCATGGTTCAAGTCTCGGACGATGACTTAAAACTCACACCAGGCTCATGTATGTGCACATCACTCTTCGAGAGGAGAAGGGATTGGGGCATGGCCATCCCCCTTAGGAGTGATTTCTCACTTTATGTCACTCTGCTTCATTGCCCTATATCAAAAATACCTCTTAAAAATTATAAAGACATAATCCTGCTAATCAAAATGAAAATCAAAAAGAATAAATGATAAAAGGGCAGATTTCTTTATGAAATGACTAGAAAGATGTTTGCAATATTTCATCAAAAAATTAGTCTGACTAGCTATTTTGACTGTACTTGTAATACTGAATATAAATATTTAAATTCTTAGATAAATATTTTTATTACAGTTTTACATTATAATATGTAATAGTTTATGAGAGTACTTTGTTTTATTATAGTATTAATCATAGCATTAAATTTTATTATAGTTTTATTAAAAGTATTTATTATTTTAATTATAATAAACTATAATAAAAACTTTTGAGTCCATCAATAAACCACAGAAAATAGAAATGGGTAGCAGACATCTTATGAGTTTCTGAAAGTGAAATAATTTTCTCACTCTCATGGAAGGACTCAATAGTCACCAATAATTCAAAAACTGATAAATACAGCTTTTGCATCTTAAACATTCATATCAATGAAATGAAGAACCAAAAATGTGACTATGTGCTCCAAATTACTGAAAATTAAAAAAATACTGAAAATAAAGTCCAGCTACATAGCCTCTGTAATTAAACAGGGTGGGACTGAGGCAGGAATACACAAAGAGACCAGTAGAATAACATTCAAAGTCTAGAAATCAATCCAAATGCCAGTCAAACCTAACTACAAAATAAAGGTAACATCTTAAACCATTGCAACAATAATGAACTTTTAAAATAAA
Source organism: Tupaia tana (assembly GCA_026018925.1). Lineage (NCBI taxonomy): Eukaryota > Metazoa > Chordata > Mammalia > Scandentia > Tupaiidae > Tupaia > Tupaia tana. The sequence goes on from JAKSZU010000001.1 coordinate 252,637,332, forward strand.
TGGTTCTGGTAAACTTAGAAAAAGTTCCATCCCTCACATCTTACAGAAGAATAGAATTTAAAGAGTAAAGAAGAATCAGGAGTCTAAATGTAAAGAAGAAAGAAGAGGCAGGCCAGCAGGTGGCATGGTGGTTAAGGGCGCTGGACTCCCACATGGTCGACCGTGGTTTGAATCCTGGACCTGGCAGCTTACTTTCTCACTTTTTCTCTTTCTATCTGTCCCTCTCTGATCAAAATTAAAGAAAGAAAGGATGAAAGAAAGAAAGAAAGAAAGAAAGAAAGAAAGAAAAAGAAAGAAAGAAAGAAAGAAAAATAAAGAATAACTATTGAAAAAAAAGAAGAAAAAGGAAGAGGGAGGAGAGAAGAAGAAGGAGAAAAAGAATGTGTACAAATCTCAGCAAAGAAAAAAACAAAAAAAATGAGTAAATTACCCATTTGCCTCAGTGTAGAAACTCTCTATGACTCAATATATATATAAAAGATTGATAAACATGATTACATAAGGTTTCATAGATTTTTGTGTCAATAAAAAGCAAAGTCAAAATATAATTTACCTACTAGAAAAAAAAACTTTGAAAAAGACACTACTGACAAAATATAAATATCCTTAATTTTAAAAAAGTTAAGATAAGGAGCCAACGGGTGGTGTAGTGGTTAGGGTGCTGGACTCCCACGTGGTTGACTGCAGTTTAAGTGCTTGAAACTCACGCCAGATGTGTATTCATGCATGCCTAAAATTGCAAGAGGAGCACAGAGGAGAAAGGTTTGCAGCATGGCCATCCCCTCAGAGGGCAATTTCTCTCTCTCTGTCTCTCCAGCTAGCACACACACGCTCTATAGTAAAAAAATCTCTTTAAAAATAATTTGGGGGGCCATCCTGTGACCTGGCGGTTAAGATAGGTGGACCCTACATGGCCAGTCATGTGGTTTGTGTCCCAGATCCAGTAGCTTGAGAAATTGATAAAACATTCCAAATTTTGTGCATGCCCAAAAATTGCAAAAGAAAAAAAAGACAAAGGAGAAGCGATTGCATATGGCCAGTATGGCTATTCCTCATAAGGGATAATTTCTCCTTCTCTATTTTACTGTCTCTCTCTCTCTCTGGTGAGCATGTGTGCCCTCTGACAAATTAAAATAATAATAATAATAATGCTTAAAAATGCAAATAAGGGGCTGGCAGGTGGCATGGTGGTTAAGGACGCTGGACTCCCATTTGGCTGACTGTGGTTTGAGTTCTGGACCTAGAGGCTTGCTTTCTCTCTCTCTCCCCCCCCCCTCTCTCTCATTCTGTCCCTCTCTGGTCAAATTAAAATTAAATAAATAAATAAAGTTAAATGAAATAATTCTTTTAAAAAATATCAGTAAAACAGGCAAAAATTCCAACAGAAAAGTAGAGAAAAACATCAACAGACAATTCTCAAAAAAATATTAAAATTATCTCTAAATACATTTTAAAAAGTTTTAAAAAAATCATTCCTAGTTAGAGATTTAAACTTATAATATAAAATGCAAAATGTAAATTTTATTAAACACCGGGATACCATTTCTCATCCATTAGATTGAGGGAACTCAGCGTGTGAGAACTCATTCTGCAGGTCCAGCTGTCAGGAAACAGCCACACTGCCCTTGTGTGAGAAGGCAGCCTACAATGACCCTCTGCAGGGTCTCAGCATGGCGCCACTAAACTACATAGAAACTGGACTTTGACTTAGCTCTTCCAACTCTAGGAATTTATCCTGAAATAGGTCTCAAACAACGCAATACTACCTAAGCAGAAAGTTATGTTACAACATTATTTCTAATGTACAAAATATTAAAAAATAACCTATATAACCACAAACCAGAGAGTGGCGGAATAAAGTATGATATCTCACCCAATGGAGGACTATGTAGTTGTGAAAGAAGGACTGAGACCTCTACAAATGGATATGAAGGGATATATTCAGGATATGTTATTAAATGGGGAAATGAAACACAGGAGAATATCTATAATACATAGTCATCCCAGTAAGAAATACACAGACATAAAGGTACCCACACATCTCTTGGGAAAGGAATATCGTAGATAAACCAGAAACTAGTGAGACCAGTAACTACAGAGAGTCGATGGGAACAAGATAAAAAAAAAAAAAAAAAAAAAAAAGGGAAATGGGAATGCTTGGGGGGGGGGGGTGGCGAATGGGTAGCGATACTTCTTGGGGTTTTCTTTTTTGGAAAACTGACTTCTAAAATTATAGTTATGTTTCCCATATCCAATGAATAAACAATGAACTCAACTAGGAAGTGAGGGAAACGCAACAGTAGACTAGTACCAAATGAATGTAAATGTATTACAAATAAAATAGCATAACTTCACAGGAGGAGGAGGAGAAGGAAAGAACTCACCTAAGTACCTTTGACAGTCTTCATATACAATGAGGTTAAAGAAAAAATAGACATGTGTGTAGAAACTGAATTTTAGTTAGTAAATGTTTCACAGAGTATCGGGTTACCATTTCTGAAACTACATCATATGTACACAGGGATGGAGCAAATGAGTAAATAGATAGATCGTGGGCAATAGAAATCATGTTTGTTTGCCTTCATATTCAGAGAAAGGAGTTACAAAGGATGAAGCCTGGAGTGGATTAAAATCAGAGGCATCCGTTTGAACTCCTGGTGTTACACACACACAGATAAATAGAGAAATAGAGTGTACATTTGTTCTGTTTTCTACTTCTGTCTGCCGAGAGGCCCTGGAAACAACAGCACACTGTGGTAATGAACAGAACCAGTACCCAGATTCTATTTTCTAAATGCCATTCTCAAACAAGAGCAGCAAGAGCTCCTTGATAAATTGGTTGATCCTAGAGCTAGAGCCAGAAAAGTACAAGATACGCTTGAAACGTCTTGTGATATGAGACAGTGAGGAAAGGCTCAAACGGCATTAAGAAAAGTGTTGAAAGGATGTAAGAGCCAACTAAGAACTCCTCAATGCCCCATTCCGAAACAATCTCAACAACAAGGTAAATCATAATGGAAATGCATCATAACCCAGAGAATAAAAATAAATACCCATGGGACCAGCAGGTAGTGTAATGGCTATGTCGCTGGACTCCCATGTAATCAACCACGGTTCGAATCCCGGACCCAGTGGCTTAGACTCATGCTGGGTGTGTGTGCATGTGTGCCCAGGATCCCAAGAGGAGAATGGAGGAGAATGGATTGCGGCATGGCCATCCCCCATGGGGGGTGATTTCTCACTTTCTGTCTCTCTGTCTCTCTCTGTCTTTCTGGCGAGTGCACATGCCCTATAGCAAAAACATCTCCAAAAAAAGAATAAATAAATACATACATACATACATACATACATACATACCCAAGAATCCATACTTAAAGAGTAAATGAACAAGTTAATGGGGAGATGGGACAGCTTTCCCTTACACTAGAATTCCAATTCGATATGGAAAGAATGTTGGAAACAGAAAATCTCCATCAAGCAAACAACATGATAATTATGTTTAGACAAGAATCAACATGGGATGCCGTGCCAGCTCCATAGTGCAGTGGTTAAGCACTGGCCTACATGGCCAATGATAGTTCAAGTACTGAACCGAGGAGCTTGAAAAACATGCTTGGAGTATGTGTGTGTATGTCCTGAATCCTGATGAAATGAAGACATGGAGGAAAAGGGATTGTGGCATGGCCATGTTGCACTGAGGAGTTCTGTTTCTGAGGAGTGCATGCATCCTCCGGCAATTAAATACAAATAAATAAATGAAACCAAGGGATGGAAAAAGAATGGATAAATATGTGATGAGAGACAGGATCTCTGCATAGTTCTCAATTATCTTCCTATATGCCTGGATTTCAAAAGGAAAATAATGGAAAAACTGGGCCAGCTGTTTGGCCTGGTGCTTAAGGTAGCCAGATCCCATAGTTCAAGTTCTGGACCACACGGTCAAGTTCTAGACCTGATGTTCTGAGAAACATGCCAGTCACACATCCATGAGTGCCCCAAATCCCACAAGATGAGAGAGATGGAGGAGAAGGGATTACAAAGTGATCATTCCCCATGGTTGGGGGAGAGGTGCTTCCTCTCCCTCTCTCTGTCTCTCTGTCTCTCTCTGGAGTGCACACATCCTCTAGTAAAAAGAAAAAAATGTATAGAGGGGCCAGCAGATGGAGTAATGCTTACGTTGCTGGACTCCCACATACATAGTCGATCACAGTTTGAATCCCAATCATGGCAGCTTAAAATTCATGCAGGGGTGAGGGTGGGCCCAGCTGGTGGCATGGTGGTTGGAGCTCTGGTCTCCCACATGACCAATCACAGCTGATGTCCCAGACTTGACAGCTTGCTTTCTCACCTTCCCTCTCCCTTAATCTGTCTCTCTCTGGTCAAATTAATATAATAATGATAATGATAAATAAAATTAAATAAAAAATAACTCTTTAAAAAAATAGAATTCATGCTGGGTACATGTGTATGCATGTGTGCCCAAGACCCTAAGAGGGAAATGAAGGAGAAAGGATTGTAGTGTGGCCATGCCCTCTAGAGGGATGATTTCTCGCTTTCTGTCTCTCTGTCTCTCTCTATCTCTCCAGTGAGCACACACACCCTGTAACAAACATTCTCTCTAAAAAAGAAAAAAAAGAGTATAGAACCCTGGTAGAGACCACACTCATTAAGTTATCACAGCATCACCAGTAATAAAACGTATCAAATCATATACCCCTGCTATGACACATCACGTACAGTGTTCTTGCCCAAATACATAACCTCGATTGCCACGAGGAAACATCAGACAAATAAACCCCAAAATACTAGACAGTAACAGGCGCATTCTGTATGAACCTTTCAGGGTCATCAGGCCAGCCCAATAACACTGGGATAGCCCAGAAGTCAGATCCCACATAGCCAGCGAGGGTCCCAGTTCTGGTCCCGCTGGCTTAAAAGCACACCAGGTGTGTGTGTGCCCAGGATTCTGACGGGATGGAGAATTGGAGGAAAAGAATTAAGGCATGATCAGGACCCAGCATTCTCCATTGGGGAGTGCTTCCTTCTCCCTCTCTGTCTCTTACGCCCATGCACATGGGCGAGGGTACAGGCTCTCTAGGATAAAAAGAAAATATCAAAGTCATACAAGACAAAGAACAATTTTCAGAAATAGTCACAGACTATAAAAAGACATGATAATCAATGCGATGTGAAATCTTGGACTGAATCTCAGACAAAAGTAAAGAGGGAGTGGTAATTTGTGGGGAAACTGATGAAATACAAATAAGGTCTCTTGATGAGTTAATAATATTGCAACAATGTTAATTTCCTGATGCTAATGATTATGCAAAGGCAATGTAACTTGTCAGCGTTAGGGAATGAAGGTGAAGGCTATATGGGAATACTCTGGAATATTTTTGTACATTTCTTACAAATCCAAAATCATCTACTACTTCTACCCTCCAAATACAAAAGCCATGTGAAATTTTAAAAAGCATGTTATGGAGGGGCCAGCAAGTAGTGCTGTAGTTAAGGCACATGATTCCCACATGGTCAACTGTGGTCTGAGTCCCAGACTAGATGGCTTGAAAATCACACTGGGCATGTGTGTGTGCATCCCCAAAATCCCAAAAGGAGAATGGAAAAGGATTGTGGCATAGCCATCCTCCCTGAGGGGTGATTTCTCACTTTCCCTCTCTCTGCCTCTCTTTCTCCAGCAAGTGTACTCACCCTATGGCAAAAACCTTTAAAAAAAAAAAGAAGAAGAAAAGAAAAAAAAAAGAAAGAAAAAGAAATATGTCATTGAATAAAGCAAAAAAATACATTTATTTTTAATTCATTAGCAAGTGATTTTTTTTTACCGTCACATGCCATGAAAATTAAATGTGAGAACAGGCTTCAGGGCAGGGAGGGCAGAATCACACATACACACACGCTTCTGCCAAAAATTACAAAGAAACGTAAAAGAGCCAACAGTAGGTTCAAAATGAAACCTAAGCACAGGGATGGTGTAATCAATGGTATTTAGGGTTCAGGAAAGAGAACATAGAATTACGTAAAGGTAAAAATGTTTGGTTTTATTTATCATGGTTAAAAACAAATTGATTTTATGCTATTGAAAAACATAGAAATACAACTTTTGTTTTACCATTTATAGCCACAAAGACGTGGTCTTTCTATCATCTTTCCACTACGTTTTGCTTCTCAAAGAAGCCAGAGTCACAAACCCTCTCCACACAGATCATTCCCTACCATGCTTATCACCGTCTTCAAACCTAAGTGAGAAGAAATTGTCACTCTAGAAAACCAGATTCTCCCAAGAAAAACTGTTACACAAAACTGTGGAAATACAAGAGACAGATCCAAAAAAGATGAAAAGTACAATCTGCGTTACTTAGCGTGAATTAAGTTTCATTTCCTAGAAATAACCATGGTGATAAAATATTTCCATGAAATTAGCTATCACCATTTGGTTTAACCTGGTTTAATAAATTCCAATTTTTTTTCTAAAAATAAAAAATAATAATAATGATTTATTTCAATGTTCTATTTACCTTTTTTAAAAATTTTCTTGCCAGTGTGCACACACACACACCAAAGGAGGGACAGAGAGCGAGAGAGAGAGAAAGAAAGCACCCCCCCAAATGGGGCATGGCCATGCTACAGTCCTTATTCCTCCATTTCCCTATACCATCAGGATTTGGGGCACACAAGCACACATACTGGGATGTTTCTTCAAGCTGCCGGCACTCAGATTTGAACCACGGTCAGCTATGTGGGATTTAGCTCTCGTTTTTTTGGATAGGTTTTTGCTATAGGGTGCATGCATGCACCAGAAAGACAGAGAGAGACAGAGAGACAGAAAGCAAGAAATCACCCCCGAGGGGGGATGGCCACGCCACAATCCCTTCTCCTCCATTCTCCTCTGGGGATCTTGGACAAGCATGCACACAGACCCGGCATGAGTTTAAGCCACCGGGTCCAGGACTCAAACCGCAGTCGACTACATGGGAGTCCAGCAACATAGCCATTACACCAACTGCTGGTCCCATGGATTCAGCTCTCTTACCCACTTCACTACAAGGATTATGATAAAGAATTATTTATTTTATTTTATTTATCCATTCATTTTATTTTAATTTGACCAGAGAGAGACACAGAGAGAGAGAGAGGGAAAGTTAGGAAGCAAGCCACCAGGTCCGGGACTCAAACTGTGGTTGGCCATGTGGGAATGTCCAGCGCCTTAACCACCATGCCACCTGCTGGTCCCCAGGATTATGATGTTTTAATAAGAAAATTTCCAATCAGAAGGAAAGAAAGAAAGTGTTTTGCAGTGTAGACCACTTAGATCTGTCTACTGACATATTACTATACTTGTTTATCATTTATCTATTTTTTTTCTACTTTCATCCATCCATCAATACATCTTATTTTTTGATACCCTTCAAAGTAAACGGTGGACACCTACACACTTCCTCTAAACATTTCAACCTGCATTTCTTTAACGAGCTCCAACATACCCGCCTGCACTCTGGGTGTACGGATTGTCGTGTTCTTAGCAGCTCCTGGATTCGGGCCTGCCTCTGCTGCTGACCTTGAGTGTCAAGTCCGTCTGATCTGCTAAGGCATCTATAGCAGGAGCCCTGAGCTCTCGGTGCTGGTACCCACTTGTGCTAGGCTGGCCCCTGAGCTCAAGCCATTTAATGTCACTATGCTACCTGAATCCACTCGCCTGCCTCCTGTCAGGTAGGCTGAAAGAATAAATGAACCGTTGTTTTCTCACAGGGATAGACAGTGCTAGCTAGCACAGAGAAGATGGTGAATATGAAATTAAATACTGACAGTGCATCGTGGTCATGTAAGAACATTGACTCCGTGAGAGTCTATTTGAATTTTTATATATACGTACATGGCTTTTTCTGAGAAGAAAAGCATCTTACACATTGTCAAAGGAATCAGTGACTATAAACATGGAGGGCTGCTGGTCCAACACGTCCCTCCTTCCAGACTCCGCATTAGTGATCTCAGATCGCGTGATCTCTTTTGCCTGCCACATCCCATCGTTGGCGTATATTTAGCTTACTTCAACCAAAACCCTAATTTATTTTCCCCACATTAGGCTTTTACTATAGATCATTTTTGTTTATTTGTCTATTCTGGTGATTAGTGAGTAACTATGTCCATTAAGTCAAGTTGGATGCATCATTAACCAGAAAAAAAGAGAAAACAGGTAGAGAAAAGTCAATAGTTGGTGATATTTATGACATTGCTCAGAGCGAATGAAAGAAAGATGGTTCTGGTATTGTGACTCTAGTCTTAACCCTATGACTCATGATTTGGAAGGCTTCAGTGCGTTACATCACCCAGTTACCTTTCCAGGCAGAAAAATTCTCCAAGAAGAGTAGGTATAAGAAAGCGTCTTTGATTCATCCAGCTCCCACTGCTAACTGCCATGTCATGCTCTTGATTCTAGACAGCTGTGTCCTGGCTGCCTGAACCCCCCACAGACTCCAGCGTGGACCTGTGCCCAGAGAAGGGGCTCAGGAAGCCCTTAGTTTGCTGGAACATTCAATCAAAGCCCCATTTGAAAATGATTTATATTGCCGGGGGCAGCAGGTGGTTTTGTGGTTAAGGTCGCTGGACTGCAACATGACTGATCATGGTTCAAGTCCTGGACCTGGTAGCTGGCTTTCTCACTTTCCCTCCCTCTCTCTCTCTGTCCCTCTCTGGTCAAATTAAATTTAAATAAATAAAGTTAAATTAAAAAAAAAGAAATGATTTATATTGCAATATTGATATTCCTGAGGACCAACATTTGGGGAAGAGCAAGACTCTCAAACATCTAAATCACAGGTGGTAAAGAGACCTATTTGGCTTAAAGTTAATTAAAACATATTTTCTGATTTTTTTTTCTATTTCAAATCAGCCTCCCTTGCTTTCAGAGAGAATATCATAGATAGGCAGGGATTCTCCAAGACCTCAGGTCTTCTCACCACAGTTTTACCACCAGTCAGCTGTGTTCTCTTTGGTGAGCCAGGTCTCCTCACGCGGAAAGGCCTTTTGGGAATGATTCTCTGCAGATGACCTACTGTGGGGACATGACTGTGAGCCCACTTCTGAGCGCAGAGGGAAAATATTACTAAAACTGCTTGTGAAATCTGTCCTGGACCAAGTAGTCTAAAGGAATACAAACCCGAACCCTCTGAAAAAGTCAGATTACATGTAAAGGTAATAATTATTTTTTACTTACAATTACTACTGAAGATACTGAATTTCGTATCTTTGTATTTAATGATCATAACAATTCTAGAAATTATATATTAATACTATTATTACCCCATTTTACTGATAAGCAGGCTGAGGCTCAGGGAGGTTTTACAGCTGAAACTCCCTAAGTGCACCCACCTAAGTTCAATCCTGGGTGCAGCACCTTAATTAGAATAATTTCCCTAAATGGAAAAAGGGCCCATCTCTCAGGTGGTGGAATGGGTGAGGAGGGCGACCTGATGACTGGGGCCTCCTGGAGAAGCCGCTTCTCTGTGCTTAGCTCTCTGCTGCTCTCTAGTGGCCACTGGCCACACTCTTTTTCCCTCGAATGAAGAATGCCCTAGAGAATGGCCAGGAGCTGACTGGATGCTGTTATTTTAATACATGCATACACACCAAGAGACAAGGAATAATTTCTCCTGCCTTTCTTAGCATTATTCAGTAACTGTTACCATTATTTTTGTTTAAGGAAGAGCAGTTATTTGAGTCTTCCTTGTCGTTTGATTTAACATGTCAGGTTCAGATGACCAAAGTCTTGTTCTGTCATCTTCACGGCCTGTGCCCTATCGTCTACATTCCAAACTTCACGTTGGCCTGGCCCTTTCTCCTCAGTCTCTCTTTGCCCATTCACATGGTGATTCACATACCAGCAATTTCTTAAGATGCTTTTCCAATAGTGGTATTGGACTATGTGTAGTAACACCACATAGCCTTCCTGTTTGATAGAAATACAAAAGAACACTGCAGTGGTTAATGACTATCTTTGAGCTCTTCAGAAAAAAAAAAAAAAAAAAAAAAAAAAAAAAAAAAAAAAAAAAAAAAAAAAAAACCCAAATACTGCAACATTATAGGAAATAAAAAGAACTAGGAAGACTAAAATGGTGACAACAGAAAAAATGACAAGAGATACTACATTGGTGGGTGGGTACTGGAAAAGATGGGTCACTGTCAACCCTCCTCAAAGAAGATGATAAGAAAATGTATCATCTTGGGGCTGGCAGGTTGCCTAGTGGTTAAGGGCACTGGACTCCCACACGGCCAACTGCGGTTCGAGTCCCAGACCTGGTGGCTTGCTCTTCTCTCTCTCTCTCTGTCTCTCTGTCTCTCTGTCCGTCTCCAGTCAAATTTAAAATTAATAAATAAATAAAGTTAAATAAAATAATTCTTTTAAAAAAAGAAAGAAAATGTATCATCTATAATTTACTTCTTGTACTCAGAATGTTTGGTGGTTTTTCCAACTAATAAGTAATAGGTTCTTTCACGGTAAATATGAATCCATTGTCATAATCGTTTAATAAATATGTTTCAATTTTTATGAAGATGTGTGAATATTCACTATAGCCTTGTTAAATTCCTCTATCCACCCTCAGAACTCCTCAGAGATGTTTCTGTTCTCAATTAAAACATTGACATTTCATGTGCTTTTTCAACACCTTGCTTTGGAGCTTTTTAAGTTAACATTTTCTTTACACTGTCTTGCTTGAAACAAGTGTTGCCTCAATGGAGAACAAGAGAAAAGTAACCAAAACAAAACAAAGTTTCCCAACATTTCTGTGGAGGAAGAAGGCGAAACAAAAGGCGGGCTCTGGATTCTCAAAAGTTCAAGATATGAGTGAGTGAATTGTTGCAGTTGCTCTTTAACACTCAAGGCAACTGAATAAAAAATTACTTCATAAACATAACGTAATAGTTAATAGATAAGCAGATGTGCTCATCCAGAAGACCCAACACTGAGGTGACAGATGTGAATTTTAAAGTTCTAGAGTGTTCCCAGGACTAAACGAAATCCATCTCCTCACTACATGCTGCTTCCTGACAGTACATGTGACATAACTCTTTTCTAACTCATGATGCCTTTTAATAAATGTCTCTCAAGCTCTATTTAAATAATATATTAAAATTCAAATTAATGAACTTAACCTAAAACATTGACCCAGCACTATAATAAATTAGTTAGAATCAGTGTCCTCGACTTTCACTTTCTGAAATTGATCCTTCTAGAAATAAACACTGGAAGAAAGATGTACCGGGGAAAATGTACTACGCAGTCTCCCAGAGTCCCTCCTTGGCATGAGTTCAGGGTGAGCAGTGGAAAAGTAAGCCTGGGAGGAGAGAGAAGTGGAGTTGTGATGCAGGTGTGACAAAGAGCTCAACCAATTCCCCCTGGAGCTCTGAAGCTAAGATGGCCCTTTATACTTGTCTTAAATGTGAGATGGCTGAGACTTTGTATCCTGGCATCAAAAGTCCCTGTAAGGGGGGCACCCAGTGGGGAAAAGCATGACCGTGGGCAAAGCAGCCCTGTCCTGAGAAGACACAGCTGTGAGGCATCAGCAGTGAGCATTACCACGGCTGAGGTCATGAGTGTCCCCTCCTACAAGGAGGACCTGTCCCCTGCTAGAGGGAGGCCCCAGGCTCTGGAGCTCACCAGTCCGTGAGCTGCCTCCCCCTTCTGGAAGGAGGCAAGAGGGACCCAGGTAGCAGCCGTCAACCTTGGACCTGTAACTGTCATTACTGCCATTTTGCCATCATCTGCTGACTTAAGTCTAAATTTATCACAAAAACAGATGACTCTGAAGGTTAGACTCTTCTCATAGGGTGCAGTGCAGACATGGCCTCCATGTGGTTAGAGCTCTCCTAGGTGAACCTCCACCCTGTGTGAGAGTCCTTGCCATCCACACTTGAGGCAGAGGGCTAGGGGGCCCAGGTCTACTGCTAGTGGGTTTATGTAGGTCTTTTATTCTTTAACCTTTCCCATCTCTTGGGCTGCTTCACACAAGGCAACTCACAGAAATATGACAGCTTTCATTTTCCTCCTCATACTCCTCTGAACTCCATCGTACTTATCATTTAATCAGAAACCCTCAGCCTGATTCGAAGATAGAAATTGTATTTATACTCTCCTCTAAGAAGCTCCTCTCTATGTATGAATAATAAACCAATAGGCAAACCTGGTAGTTTTTTGTGAAAGTGGAAATTTTGTGAGCCAGTTAATAGGATTTTAACAGACCAGGCCTTGTGTGTTGTGCATTTGCTAAGGTTTTGCCCGCTCGTTTTGACTCTTGAAAACATAGAAAAAGGTTTTTCTAACCGTCAGCAAAGAACAGAAAAGGGACTCTTTACGTATCTCATGACACTAGAATACATCCCTAATGTAATGCCTCGGAATCACACTTGTTTAAAACCCAACGGTAATGAGAAAAAACAATGCTTTTTCCTTTTAACCACCCTATCTATGATTATTAACTCCAATATATTGTTTCTCAAAGCACCTGAGGAAGGAGTCAGAAAAATTTGCCTTGTGGTTCAAGTTCAGGCTTTGCCAAGAGAGACAGAAAATCATTACCAGCTGAAAAAAGTCCAGTTATTTATAGATGTGATTAGAAGCCCTCTACCCGGGTCCTGTGGTCAGCTGTCCACAGTCCCCAAATCACCCTCACAATTTACACTTTTGTTGGCAGAAAGTATTAAAGCGTCAGAACAAGCCTCTCACTCTGTCACTGCGGAGGAGAAGTCAGGAGCTCGGAGTTCAGTGCGACTGAGGGAAAGACCTTGAGAGTGGAGAGGGCAACAGGAGGGACTGGACATGATATTCCCTCCAGGCCAGGAGCTTAACGGTCCCCAGAAGAGAGTGTGAAATGCTCAGGTACCGCCCAAAGGCCATTTTGACTGACGTTTCTACGGCAAGTGGTGCATTCTGGGAGATGAGTCTTTTCTGTCTTTGCTTAGCACTGGTATATTTTCATTTTCTAAATATAATCTCTTAGGAACACTGATTTTCACATCCTAACACACAAGCCTTCCCATTACCCATTCCCCTGACAGCATTACTGGCAATTCAAAATCTTTTCAAAGCCCAATCCAGTCTGGGAAACCAGCAGTTAGCGTAATGGCTATGTCACTGGACTCCCACGTAGTCGACTGCGGTTCGCGTCCTGGACCCGGTGGCTTAAAACTCACACCGGGCGCGTGTGCGTGCGTGCCCAAGATCCCGAGAGGAGAATGGAGGAGAAGGGATTGCGGCGTGACCATCCCCCCTGGGGGGTGATTTCTCGCTTTCTGTCTCTATGCCTCTCTCTGTCTGTCTGGCGAGCGCACGCGCCCTATAGCGAAAACCTCTCAAAAAAAAAAAGAAAAAAAAAAGCCCAATCCAGTCTGTAGAATACTAGGCTGTGCTGCTGGAAACCACCCGGCCAACTACAGGTTTGGATTCCTGGGTTGCCCTGAAAACATGCTAGGCCATGTGTAGGAACCCAAGATCCTGAGGAGCTGAAAGGCTTGGGAAAGAGTATCCTAGCATGATAAGATCCCGTTGAAGCCTCTCTTTCTTCCTCTCTCTCTCTCTCTCTCTCTCTCTCTCTCTCTCTCATGCACACATATGCTATAATAAAAAAAAAAAAAATCTATCTTGGCCCTCCTTAAACCTTACCTGTTTCAGGGAGTCCTCCCTCACTGCCAAGCTCACTGTGATCTTTCCCTTCTCTGGTCCCCACAAGAGTTTACAGAGCACAGAAGTGGATAGGCACACCCTTAGCATGCGCCTGGTTGCCCTGTCTTTCTGGTGCCACCGCTGTGGTGTCTGGAGCTCTGACGCTACCATTGCCACCCTCCCACTGTCTACTTCTGCCCCTGCTGTTGCAACCTTGCTGTACTAGGTCCTGTGCTCTTAATCTCTCCATGCCACCGGATCTGCCATCGCGTAGACTCTGTTCTCCGTCGCTCCTTGGTATGCCTTGGTTTTCCCCACATCCTTCTATCTACTGACTCCTTTGCATGTTTCATACTCATATTTGCCAAGAAGAAAAATGTGTTGGGGTCAGCTAGTCATCTCCCCCTCGGAGAACCCACGATGGACACAGCTCCCATTCTCCCTTCAGTATTCTCATCCAATCAGCCATGGCCAGGATACTAGTGCTGTGTGGTGCCAAGACTGGCGACCTATGTGTGAGGAACTGCTCAGACGGGGTGAGATTGTGGAAGGCACTCAGTGCCTCTGAGGACAAGGGGCTCAAAGTCCTGTCCACAATTTCGGCTCCTTCTGTCTTCACTCAATAGCATATGGAAATAACTATTCAAAAAGGTTTTTTTTCTTTTCATTTTTAACTTTACCTAAAACTCATTTGTAGCAGACAACTTAGGACCTATCTCTATCTTAAGTCACTACTTAAGTTAAAGGTCTGCAACTATTTTTTAAAAGGATGTTATATCATAATGAGTCAGCCCCACGGTATGATGTTTAATGGAGTCAGATCCCACATGGCCAACTGCACTGTTTGAATCTTGGACCTGGTGACTAGAGAAACATACTGGGTGCATTTAGGTATGTGTCCCAAATCCCACCATGATGGAAGAAATGGAGAAGAATGGATTGCGGGGTGACCACATCACAATGTGGGTTGCTTTCTCCCACTGTCTGTCTCTGTCTCTCTCCAGCAAGTGAATCACCCTCTGGAAATTTGAAAAAAAGAAAAGAAAAGGAAAAGAATGTTATAACTCAACATTTTTGTTGTTGTTCAAAAGCAAAAGTTTTTTCAGTGCTTATATAGATTCTAGAGTTCACGGTGAAATGGCTACCACCTGAAAGAAACCATAGTTATTGAACTGACTTAAATTCCATAACAGCATTCTGGACTCAGTGTAGAAGAAAACCACAGAAACTGTGTGCTTCAATCTTTAATTTGGTATCATACATTAAAAATGGTCATTTGGGTCCAAAAAGGACAATTTCAGTGATGGGAAAATCAACTGCTAGCAGAAAACCCTTTAATATAGTGAAACAAAATCCATCTTCCTGTGATGTCCACTCGTTTGTCCTATTTCTAAATAAGGTTCAACAGAGAGGAAGCCTAATGTTATTTTCCACATAAAAATCTGTTAAATATTTAAAGACAGCAATTGTGCATTTCCCAAGTGTTTTCTCCAAGCTAAATATGCAGTGAGCTGACTCAGATTCTTTTGAGTTTTGCTTGTTTTGATACAATAAGCTATCGTCAATTACAATAGCAACACGATGGGAAACTGAATCATTTTATTCATTCTTCATGTGACAAAATTTTTAACATTTTATTATTCATGTCATCCTCCTCTGGGTTGAGGTACCTTACACTAGTCTTCTCTGGAAGTAAAATAAATCCTCATATTCAGTAGGAGTATGTGTAAGTCTGTGATTATTTTTTTCATTCAAACAAAATACTTTATGAGTGAAACTTTTTTTTTTTTTTTTGAGAGGTTTTTGCTATAGGGCACATGCACTCGCCAGAAAGACAGAGAGAGACAGAGAGACAGAAAGCGAGAAATCACCCCCCGGGGGGATGGCCATGCCGCAATCCCTTCTCCTCCATTTTCCTCTTGGGATCTTAGGCACACATGCACACGCACGTGGCATAGATTAAGCCACCAGGTCCGGGACTCGAACCGTGGTCAACTACATGGGAATTCAGCAACATAGCCATTACGCCAACGGCTGGTCCCATGAGTGAAACTTTTTGTATCATTCCTCCAGTCCTTTCATGCACCTAAATTGTATGGTTTCTGCCATGTTGATCACTGCACCCCTATTTGGCATTTAACAGTTACTAAGCAAAATATGCTAAATGAATGACTCATTACCAGTTCTGACCCTCAACCCTTTGCCATACAAAATGTTTATAATCTTATGATTTTACTTTTACCTCATTTTTAAGCATGTTACATTCTACTCTATTAGATTTCTTTCATAATTCCAGCCTATTGAAATCACTCAAATTATGTATCAGCCCCCCAAAGTCTTAGCTCTTTCTTTCAGCACTGCACCAGTCATAGATGTGATCATTATGCCTCATATATCTTCAACAAAGCCACTGAATAAAACATTAAACAGGACAGAGTCAACCACACAGATCTCCGTTTTATCAATAGAGCCCATTCCCCATGCTATCATAATCCATTAATATAACTCTCCAAGTGAAGTTACGGAACTAACACAAATCTATCAGAATTACCGTCCAGCCTGTTTTTCTCCTTTTCCAACAAAAGAGCATGAGATAATTTATCAAGTGCCAACGTGGTGGAGGATAATGCCAGAAAGCCATTCTCCATGTTCTCATGCTCCATTCCTTCTTATCATTCAGGCTTCAGTTCCAGTGTATGCTCTTTCAAGCCTTCTCTGGGTGCCCTATCCAGTGCTCCACCATCACTCCATCATGGTGCTCTATTTCATCTTCTTCATGCCACATAAAAATTTGAATGCTCCCATTTACACATTTACCTGTTCATGGCCTGACTCTTCTACTAGAATGTAGGCTCCCAGAGAGCCATGATGTCATCAGACTTGTTCACTGCTGGGTCCAGTTCCAGAAACATAGCAGGGCATGGGGTGGTGCTCCCTGCGTATTTACAAAATGCACCAATGAATGAGTTATTGTGCTGATGCTAGACCACACCTCATGGTTCCTTCTCAACAAATGTTAAACTATAAATATGCATGTGATTACAAACACAGCAGAACTCAAGGTCCGTAAAAGGAGAGAACCACGCAATAGATTGAATTATAACAGCAATAAGATAAATGACTGAAAAACAGACATATCGAAATAGCCACATATTTCTCTCCACCCTACCTTGCCCCCACTCATTTTTCTTTTCATTTTCTTGTAGCAAAGCCATAATACTGAGCTGGTAACAGCCCAAATGTTGCCATGACAACTGACTTTGCGGACACAAACTTTCAGCCAAGATGAAGCCATATGATGGAGAAAGAATTGTTTGGCTAAGGACTATTGGAAATAATTATGAAGATGACAGAGGAAAGAATTAGCTAAGTAAATTGGTTTTGAACAACTGCAACTTCTTAGGCAGATAAGAAAATAAGAGATAAAGGTGAATCACACCTAAGAATATATACCTATACTAGAAAGTTGCACAAAGTAAAAAAGAAAAAAAAAAAAAAAAAAAAAAAAAAAGTAGCTTTTTCTTTTTTATAATAAAATTAATTTAAAGCCAATCTAGAAGGAATAGCATCATCTCAGACACTTTGGTCACTTCTCATTCAGGCTGAAAACTGAACGGGCATGGCTTTGCCTATGTGTCAATACCTTCTTATACAATTGAAGAGCTCTTTAAAGATCATGAGTTAATCAACTATCTAAAAATCAAATCTGAATTGAAATGCACTGGCTGGCTCAGTTTTTAAAGGAATCTTGAAAGGACCAGCAGATGGCATAATGATTAAGTCACTGGGTTCCCACATAGTCAGCCACTGTTCAAGTCTCAGACCAGACAGTTTAAAACTCATGCTGGGTACGTGTATGCCCAAAATCCCAAGAGAAGAATGGAGGAGAAAGGAGAAATGGCCATCCACCCTGGGGCGTGATTTCTCACTTTCTGTCTCTGTCTCTGGCAAGTGCACATGCCCTATAGCAAAAATCTCTCTCTCAAATTCAAAAAAAAAAAAAAAAAAAGAAACTTTGGAAACATCCTTCTGTAAAACAAAAGCAAATAATCATTTTTCAAAGGACTAGACATTCCTTCATATATAGATCTTATAAGTTATATATGATAAGTATTGTAAAATCTAATTCCCCCACTGGCCATGCCAGCATTCTTTAACTGGTTACTTTTAAATCTCACCATCTTTCTGGGTCTCAGTCTACCAAAACGAAATTGGAAAAAATTAGTATTTACCAGTCACCAACCTCTCCTTCGAACTTCTCTGGTTTTTAATATTCTCTGGGTTTATTTCTTAAAAGTCACATACAAACAAAACACCCTCTCCGATGCTTGCCCAACCTGTCATTTGTTTTCCCATACATGTCCCACCCCCTGCATTTATTTTTCATCCCTGTCAAGCATAGTTCTTTCCTTTATTACTCCTGGAACATGGAGGAGTTTGATTTCTTCATTTTTGGGGTTCTCTATTTTTTGTTATATTTTTTAGTTGGCACTTCCTTGCTTTAACCTGGGAAGTTAAAGAAGAAGAACAACAAAGATCTCACGTAAATTAAGAAGAAATCTTCTCTAAACACAATTTTAGGATTTCTTAAAGAAATAAGATTATAGAAATGCAATAAATATATAACCACCTGAGGCTTTTCTGTTGATAAATTAAAATTCCTTTGAAGAAACTGCAATTAGGGACCAGCAGTTAGCGTAATGGCTTTGTCACTGGACTCCCATGTAGTCGACCGCGGTTCACGTCCTGGACCCAGTGGCTTAAAACTCACGCCAGGCGTGTGCGTGCGTGCCCAAGATCCTGAGAGGAGAATGGAGGAGAAGGGATTGCAGTGTGGCCATCCCCCCCAGGGAGGTGATTTCTCACTTTCTGTCTCTGTCTCTCTCTGGCTGGCTAGCGAGCGCACGCGCCCTATGGCAAAAACCTCTAAAAAAAAAAAAAAAAGAAGAAAGAAGAAAGAAAGAAAGAAAGAAACTGCAATTAGAAAAAGACCAAGTCATACTTGGGTATATCCAAACAGGAATTAGATTGTTTCTTTTTTTGCTTCCAGAAGAAGTCAGTGCTTAGTTCAGCAGTGATGTGATTACAAATCCCTATATGTGTTTACATTTCAGTAAGGGTACTTTTGTCGAATTCTTCAAACATACAGCAGGGTATTTCCCATCTTCATGGAAAATCTAGGTTTATCTGTATTCCTCTCTCAGTTTTCTAATGACCCTTTCCTTCTAATCCTACTCTAATATTTTTGCATCAGTTATCCCGCAAGGTACACTCCAAATCTCTTCAATCCAATAGCTGTTTATTTGTTTTAAACACTGTGCTGGCACCAAGAATAAAGGAGAAAAATGTGCAGAACAATTGCCCTCATGCTTGTAATTAAAGGCACAAAAAAGAATTCTACAATGCACAGAAATAATTCATCAATGGTGGATAAGTATGATGATAGAGCCCGAGACGGTGATTCCAGAAACCTGACATTCAGGTGAAAGGGGGTTGAGAGTGATGGACAGACTTCAAGGAGGTGGAAGGTCCTGAACTGGACCATAAGGAATGAGAAAAACAAGGTAAGTAGAGCAGAATGGGGAAAGTACCCAGTATCAAGAAAGCCACAGGAGGAGAGGCTCGGTCCTCTCACCATCCACCCATCGTGGCATGTCACTGGACATCCTGTCGCTAAGTCCTCACCCTCCCTCCAGCCTGCCTCACCTTCCCTCAGACAACCCACTTCCCCAGGCCCTCCTTCCCCAGTGAATCTTCACCCTGAGTAATAAGGATCATGGAGCAAATCTAGAGCGTCACTTCCATACTCCCAAACTCTTGATGGTTCTAAGATGCCGAGAGAATTGACAAACTCCAGAATGCTTGTTAAGCTATGGCAAGATGCTTTCTTCACCTTTTCCTTTCTACTCTTGCTCATAACTTAGACAACAGAGCCCAGAAGAAGTGGTTCTTCATTCCTTTCTCTTTTCTCAAAGTCCTAAAATGTTCTCAAAAACTTAGTCCTTTCTGGTACTCTCCCTCTTCCTCTCACCTCCCTGCAGTTACACTTCTCCTTCCAGGAATAGGCCTCTGCTTTTGCCAGTGTGATTTCAGATGGTTTCCCAATCCTTTTTCCAAATTGCCTTCTCTAGGCTTTATCCTGGTTTGCCCAACCAAAATGGTCACGAGACCCAAAACTTTCCCTTAAGCAGCAGTAGGTAAGAGAAAAAGCTATGAAAATGCATCTTTTTTTTTTTTTTTTTTCTGTTGACTACATGAGCTCACTAAATACTCTGAAGGGCCTTTGGATACAGGTTCAGTTATCATAGATAAGTGCAGGGACTGGGGCCCGAGCTAAGAAGGGAAGCAGGGATTGGAACCTCAGTCTGTTCAACTTTAAAACTCCAGGTCCCATTCACAAGGATGCACTGTCTCTTTTATGTTCCTTGCACAAAATAGGTTTTCAGAACACACCTTAAGAAAAGGTGCTAAGCAGAGGTTTGATAGTTCCCGTACAGCAGCATGTAAACACCGACAGTTAAGTGGATTTTGCAGCGTGACAGTGAAACTGTCAGAAAAGCAGGAGGAAGTTCAGCAACCCTGCCTTTGCAGCTCCCTCAGACAATTTGAACAGCTTTAGAAACTTTTCACTTAAGGAAATTAGAGGCTTAATACCAGCAACACTGTTTCTCAGAAGCTTGTCTCTCTAGAATCTGTAGCAGCTGTGTGCAAATTAATCCGTGATTTGCAGGCTAACAGAGCCGAGACTGGGGAAACAGCTGGGCATATTTATGAAAGTTTGTCAGGGATGTACCAGCGTGTTCAGAGGTACCTTCTTCATTACGTGTCATTTTGCTGGCAAAGAAAAGGAGAAAGCAAGACAGATCCTGCCGTTGTCTAGAGGATTAATTAAAGCCTGGCAGAAATCTGCGGCTGAATATCTCCTCTCGTTTCAATTTAGGCGGAGATTTACTGAGAGCCAAAGTGCATCGGGTTCGGTGCAGAGCACTGGCTGGTCTGATAACCACAGTGGCGTTCAAGTTGGAGTAAGTGCTGCCTGGCACCCTGCAGGAGAGCCTTGCACCCCCGCCGGGGTCTGACTTGAAGGACCAGGGCCCAGGCCAGCCCCAGCTCTGCCTGTCCTTACCCTGGTACCAGGCCCATGCCTTACTTTTTCTCTACTTCTAGTCCCTACCCCAATGAAGAGAAAGGATAAAATAAAGCAAGTCGACAAATCTACAGTGGGTCTAAGTAATGTACTATGACTCACTTTTTAATCTTTAAGTACATACAGAGTAAGCAGAGACAATAAAAAGAAGTTAACAGTTTGCATACTGAGAAAAGAGAACAAATTCTTTCGGAGAAACCAATTGACAAGCAGTGATAACCTACTTTTGGAGACTCAAGGTTTCAAACTCATTCACTGACTTAATTTGACCTGTTTGTGTGCCTTTGTCACAACAATGCCATGCTGTTTCTAGAGCCACCCCCAACACCTAACCAAATGTCTTTGAAGATGCAACTGGCTCACAGTTATCGAACACGTGGAGATCATGTCCCAACACTTTCTCAGAACCTAAAGGTAGGGTCCTATAAACTGTTTTCCATTTTTTCTCACTGTTGGCTCAAGATTTTACATGTATCGACTCCTGAGTGATCCAGTTTAAAGATTCAACAAGATCCTAAGATGTAACTAGCCTAAACCCAAGTGAGGAAACATAAGACAAAAAGTTGGAGTAGCGTTATGTATCTCACCAGTGGGTAAGAGAAAAGATGCAGGTAAAACCGGAGAGCTCTTAGAATCCAGGGCATAGACTGAAAGAATTCTGGTCATAAGAGAAGCTAAAAAGATTAATCAGTTACTATATGGACTATAGGACAATCAAGAAATACAGCTGGAATGCCAGATTAAATACAGAATGTTCAGCTGAATTTGAATTTCAGTGAATATTTTATTATTTAATGTCTTTTTTTTTTTTTTTTTTTTTTTTTTTTTTGAGAGGTTTTGCTATAGGGCGCATGCGCTTTCCAGAAAGAGAGACAGAAAGTGAGAAATCACCCTCTGGGCGGATGACCACGGTGCAATCCTTCTTCTCCATTCTCCTCTGGGGATCTTGGGCACGCACACAAGTACCCAGCATGAGTTTAAGCCGCTGGGTCCAGGACTCGAACTGCAGTCGACTAAATGGGAGTCAAGCGACATAGCCATTACGCCAACTGCTGGTCCCTATTTTATGTCTTCTTATTCACATTTAATTGTTGTACAGCAAATAATTTTTGAGTATAAGTATAACCCATGTAATATTAGGGATATACTTGTATTCGAATATTGTTTGCTGAAATTCAAATTTAACTAGGCATTTTCTTTTTTTTTTATTTATTTTTATTTTTTTTATTATCTATTTTTTTATTACATTGAATTACATATAACTTTACAGTGTATTACATTGCTTTTTCAAAAGGGAATGCCATGCATGTCAGTCAGTACAGAGACATTAATCTCCCCGCTTCAACATTCAATATCTTTCCTATGTTTCCCCCAATCATTATTATTATTATTCTAATTATTTTTTATGATAAACATGATTTTTTTTTCGGGGCTCTGCTCCGCATGCCCTATCCGGAGGTCCAGCATTTTCTTTTAAATCTGGCAACCTTATCTGTAAAGAAAAGACATAGGGACCAGCAGTTAGCGTAATGGCTATGTCGCTAGACTCCCACGTAGTCAACCGCGGTTCGAGTCCCGGACCCGGCGGCTTAAACTCACGCCGGGCGCGTGTGCGTGCGTGCCCAAGATCCCAAGAGGAGAATGGAGGAGAAGGGATTGCGGCGTGGCCATCCTCCCTGGGGGGTGATTTCCTGCTTTCTATCTCTCTGTCTCTCTCTGTCTGTCTGGCGAGCGCACGCGCCCTATAGCAAAAACCTCTCCAAAAAAAGAAAAAAATAAAAAAAAAAAGACATAAACAGGGACCAGCAGTTGGCATAATGGCTATGTCACTGGACTCCCATGTAGTCAACTGTGGTTCAAGTCTTCAGACCCAGTGTCTTAGACTCACGCCAGATATGTGTATGTTCGTGCCCAAGATCCTGAGAGGAGAATGGAGGAGAAGGGATTGGGGTGTGGCTATCCCCCCTGGGGAGTAAATTCTCACCTTCTGTCTCTCTGCCTCTCTTTTTCTGGTGAATGCACGCCCCCTATAGCAAAAACCTCTCTAAATAAATAAATAAGAAAGGACATGAACAAATAAAAATGGAAAATCTTTGGCAACCATACTAAATTCAAACACAGTGGCTGGCCCTTCCTGGATTCTGCCTGCATCCTGGTTCTGCTACTCGTCTCTCTGTCCATTCTAGCTCCTGTCTACCTAGCCAAAAATCTATTCTAGCATCATATCTGTGCCTCTAGCAATATGTCTTTCTGTCTCCCAACTTTCCATCAGAGACATTCCCCACACTTGGGTTTTTCATTGTATATAACAAAAGTTTACCAGGATTCTTTGGGGAGTGTGTATGTCAAATTGGGTTTCAAGTGTTGTGTATTTACTTACTTTTTACCATACCCATGTGTCTATACAGATATTTATAATGCATAACAATATCAGTTAGGAAGGCATTCAGTTGCATTTAACAGACAACCCAATCACTGTGGTGTCCTTTCTCACATGAATAGAATTTGGAGGTAGATTGTTCACAGCATTGAGTCCGTGGTTCAACAATGTTTAGAACAGCTCTTGCACTATTCTCTGTCTCTTTTGTGATAGCAAAATGACTGCTGCAGCTCCACCCTTCATATTTAGATTCCAGGAGGAGAAAGGAGGAGTAGTACTAGCTTTGTTTGTTCTCTGATTAAGAAACCAAAAACTTCCCTAGTAACCACTTGGCCAGTCCAGGTCATATCCTACCTATAAGGGAAACCAGGAAGGTAACAACAGGATCTTACGAAAGACTGAGATTGATCGTTGATGTATTATTGCCCGAATGCAATAAAGATCCTTTATAAAACATGTTTTATCTTCATATTATTGATGATATGTATTCCCCTTCCAACCCAGGTCATCACCAGATCTTAAACAATGTAAAGGATGCCAGCTACAAAGACAACATTCACTGTATATTGTAGGATGCCCTGTGTTTGGTACAGTATATAACTTATACAAAGTACTGGAGAAGTATTCATTGCTGACTGTGAAGACATTAAAAATGTGACCTATATAAGTAACAAAAGCATAGGTTTATGGTCACAATTTCCATTGCTGATCATAGTCTGTAAGTGCTACACTCATACACACACACGCATACACACACACACACACGAATATATAAAACTTAAAAGGGCTTAATTTTACTTTATTTTATTTTATAAGATAGTAATACATAAAACATTCTCATCATACAATATGAAAGTACAAAATGCACACCATACACTCCAATTTTTGTTTTGTTTAATATTATTTAACAATAAGTTCTGTGACTCTTTCCAAGTTAGTACTTAGGGTTCCTCTTTATTTTATTTGAGATATTTCTAGTAGGAATACCTTACATACATCCAGCACTTTACAGTGTATAAAGTCATTTCACATATATTACTTCATTTGACCTTCACTATATGGATCATTATTCCCATATTTCATAAAAAATTGAGAGCCAGAGAGGTTGTGAAAGTCAGAAATAAAACTCATGTCTAGCCATCCCTAGCTCACTCCTATTCCAACAATGTGTCTTTGCATACAAACTCTTACTAAATTCACTTTCATGCATGTTCATCATTAAAACAATTTTGGTCAAGGTTCTGTAGTCTTTAATTCATGACCTTCAAAATATATAATCTCCTTATCTAAATTAATAGAAAGAGAGGGGGACAAGGTTAGCTCCACAGTTCAGTGGTTAAGGGAACTGGATCCCACATGGCACACCATGGTTCCAGTCCCAGCTCTGGGAAATCTGTGCTCAAAATCCTTACAGGAAGAACAGGAGAAAGGATTATGGCATGGCCATGCCCTATTGATGGGTGATATTTCTCTATATCTATCTATCATCTATCTATCTATCTATCTATCTATCTATCTATCTATCATCTATCTATCTCCATCTATCTATCTCTGTCTGAAAGTGCATGCATCCTTGGTCAAAAGATTTCTTTTTTAAAGAAAAAGAGGAGGAAATATGGGGAAAAGATAGTGGAAGAAAGGAAAGGATTAAGAGAAGAGATGTCCGTCAGCAGCTTGAGTGGGATTTAAAAGTATAAGAGACAGAAAAGCCAGAATCCATGTGCATCTGAGGTAGGTCTAGTGCTGCCCCTTCAACTGGAAAACCTCTGCCCTAAACCTCTCCTCTGCCCCTTTCGCAGGGTGTGCTAGATGCTGTGTGGTTCTCATTTTTTTTTTTTTTTTTGGTCTTTTTTTAAAAACGTTTTCCCTTTTCATTGTTTTATCTTTTTTTTTTTTTTTTTTTTTTTTTTTTTTTTTTTTTTTTTTTTTTTTTTTTTTTTTGTCTTTTCCCTTTGTTTCATTTCTTTAACCCAATTTTCTCACCTTCTCACCTTCCAGACATTGAGGGTCCAGGCAGGTCTAGGTGCACAGTAGAGAAGCATGTGAATACTTTTAGAGTCATAGAAAACCTCAGCCCCCACTGATCTGGTACAGAAAGGTAGAAACTCATCTTTATAAATCTAAACTGAAATTCCTTTCTGTGGACACCATGTTGCAAAACACAGTGGTAGAGGAGAAATAGGTATAGAAGTACCTCACAATGAAGTGAGGCATTTGAGTTTATAGTATCAGAAATCTATAACAAATTAGCCAAATGTAAATATACTACCAAATGACTATAAATTATAGAAGAGAGTCTGCAAAGTAAGCAGCTGGGATAAATGCAGAGCTATGGTTGAGCATGTCTCATCTCTCACAGACTTCTGAATTCTTAGTTGAAACCTTGCAGCTCAGCCCCAATACACCTATTCTCTTGAAACTTTGAGACCTTTTTAATATCCAGTTCCATTGACAAAAGTGCAGGTTGCTTGATGAGAATCAGGGAAACAGAACTGCCGAAATATTGCAGGTCATCTCCTGCACAACTCTAATACTCAGAATTAACTTCAAGAACGTAAGAAGTAATGTATAATCCATCAGATGACCAGAGACCACCGCAGAGGCACAAGAAATATGGGAAATCAAGAAAACATCTCTCCTTCAAGGAAAAAGAACAGTCCTTCATCATCCACAGACAGTGCAATGGAACTCGAGAAAATATCAGAAAAAGAATTTAGAATATTCATAATGACATAACTAACAGAGATGCAAGAGAAGAGAGACAACAAACTCCAGAAAATGCAGGAAAAAAGAAACAATGAGTTCCAAGAGGTGAGGAAGTTCCTCTATAATCTGAAAGAGGAAATACACACCATAAAAAAGAACCAAATGGAATTGTTAGAGATGTAGGCTGTAATACAGGAAATCAAAACTTCCCTTGAAAGTATTAAAAACAGATTAGATCATGCAGAACATTGAATCTCAGATGTAGAAGACAGAACCTCTGACCTAGAAATATTCTCCAAAAAGACTGAGAAAATAACCAGAAAAAAAAATGAGGATAATATACAAATGATACTAGATACCATTAGATGCCCAAACATCCAGATAATCGCTATCCCAGAAGGAGAAGAAACAAATCAGGGCATTGATAATCTATTCCATGAAATCCTGTAAGAAAACATTCCAAACAGAAAAGCATTAAAATATCCAGATCCAAGAAATGCAAAAGACTGCACATAGAATCAACCCAAGAAGATCTTCTCCAAGGCACATCATAGCCATATTGACCAAAACCATAGACAGAGGTAAGATACAAAAATTGGCAAGAGAAAAACATCCAGTTACTTTCAAAATATATCCCATCAGGCTAACATTGGACCTCTCGTCAGAAACAATGCAAGGAAGAAAAGAATGGGAAAATAAGTTCAAAGTGTTAAGTGAAAAACAATTTCAGCCAAAAATACTATATCTAGCAACATTATTCTTCATATGGGAAGAAAAGATAAAAACATTCTCAGACAAACAAAACCTGAAAGAATTTGCCAACAACACTAGAGGAACTCTTCCAGAAGTTCTGACAGGAGTACTATACCAAGAAAACTGAAGACAGACAGACAAATAAGAGAACAAAACATGACCAAGGAAAAGGTCAACTTAATGGTAGGGACAAGTTCTGAAATATCAATAATAATGTTGAGTGTTAACAGAAAGGTCAGACCACAGTAACACTGCAAATCCAGCAAAAGAGAGATTACATGAGACCGGTAAACAGAATTCTATGACTTTTCTAAACCATTACTGATTTTCTTCTATGCTTTGTCTTCCAGATTTAAGGATTTTTGTTTTCTTTTGAGTTGTCCACTGGTTCAGCAATTTGTTGAAAAAATAATTTTTTAAATTGAAACATAAACTTTTCTCCCTTCCTGACCACTTTGCAATTGGAAAATATTTGTGAGCATTCTTATGTTGTGGCAGAATGCTTATTTCCATAAGTTCAATAATACAATAGTATTTGTTGCCTTGCATCAGAAATTGAATTTTTATGCGGCTTTGTGCAAATAACAAATCAAATTGAGATTAACCTTTTTTTTGGAAAATAAGTCAGTTTATACCTTTCTTTAGTAAAAGGGAACTGGAGAGATAAAAAAAAAAAAGTTTCAGAAGAAAATTACAGTGCACTTGTCACTGGATTCTAGCTTTGTCCATAATTTAAGATCTTTTGAGAATCAATAAAATGTGGGGGAGGGGAACATTTAATATGGAAGGGAGGGAGGGGAAAGAGGAAGGAAAAAAATGCTAAAAGTATGCTTAACTGACAAAAAATGAGAAGCTATTTGCTGATGGTAATGTATATAGTAATATCTTTGTCTTAACTGACATGCATGGTATTTGTGTTGGAAAAAGAAATGTATACTGTAAAGACATGATTAAATGTAAATAAATTTTAAAAACTATAAGAGACTATTTCTAGTGAATTTTTCACATAATGAAACTGTTAAAAGGACCAGTGCACAAATGTGCAAGGGCTTTAACAGAGCTGGGATACAGCCGGGATCTGAATGGAAAACTCAATGCTTGGTTGTAAACTGTGGTTGGAAAGTGCACGTACACATGTGCACATACGTACACATGCACACATGCACACACATACACATACCCCTGAGGAGAGAAAATCTAATCTTCTGATTCCTATTCCAAGCAAAATCTTTACATCAACTCAGAGGCAACCCAGACTGAAAGCTAGCAGTATGGTCACCTCACAGATTTGTATATTTTCTCAAATTCTTAAAAGGCACTGTCACGTGTGCTTCAACACACCATAAAAACAGCTAGGAATGCCTTTTCCAACGGGCAGAAGAGGAAATCAATACATTCTGATTTTCTCCTCCGTTAAACTCTCAATGACTGAAACAGTAGTGTAGCTGGGGAGAGTTTAGTAGCTCAACAACCACACGCTAAATTCTTCTTCTTCGAGATTATAGGGGCTTATTTAGGTGCCTATTGGTTGAGCTTTAGGGCTTTAATGGATTAAAAAATGTACCAGTAATTGGCATAAATAAATAGAGCACTCATGTAAATATAAAGATAATTATTTGTGGAACCATCCGGCGTAATACCCTCCCTTGTAGCATGGTAACTAAATGCTATTAAAGTTAATAAACAAGAGAGAGTATTAATTGAAATAGTGTCATGAAATAGGTGAGCAAGGACTTCATAGGCACTATGAATGTTTCTCAGCTAGAACACAAACCATACAAAAATAAGGTGGATACCAAAATCTCAAAGATTAGGTCACCCTTGAATTCTCTTTCCCTAATCCCCATGTCCAATGCACTGACATTCCATCAGGTCAGTAGCCAAAATTCATCCAGAACCTGTTTACTTCTCTGTCTCGCAAGAGCCATCACCACAGTCTTTGCCAACATTATCTAAGACCTGAATCCCCAAAAGTCTAAGACAGGTCTCTGTTTCTACTCACTTTCTTTCTTCTTCTTCTTTTTGTAATGATATATTTATTTATTTATCTTTATACATTCAGTCACGGTATATCATTACAGCTTATAAAATGAATTTTTTCAGCATGAATACACTATATATTAGTACAGTTAAAGATATAATCATACACGTTATCATCCACAGATAATTTTCCATTTTTGTGCCCCTTAAATGTTTTGCTTCTTGCTTTTTCTCCTTGGCTTTACTCACTTACAAGGTACTCTACAAAGCAGAAGGACTCTCATAGAAATGTAAATTGGGTCAGCCATTTAAGGGCTTAAAATCCCCCAATGGCTTTCTATCTATACAAAGGGTCTTCAAAAAGTTTTTGGAAAATGTGTGTTATAAAAACAACTGTGCATGGATTTTAAATTTGGAGGCACTAAAATAAACTCTTACTTGAATTCCATCTTTTACAAACCTTTTGAAGTTCCCATCACATTTGTTTCCTAGGGCTACTGCAATAAGTACCAGAACCCAGAGGTCTTTAAATGACAGCGGCTTATTGAGAGACCATTCTAGAAGCAAGACGTTTGAAATCAAGATGCTGGCGAGGCCCAGCTCCTCTGAAACCATTGGAGAATCATTCTTTGCCTTTTTTAGCTTCTAGTGGCTAGCTGGCATTTTTTAAATGTTCTTTGTCTCATAGATGCATCCCTCTAATTCTGTAACTTCAAATGGCATCTTCCCTGCGTCTCCACAGGTCTGTCAGTGGGTGTCTGTCACTGTGCCCAAATTTCTCCCCTTTTTTAAGGACACCAGTCATATTTGATCAGGGCCTACCTAATGGCCTCATTTTAACTAATTATTGTCAAGACTCTTGTTTCCACATGGGATCATATTCTGAGGTGCTGGCTGTGCCTTAGGACTTTAACATTTTTATTGATTTTTATTGGGAAAGCACAGTTCAATCCATAACACTGCTCTAGAGCAAACGCCTTGGGCTTGCTTACTTGGTTGGAGAATCCTTGCAGGATGCAACACCTGTCTGCCTCACTGACCTCACCGTGCTGAGCCCTTGCTGCAATGGCCCTTTTCACACCCCTCAGGTTTGTGGAGCTCTCTGCTCATGGAAAGCACTTCTGGGTCTGCACGTGACTAGCCTCCTCTTACCTTCATGTCTTCCCTCACTTACCGCTTCTCCGTAGAGACTCATCCAGGTTTTATGAAGCCTGAAGCTTATATAACATCAGGAGCCTGTTTAGGAGAAAAGGACACATAATTACACATTTAAAAAAAAAAAAAAAAATAGCCGTGTGTGGTGGTGTCCGCCCTATGGCAAAAAACCTATGGAGGCTGGAGGATTGCGGCATTGAGTCCATCTCACTCTCTCTCTGTCCCTCTCGATGAAATCACGATTAAAATAATAAAAATAAAAATAAATTTAAAAAATAAAAATATCTAAGGCCTTGGAAGAGGCCTAGATTGAGAGGGGCTCTGAAGCTCATGCTTCATTCTCTTAGTGGTAACATTGCCTCTGATTTTGGAGTGATTTCTCTGAGCACCTGATCCAAAGAAGCCCCTACAGTTTTCCTCTCTAAAGTCATACTGTTTTAACTCCTTAGCACATTTATCACTAGCACTTTTTTTTTTTTTTTGAGAGAGATTTTCGCTATAGGGCACGTGCGCTCACCAGACAGACAGAGAGATAGAGACAGAAAGCGAGAAATCACCCCCCAGGGGGGATGGTCATGCCATAATCACTTCTCCTCCATTCTCCTCTCGGGATCTTGGGCACGCACGCACACGCGCCCGGCGTGAGTTCATGTCCTGCCCACCGGGTCCGGGACGCGAACCGCGGTCGACTACGTGGGAGTCCAGAGACATAGCCATTACGCTAACTGCTGGTTCCCACTAGCACTTTGTAAATCTGAATTTATCTTAAAACTACGTTTACTCTTTTAGACGTTGTCGTCTTCTACCAGATAGAAATCTCTGAGAAAGAAAAAAGTCTGTTGTTTCTTACCAGTAGATTGTGCCCTGTGTATAGTTGACCCTCAGTGAATATTTATTGGATTCAGAAATGGATGAATGAGTGTATGATAATAATATCAATAATATCGACGAGTATGCTTCCTATAGTGCTTACCATATTCCAGGTGTGCTATATTATTAGCCCTCATCTTACAGGTGAGGAACTGAAACCCCAGTATGGAGGATTACAAGAATTTACTCTTGGCTGTTTACTGGTAAATGGCAAAGTCAGGATTTGGAGTTGGCCTTCTGGATCTAAAGTCCACGCTGCAAGTGTTTTTCCAGCTGAGTGTTTTCCAATCCTTTGGGTAGATACTTTAGATTGGAATTACTGGGTTGTATGGTAGTTCTATTTGCAGGTTTTTGAGGAATCTCTGTATTGTTCTCCACACAATACATGTTGTACTAATTTACATTCCCACCAACAGTATAGAATGTTTCCCTTTACAACACAGCCTTGCCAGCACTCACCATTCTTTATTTTTTTAATCTTATCCACTTTTATTGGGGTTAGGTGGTATCTCATTGTGGCTTTTATTTACATTTTCTTTATGATAAGAGATATTGGGACCAGCAGATGGCATAATGGTTCCATCTCTGGACTCCCACAGAGTCAACCGTGGTCAGAGTCCTGGACCTGGTGGCTTAAAACTCACTATGAGCCTGTGTGCATGCATGACCAAAATCCTGAGAGGAGAATGGAAGAGAAGGGATTGCAGTGTGGCAGCCCCTACCCCCAGGGGTGATTTCTTGCTTTCTGTATCTCTCTGTCTCTCTGGAGAGTACACATGGCCTATAGCAAAAATCTCTCTATAAAAAAAGAAAGAGAGAGAGAGAGATGTTGAACATTTTTCATATGTTTTTTGGCCAATTATATGTCTTCCTTGTAGAGTTGTCTATTCAGATCAGTTCTTTAATCAGATCGTTAATTTTTTATTCTGGTTAATCTGCATGAGTTCCCAGTACATTCTAGTTATTGGTCACTTTTCCAAGGCATAGTTTACAAATATATTCTCCAATATTGCAGCATTATTTACAATTGCTAGGACATAGAATCAAACAAAATGTCCAAGAACAGGTGTATGGATTGAAAAAACATGGCACATGTACTGTATAGGATACTACTAAACCATGAAAAAAAGCATGAGACTCTGACATTTTATATAATGTGGACAAATATGGATGATGAAATGCTAAATGAAGCAAGCCAGACTATGAAACACAGGCACTGTATTTCCCTGATAATATATATACTGACGGTTTGCACACTATACCAGAAACTAAAAGTTTAGAAGGTATAAAGCAGGGAGGCCAACTGTAGATATTAGAGACAGTATAGAAGTGAGTGGGTAATGGGGGTGGGTAATAAGGGATGAGAAAGAAGAGATCAGGGAAAAGCACAACCATTCAATAGACACAAAAGTAAAAAGTTATCTGTTGATGATAATGCATATGGTAATATCTTTAACTTGACTAACACACACCAAATCATGCTAGGAAAAGCCATGTTGCACACTGTCAAGGTGCACAATGATTAAATGTAAATATAAAATTAATTTAAAAAGAAGACAAATTTTAAAAGGAAAAAAGAAGAAAAAGAAAAAAAAAAAGAAAAGAAATACCCACCCTCATTCTTAATTTTTAAAACATAAGAAAAAATAGTGCAACATCAATCTTAGCTTCATCCCTCTATCACTGATAAATTGGCAAGCAAGAAGTATTTCAGCGTGAGGAAAATAAACACTCTCAAAAGACCGTTAAAAAGATAAATAAATAAATAAAGTCCATGCTGCAAACCCTGCACTGTCCTCTCTGAGATTAGATTAACAAAGCTTGTTTGACTGACTAGTGCTCATCACTGTGCCCAGAGATAGCAAATAGAAGACTCTCAGTTCATGAAGATGAAGATTTGGTAGAGAAGAGTAAAGTAACTTTCCCTTCACCCCATGAACATAGAAAAAAGAAAACACATGCAGAAGTGTGTTAGTCCCAGAGCTTTGAAAGAGCAATGGAGGCCACACATGGACCCCATTGCCCAGGGTTATCTCCACCTTATCAGACCCTTTTCTTCCTAAAAACCTTAATAGATGAGATATGAGAGGGAGAAGTTGATGAGAAGAAAAAGATAAGCGTCTATTTTTTCTAGTTTAGTTATTTATTGGGTTGTCAGGAAAGTCATGACACATTTTTGCATAGAAAAATACGTCACAACTTTCCTGATGACCTATGTTTACTTACTTATTTATGAGAGAGAAAGAAAGGCATTCTGATGAAAATATTCATGCCATGTTCTACCCTCAGTCTCAGCCAGCCAGAATCATAGGCACATGTGCCCCCAAAGTGCCCAAGGAGGTCCTAGGATGTGAACCCAGGACTTGTCCCATATGGGTCCAGTTGCATTACTGCTATTCCATAGCCTGGCTTCTAGAAAAATGCCTATTTTCAAGCAAAAATCCCCTGTGTAATGAAACTCGCCATGAAATCATTCTTAGAAGTAAATCAACAGATAGCCATTTCATCCAGAACCATCTTCCCTGCTTGTTTCCCCCGTTCTGTTTTATAATCTTTCTTGTATCCCCGATAACAACCCAGGATCTTATAAAGCTGGAAAACAGCATTCCCTCTCACCACCATCTGGGCCAGAATAACCACACACTCAGAAGTGATCCAGGAAAGTTGAAATGAAAAGCATGAGACCCAGTATACGATCCGCCTCCATTTTATATTTTCTGATGCTGCTGATAAGAATCAAACACTATTGACAATAAGAAAGTTCTGGCTTTTATTGAACTATAAGGGGCAGAGGGAAGAATGATGACAACATAATTCCTTCTCTTCTTATTCAATGAGAACTTCCTCCATTAGCTGATATTTTTGTTATCTACCACCAACCTTGTAGGAATATTCACTAAATAACCACAAACTTAGACTCTGAATTTATAATGTATCATCAGAGAAGAGGCAGAAAGAAAAGAAAGAATTTTCTTTTCAAATTGCTATAGTAAGTTTCTGGTAATAAAGAATTATTTTGTTTCATGTTGTAGATTATTTCCCATTGTTAAATTGAAATGGTGTTTAAGGACATAGGACTTAATCATTTACTTTAGGCTCATGCTTTTATTAACTCACTGGAATCACAGCTGAGACCCGTGGACTGCGCATGTTCAACAATAAGTTCTTGTCTGATCCAGAATCTGTGGAAATGATAACCAAGGTCACATCTGCTTTGTAATATACACACCAGCGACTATTCACACTGCAATGCATTTGGTAGAAACTTGCATTCTGAGAGCAAGTTTCAAACACTATGAAGTGATTCCATAGTAGGGTCATTCACACTGTCCCTCACACTACTACACAGACTGTGCCCCCTTAGCAGGTTTTCAAGACTGGTCAGTACACCGTTGCAACCATCAGGCTGGAAGTACTGTCTTCAGATACCCTGGCAGCGCCCTTGAGCAAAGTTATGTTACACACCAAAGCAAAGCAGCAGCTGGTGCCTTGATAAACTACGTTTTTCTTCTGGTTCTTCCTATTCAAATTTCATAGTACCAATTCACAAAGTTCCTACCTTGTAGGCTCCTTCAGATCAAGGGCTCTTTTTTTGTCCTTACATTTCTAAGCTTTAACAAGGAACACGTCAATCAATGCTCATTCATTTATTCAAAAAGCATTCATTGAACACCTACTATTTCCGACGATAGAATGGTGATGAAAACAAAGAAAGTCCTTGCCCTCCTGGAATTTAGAAACCAATCCCTATGTCCACTGGAGATTTATATATACCAGTCATTACAATCTGTCATAAGAATTATGAAATAAGATACACAAGGCAACGAATAAATGGCTTGGTGAAGACACAAACCCTTGGTTTTCAAGGGCCAGCCAGCCATTCTGTGGTGTGAATTGAGATCTCAAACAGAAGGAAAGGGTTTTTGAGATCTCAAACAGAAGGAAAGGGTTTGTGTTTTTACAACTTCATTACTTCATTCCCAGGCACCAGCATACAGATGGACAGACAATCCTCTTAGTAAATGAAATGCATATGCACTAATCTTGTTCCCAAACCCTCCCAAACGTACACAGACTCTGACACCTCATTGGTGCAGTGTCCTGTGCATTTGAGGGGAGCACAGGTATTACATTTCCTATCAAATAATATTCTTTCTATTAAATCTATATCTGGAAAAAAAACTTCCCCCAATATAAATTTTTGCCTAACAACTAAGAATGAAATATATTTGGGGGCATTTAATATGAAATGGACAGTTTCAAATAGCTTTACACATGTTGAAAGTTTAAAAAGTTGTTTGTTAAGTACTTTAGTTATAATTCATTTAAAAATCCCATTATGTTTGGTTACACAAGAGTGACTTTAATACACTTAAAGATGCAGTACTCCTTAGCTGTGACATATTTATAGTCTGAACATTAAAAGGTTTATAAAATAAGGCCATATTTTCTCAGTGTCAAACAACTCTCAATGAAGACAATTATCCAGTCTGCCTGTTTGTAATTAGGTATGAAATAATTTATGATTATGAAGATAAGTTAGCAAAAATTTCTAGAATAACTGCATATTGTATTTTATTATTAAAAGATTTCCACAATCATTCCAGGGTTGGAGGAGTCATAAATTGCCTGGATCTGATTTCCACTGGATTTCTCTTGGAATTAATAAACATATGGATCTAATCTAGGAATGTGTGTCAAAAATAATGAAGAGAATGGCTTCACACAAAGCCGAAAATGAAATGGGATTGACATAAGCTGACTTCGGTTTGGAGAACAAGAGCAATGAGCTGCCTATAGTCAACTCACAGAGACAGAGTCTGGCAGTTTTGAGGAAAAAAAGACCATCCCATTGGGGTCAGAAATGCAGCCTATGTTCAAATAACCCAGGGCTGGCATGCTTTTCCTTTGCCTCACTTCCTTCTTTTTGACAGAAACCAAGAACACTTTCAAAATTCTATTCCCACACTATATCTATGGCTTCCTGGGACAGGTAGTCAGTTAAAAGGAGAAGACAGGGCACCGTCTCTCTCTTCACTCCCTGTGCTCACTGAAAGGCCAAATGCTGGAGACATCAGCCAGTCACTGTTCTTTCTTTTCTCTTCAATTCAAAGGAGGCGAGAGAATTTGGGGCTGTCACTGATTTTATTCATGCTTAATTCTGTCCAACATATTTCTTATAGCTTTTCAATTAATATCCATGTCTTCTTCTAAAATTTGAGCAGTTAGTATTTAATGTTCACTCATGTTTTCTTGTTTCTTCATCTCCCACCACATTTTAGATTAACATGCATTTATCTTTTGGGAGTGGAAGTGAATTTATGAAAATTCTATAGAATAAATTTTTGATGTTCCAGGCAATTCTCACAGTTTCTAATTGCCAGAAAAATGAGGGCTGAGGCACAAAGTTAGACATAAGGCAACCCTGTGCCCTAATCGCTAGGCCACATTAGAGAAAGCCTCTATAGAAATTAAATAGAAAAATTGTTAAGTCAATTGTGTGTATTGAATCTGAACTTGCTGCTAGGAAACGACTTTGAACAAATCACTTCTGTCAACTCACATTCAGTGAATTCTCACAGAGCACTCGGCCTGAGGCTACAGAGGGAGATTGCACCAAATGTGAAGATGTCACTAAACAGCGTTCAGTTATCAGAGCAGAGTTGTCCAGCACTTCTGCAACCCCCCCCCCCCCCCACACACACACACACACACCTCCTTTTCACAAGGAATCCCTTGTGAAATTACAGGAGCAGACTGCAATCAGCTTTGTTAATGGAAACAAATCTCACTCTAAAACCCCCAAAAGTTTGAAATTAGACTAAGAGAGCTAAGATGTATCCTGAAATGCTTTGCAACTGCACTTTTTTAAAAGATTGCATAGACTGTGCTATCAGCCAGGTGCACCAAGTTGAAGCTCAGTATGACTCGTTAAACAGAGGAGGTGACTTTAGGCTACATCTAGGAGTTGATCCGAATTATGCAGTAGGAAGTAAAAGCCTTCTTGGCCTAAACAACTCCAAGACACCATTTGGTATCATCCTAGTTTACATTATTTTATTAATCTTTCTTCTATCAGGCAATGCACAGAAAAGATCTTCCAACATCAGGGTGTAGAACCAACATATAAAAAGAAACATCCAGGAACCCATACATTTCTCCCCAATAAGGATGGCTTGCACATTTCAGGTGCACAGTCATGACTATTGTATGAATGCTGTTTTCACTTTCAGTCTTTTTGCTGAACATTCCCCCTATTTAATAATATGGCACAAAAGTTAGATAGCAGAGGCATGGAAGAAGTCCGTTGAATTCTGAAATTCAAAAAAAAAAATCAAAATATCATCTAGTCCAATTCACCCTGCTATATGATAAACCCATTTATGACCCACATTCATCAGGGCTTATTTGAATATTTCCAAAGAATGAATACTTTGAAGGGTGGACCACTTATTCTTTGAAGACTAGACCATTTGTTTCATTGGATGCTCTAATTATTTTAAGGCTCCTTCTTGGATCAAGTCTGAACACCAGTAATTTCTCACCATGGTTCAAATTGTGACCCCTTAAATCAGAAAATATAACTCCCTTCCACAAGCTATCACATATTTGAAGACAGATATTAAAGCTTCTCAAAATTTCCCTTTCTCTGATCAGAATCATCCCACCTCCTTCGCCTATGCATTCAACTATTCCGTGTGGATTCAGTGTGGTTTTCATGTCCTTCGTTATCCTGGTCACCATCCAGATAGTTAATGACAGTCCGAAAATGCAGCACCCAAATCTGAAATCCATACTCTACGCACATTCCTATGGTACCGTGGCAATTGGCGGGGATTTCTCCATGCAGGGTTAATGTTATGAAACACCTTTTAAATTAGCCAAAGCAGGGGTCCACATTTTCTGCTTGCTCTATGTCTCCTACTTAATTTACAGTGTGGGCCACCAGCCATTAGAGAGGTGTGGGGAATGTGATTGTTGCCAATAATTGACCATTCCCTGGTTCAGGAGATACATAAAACTCTAATGGAACCATTAGTTTTAAACCCACAGGATATATAACAAGAACAATAAAGTGATGCATTTGCAATATCTGCCTTTCTTTTTTTAATAAAAAAAGAATGCATAATGAAAATATACATCTTCATTTTATCTTACAGGATGATGCACAAAGTGACTACATCTAAATGAGATTCTTATGTTATGTATTAAGAGGGGAGCATGCATAGCCTTACAGGCACACACATTCCCAGAGCATGCTAACTGCTGGAGCATCTCATTAATGAATCTGTATCACAGAGTTAGATGACTCTGGGCCTTATAATACAGGCTTCCATAGCAACCTATTGTCCTCGCACACTTATTTGTTGAATTGTATGTCTGCATGTGGAACCATGCCGTAGCTAGAAAAAGAAGTAGTCAATCACCAAGCAGCTAACTTTAGTAATCAGATGAGTCCCTCAGAGTTGAAGTGCTTTGGTTATATATCCAGAGCAATCTCTACTTATAAGACATTGCTTTTACATTTGTTTTTTAAAACAATATTTAACTAATTAAAACTTGTGTATATTCAAAGCATACGACATGGTGATTTAATATATTGGGTCATCAGAAAAGTCAGGATGTATTTTTCTACACTTTTCTATGCAAAAATGCGTCATGACTTTTCTTATAATCCAATACATACATATTATATATTGATTACTGTAATCAAATTAATGAACAGCTATCATGCAAGTTACCATTTGTGTATCATTGAGCATGTACGTGTGTGTGTATGTGTGTGCATGTGTGGTGATGACACTTAAAGCCATATATATATATATATATATATATATATATATATATTTCACATTTTCTGTATCCATTCATCTCTCAATGAACATTTAGATTATTTCTATATCTTGGCTATTATAATAATGCTGCAATGAACATAGAGTGCAGGTATCTCTTCAAGATACTGATTTCATTTCTAGTATATATACCCAGAAGTAGAATTTCTGGATCATATGGCAATTCTATTTTTTTATTTTTTGAGTAATACTATACTATTTTCCTGCAAGACTCTTATCTACAAACATAAGAGAATATGAATCTTGCCTGGCCAATGTGGACCCAAAATTGCTATACTACTTCTTTTTTTAAAACAGTTTTTAGAATTATTTTTAAAATTTTGTTTATTATTAATTTTTTTAATTTACTATAGGGCACATGTGCTTATCAGAGAGCGACAGAGAGAGGGAGAGAAAGTGAGAAAACAAGCTGCCAGGTCGAGGCTCGAACCATCCTCAGGCATATGGGAATCCAGCACCTTAACCACCATGCCACCTACTGGCCCACTATAATGCTTCCTGATTAATTGTATTTTATGAATGGAATCAGCATATGCTGATACAGAATGGGAGAGGATAAGACAGGATTATCAAGGCTGAGGAAAGCTAAGAAATAATGATGCTATGGTCTGAATACGGCCCAAAATTCATGTGTTGGAAACTTAATCCTCAACATAAAGATGATGGAAGGTAGGGCCTTTTTGTGGGTGTTTAGGTCATGAGGGTTCCTCAATCATAAACAGATTATGCCATTATAAAAGAGTTTGTGGGTGTGAATTCACTCTCTTCTGCCCTTCTGCCATGTGACAACACAAGAAGAGGCTCACTAAATACTAGATGCCAGTGCCTTGACCTTGGCATTCCAAGCCTGTAGAAATATAAGAAGTGTAAATTATAAATTAGCCAGCCTGTGGCCTTCTGTTATAGCAGCACAAAACAGACTAAGATAAATGGCAACCATAGCGACAGCTATAATTACAAATAATAAAAAATAGTTACAGATGACACGTGGTTTGCTGTGTTTGGGCTCCTCTACCTTGCCCTTTAGAACCATAAGTTCATTATAAACCTATGAGAAAGAATTTGGAAAACAAATTTGAGAATTCATCTTTGGAAACTTTAAAAAATGTATTCAATGTTTGTTGACCCACGGTCATTATTGTGATTACCTGCGAGTGGTTGTAGTAACACATGAGACTATATCCTTTGTCCAAATGGTTTCACAATTCTGTGCACAATTTTGAACTGATTCTGTCTTGTATTTGTTCTGTTTTCCCCAAAGAAGTCAATTTTTGGCACTCTAAGGGCTTCAACCTCTGGTAGTCCATTTTTTTTCCTATTACTTCTCTCCTAAGAACTAAGAAGTCAGACTACCAAGACTAACAGAGTCCCTTCACCAAGTGAACACATGAACAGTAATATACAGACTTTTAGAATATCTACTCATAATCCAGTGCTTTTTCATTCTTTATTAAATATTCTTTTGGGGCAGAGACACAAGCCAGGAGACCTGCTAATATGTGATTATTACTTATTTTCTGCAGTATATCACTGCTTATTCTGTTTTTTTTTTTGTTTTTTTTTTGTTTTTTTTTTGTTTTTTTTTTGTTTTTGAGAGGTTTTTGCTATAGGGCATGTGCACTCACCAGACAGAGAGACAAAGAAATAGAAAGCGAGAAATCACCCCCCGGGGGGATGGCCACGCTACAATCCCTTCTCCTCCATTCTCCTCTTGGGATCTTGGGCACGCAGGCCCACGCGCACGGCATGAGTTTTAAGCCACTGGGTCCGGGACGTGAACCGTGGTCGACTACATGGGAGTCCAGCAACATAGCCATTACACTAACTGCTGGTCCCTCACTGCTTATTCTTCATGACAGTCTTACTGCTACATATCTGGCAATCTTATTAGACAATCATCTTTAAGTGAAAGAACTTATAAGAGATTGCCTTAGATCGAGAGAGTTGAACTCCTACTCACTCTCATCTCTATTTAAAGAATCCATCTGTCTTGCCAAGGTTGGTATTCTCAAACTCTTTTTACATTGAGATGCTTTTTAATTACAATTTTTGTTAATAATTTACAATGATTAATTTTTTGATAAAATGATGAACTGGTGCTTATCAGTTATAATGTATAATTAGATTTCTGGCTCTTGACCAAGTCTAAGGAAGTTCATTTTGACAGGATTTGGGTAAAATTATTACACCTGCTGATACTGAAAAAGATCATTCAACCATAAACATTACATGACTACTAGAAGATGCTATAATGTTCTGCAAACTAGCGTGCTGCACACTCCTTCTTGGATGGTAGCATATTTCATGATTATACACAGCCATGACAGAGATGAGCATTTATATGCTAATAACTGCAATATGGGCAGCTCCCGCCCTTCACTATCAGCCATGTGCCTTTTCATCAGAAAGAGCCATTGGGGCACAATTCTCTTCCAAAATGTGTCTAGCTGACCTAGATGTTCAGAAAAAAATTTCTTTTTCTACCTTCACATCAAAAAACAAACAAACAAAAACAACAAAATAGGACCACCTGGTGGTGTGGTGATTAAGGTGGCTGGATTCCACATGGTCACCTGCACAGTTTGAGTCTTGGACCTGGCAGTTTGAAAAACACACTGGCATATCAGTGTGCATGCCCAAAATCCCAACAGGAGGGAGAAATGGAAGAGAAGAGATTGCAGGACAACTATGACCCATGGAGGGTGCTTCTGTCTCTGTCTCTTTCTCTCTCTCTTCCCAGCTAGTCAGCTAGTGTACATATCCTCTGGCCAATTAAAAAGAGAGAGAGAGAGAGAGAGAGAGAGTTTGAGTAGTAAAATAAATGAATATACACACGAATTGTGAGTGATCAGTTTCTTTTCTATGCTCATACCCTCTTCAGTAAACACGGAGCCCCACTTGCAAGTGGGACAAATGTCACCATACAAGGTCAGCAACTACTTATAGAAAGAAACTAAGGAGCTTAAAAGGACAAGCACTTTCACAGGACTAGGGATAACCTTGGTCTGGAACTGAGAGCTCAATAGTATAGGACAAAAGTGGAACTAATCATTTCTGATGACATTAATAGCTGCACTGATAATTCTGGTGGCAAATATATGTTGAAGGCATACTATATGGGCTACAGTCTTTCTAGGAGCTTTGCATATGTTATTCATTTAATGCTCACATACATACTACTGCTTTAGTCTTACTATTGGCTTACTTTGTTATTGTTTTTGGCTATAGGGTGTGTATGCTTGCCAAAGAGAGACAAAAGAAGGAAAGTAAGAAATCACCCCCTAAGAGGAATGGCCATACCACACTGCTTTTTCCTCCATTCTTGTCTCAAGATTTTGGGCACACAAGCACACATACCTGGTGAGTTTTTCAAGCCACTGGGTCTGTAACTCAAACTCTGCAGTCAGTCATGTAGAATCCAACCACCTTAACCACCATGCCATCTGGTTGGCCCATTGGCCAATTTTTTAATAACTGTGTAAACTGAGGCTTATAATATGTAGTAACTTGCCCCAAATCGCTAAATAGCAGATTTGACTTTTGGATTCAGTTTTGTCTAGTTCCAATGGCATGGGTTTGTTTCTAAGTAGTGGAGAGAAGCCGTGACCCTCTCAGTAAGCCATAAACCATCATGCAGCAAAGCCAGTCTACAGGCCAGGCTGGCCAGGCTCATGACCAGGTATTAGCACCATACTTGCTGAAAGGTGAGGGAGGACAGAATCTCAGGTGGTGGGATTTCGAGCCTCAGAAGCAGATCAGACCTAAGAAGAACCAGTGAGCCTGGCCCCTCCATGGATGAGAAGTGGAACACACTCTGTGCCGGCCACCCACTTGCCTGACTCCAGTGAGACAATACCAAGTCCAGTGTGTAACTCATAACAAGTTACATGAAACAGGTATGTAACTCTCAGGTAGACAGCCAGGGACAAGAAAAGCCTAGGGATCATCATGAGCAGCTGCCCTGAGGCTGAAGACAGCTCCTAGGGTGGACAGAGCCTTGTCTGTGTGAGCCTCTCTTGCACTGCAGCTGAGGGACCTAGAAAGTAGACCACCCTGGGTTTTTTATTCTGGGTACAAAGTCACTGTCCTCACTGCGCCTCATGCTGCATTTGCTGAGTTTCTTCTGAGCAAGTGATACCAGAATGAAAAGAAGGGACAGTTTCATTACTTTCCAACAGTGACTTTCTTGCTAGAACCTCCCCACACAGAGTCTTCCAATCAGCCTTGACTCCTCCTGTCTTTTTTCCCAACTCGCCTTCCTACCTTCTTATTGAATCGCTGAGCCCCTGAAAACCTCCTAGTAAATATTCTGCTGTTCAGGTTAGCCTGAGCTAAATTCTTTGTGAATGGCTTTTGAAAATCCAGAAGTACTACTGAAGCTAAAAGAGGAGAAATGGGGTATGTGGGCAGAGAGAGAGAGAGAGAGAGAGAGAGAGGCATCTGGCTAGAAAGATCCTCGAAATAAACACATTATGACTCACTCAATTTGATTCAGAACTGACATTTAAACAAATTCCATCCTATAGGTCATACACTATTCTCTACCTTGAAATAAGAAGATCCATTCTACATCTAACATGATCATGTATACATCTCACTAAACAAATCAATTGCATTGATTGTGTTAGAAGATGTCAGTTGCTTCTGACATGCAAGAGTAGGAAAGAATGTCAGAAAGGCAAATCATTTTATCCAGACCAAGGTTTTTGCATAACTTATATTTGATGACATTCTTATTAGAGGGACCCCTAACTCTTGAGTAATTATGTTTTTAAAGATAAGCTGAATTGGGAACCAGCAGTTAGCGTAATTGCTATGTCGCTGGACTCCCACGTAGTCGACTGCAGTTTGCGTCCTGGACCCGGTAGCTTAAAACTCGCACCAGGCGCGTGTGTGTGCGTGCCCAAGATCCCGAGAGGAGAATAGAGGAGAAGGGATTGCAGCATGACCATCCCCCCTGGGGGGTGATTTCTCGCTTTCTGTCTCTATGTCTCTCTCTGTCCGTCTGGCGAGCGCACGCGCCCTATAGCGAAAAAACCTCTCAAAAAAAAAAAAAAAAAATAAGCTGAATTGAATGGCATTTTTTTTTGAATATTTGTGGGAAATTAGTTTTCAGCAT
This sequence comes from Tupaia tana, assembly GCA_026018925.1. NCBI lineage: Eukaryota > Metazoa > Chordata > Mammalia > Scandentia > Tupaiidae > Tupaia > Tupaia tana. Next base: position 252,680,967 of record JAKSZU010000001.1, read on the forward strand.
TCATGAAAACTGTAGCTATAAACCAGGTCCTACCCATGCTTCCTATATTCCCAGAAGGGTGTACTTTTTTACATTCTGATATTTGTTCAAGAATCAGGGATTTACTGTCTTCCCAAAAAATGCTTCAGATAAAACATGTATAATACCTTATTGTAAATTCTTCCAGAATGATGATGTTAAGCTGGAGTATAAAAGGGCACTGGCATAGTAAGAATGGAGGTTTTTAAAATAAGGAGACTCAGCCTCCCATGTCATATTGGCAGCTGCAGTGAGTTACCAATGACATTTCATCTTGTTTCATGCTCAGTTTGTCATCTGTACCCCCACATGGCCACTTTGGAAGGGGTTCTTTCCCTTTTTAATTCCTCTACCACTCCCCAGACTAATAAGAGAAGAGTGTTGCTTCAGACAACGAGCAAGGATTCTACCAATGGGCTGCTTCCCTAGTCTGCAATTCAGTGATGACCAGCCTCTCTCCACAAATCTCTGGATTTAAGGGCAGATCATTTGGCCAGGATCAATATTCTGGATTTCAGAGACCCACAGAAGTTTGTCTGACAAGACTGGAATCTACTAGAGGTAGCTTGGCTAGTTTTCATACCCAAGTATCTCCTGAGTTATACTCATGTTGTCACCTTTTTAATTCCATTGTGTCATTTATAGGTGCTTTGATTGTAAGGTATTGTTAATGTATTTTCTTTACTCTGGGCTACTAGACTTTGCATTCTCGATTGCTGTGTCAGAGGCGATAAGCTAGAGGCTGCAGTAGGAGATCATCCAGAAATGTGTTTTCATTTGTTCTATGCAACATTTCCGTAGAAGCATAGCTTAGGGTCCAAGGTTTTTAATGTGGAAGGATTTCACATAGATATCTGGTTTCTAGAATCTTTGGTGGATTGGCAGCACCAGCTTTTGCGTTCTTACATGCTTTAATCAGCAAGAGCCTAGAAGAAGCTTCCTGGTTAGGCAATATGTGCACATTCCAGTTACCAAAATCCTCAGCACCCCCCAACCTGTTTCTTCTAACCCAGAAGACCCAAGTGGGCCACCTATGTTGCCTTCTTGGCCTTGCAGACTTTTAAATTTGCAAACCCCAGAGACATCAAAGATAAGGAGAGTACTTCAAATACATGCCACACAAACTGACATAACTGAGGGGTGTCCACGGAGAGACCACAAGGAAGTTACAGTAGTTAAGAGCCAGATGAGAATCCAGGAAGGAAAGCCACAGGGAGATCCAATGTAACTGCAGAGAAAGAGGTAGGAAACGGGAAGCCTGGCATGATTCCATGAGGAAATTGTCCAGTTGCCCAAGCAGCCTTCTATAGGATTCCCCTGGTACTATGAATAAACTCTTAGTACTTACCCATGCTAATCATCTGCTAATGGGTATCAAGGTCTGGTACTATTACTTTTTCCACATACAGGCCTTATTTCCAATGAGTTTATAAGCAGTGTTGCTTAAGTATCTGTGTGGATATCTGTGTGAGAGAGACAGTGTGTTAAAAGATTACACATACCACCCAAAATGTTTCCCTCCCCAGAGAAACATGGGAAAAGTTTAATAAAAATTCAAGCAGCCAGTTTCTAGACCCATTTAGTAATAAGATCTAAACACACACATGCACACACACACACAGAGAAAGAGAAAGAGAGAGAGAGAATCATTTCACTATCAGGAATTTGGAGAACAACTTTAATTCTGTATTATAACACATTTCTCAATGAACAGAGAGTAAAACAAGTTTCTCAACAATGACAACTAAATTTCAGGTCACCACAACATACTCTGGGACTTTATTGACTGCTTTGTGATCATCTGGGTTAGTTTTCCAGGGTTTCTCATTTGGGGGCTTTGTAGAGTGGAAAAGGAATTAAGTTTAAAAATTCAAAAGGCAGGAGGAAAGTCACACAGGACTGAAGTTACTTCTCTACTAGTACTTCTCTACTAATAAAGCCCTGAATAATTGGGACCAGCAGATGGCCTAATGGTTATACTGCTGGACTCCCACATGACTAACTGCGGTTCAAGTCCCAAACCTGCTGGCTTAAAACTCACTCCAGGAACGTGTGAGCACCTAAAATCCTTAGAGGACAATGGAGGATAAGGGATTGTGGTGTGGCCATCCCCCTGGTGGGGAGGACAGTGTTTCTTGCTTTCTGTCTCTCTGTCTCTCCGGTGAGCTCATGTGCCCTATAGCACACATCTCTCTTAAAAAAAAAAAAAAAAAAGATAGACCAATAGTTAGCATAATGGCTATGTCGCTGGATTCTCACGTAGTCGACCACGGTTTGTGTCCTGGACCCGGTGGCTTAAAACTCATGCCGGGCATGTGTGCGTGCATGCCCAAGATCCTGAGAGGAGAATGAAGGAGAAAGGATTGTGGCGTGGCATCCCCCCTGGGGGGTGATTTCTCGCTTTCTGTCTCTCTGTCTCTCTCTGTCTGTCTGGCGAGCGCACGTGCCCTATAGCAAAAACCTCTCAAAAAAAAAAAAAAAAATAGATAAAGCCCTGAAGGTCAAAGTGAGACATTGACCTGTTCTTGTACTGCCTTGGAAAATGGCAATTCAAACTAGAAATGCAGAGATATTCCCTCTGCTTCTCATTGAGGGTGAAGCCCTGAGCAACTCCAGACAGCTGCCGTGGCCAGCGACTGCTCCTCTGCAAACACTCCAGGAAGACATCCTACATACTGCCCCTTCAGCATGTCCTCAGTCTGAATCACTCAATCCAGAACCCTAGAGTGGACTTCAGAAAATTTTGCTCCAGGCCCAATTGCCATATCAGACACTAAAAATTAGCCATAGAGGTTGGCAGATAAAATGATGTTAACAATTAAGGCTCATACAACTCTTTGCACACATCCACTAATGATGCTTTACAATGCCCCAGAGGTGAGTAAAGTAGCTATAACCTCTATTTTATTGTTCATTCATTTATCTCGGAAATACTTACTGAGCACTTATGACGTGGACATCGCTATGTAGGGACAGGAATATTAATAAGGTTGTTCCTAACTGGAAGCATTTCATAGCCCAATGGGAGAGGAGTGGAAAGACTGTGTACCTATGGGAAGGTGTACACTCAACCTCACGTATGTAACACATCCCTCCTCCCTATGCAAATGCCCTGACACAGACAGGTATCTAAAGACCTTGGAGAACTTGAGCTTACACAAGGTCAGAAAAGAAGAGGAAATTGACTCGACACATTTTCTCTCTTTAAACTCATTCTCTGAGGTCCAGCTCAGGCAAAATCTCCTACACTGCCCATCAGTTCAAGCTGTATTTTAGCTCTTCTGCACTCTCATTTCACTTGGGCTGTTTATAATTTAGTGCCTATCTTAATCAGTTTGGACTGCTATAACAAATTACCATCGACTCTGTGGCTTAAACAGCTAACATTTATTTCCCCTAGTGCTGGAGGCTGGAAATCTGAAGTCAGGGTGCCAGCATGTCAGGTTCTGGGGAGAAGCCCTCTTCCAACTTGCAAAGAACCAACTTCTCTTTCTATCACCACATGGTAGAAAGACAGTAAGCTAGCTCTCTGGTCTTTTCTTACAAGGGCACTAATTGCATCACAGAGTCCCCACCCTCATGACTTCATCTAACCTAATTACTTACCAAAGACCTCACCTCTCCATACCATCACAACCCTGCCTAGGGTTTCAACATACAAATTTTGGGTAGGCATAGACATTCAGCCTATTGCCATGCCCATTTCTCCAATGGAGTGCTAAATTAAAAATACTTGAGGGACCAGCAGTTAGCATAATGGCTATGTCACTGGACTCCCACGTGGCTGACCGCGGTTCGCGTCCCGGACCCAGTGGCTTAAACTCACGCCGGGCGCGTGTGCATGTGTGCCCAAGATCCTGAGGGGAGAATGGAGGAGAAGGGATTGCAGCGTGCCCATTCCCCCCGGGGGTGGGGGGGGGGGTGATTTCTTGCTTTCTGTCTCTCTGTCTCTCTCTGTCTGGTGAGCAAACGCACCCTATAGCAAAAACCTCTCCAAAAAATAAACTTGAGGCCTTTCTAAGCTTGGAAAGAGACAGACAGCATCTGGGCTAATCTGAGCAACTGCTGGGGTAGGCAGGTAGGACTTAATGGAGATGCTAACAGCTACTTTCTCCCTAAAGAAATATCATTTCCCTGGGACCAGCAGTTAGCGTAATGGCTATGTCGCTCGACTCCCATGTAGTCGACCGCGGTTCGAGTCCCGGACCCCGTGGCTCAAACTCACGCTGGGCACGTGTGCGTGCATGCCCAAGATCCCGAGAGGAGAATGGAGGAGAAGGGATTGCAGCATGGCCAGCCCCCCTGGGGGGTGATTTCTCGCTTTCTGTCTCTCTGTCTGTCTGGCGAGTGCACACACCCTATAGCAAAAACCTCTCCAAAAAAGAAAGAAAAAAAAAAAAGAAATATCATTTCCCATCTTCAAAGATCTGGAATCCCTCTAAAAGGGCAAAGTGCTTTCATTAAATATTGCCATGGGACTTTTAGTGGTAGAAGTTCACGGGTGAGAACACACAGTGTCAATGGCTGTGTTCATATCCTTTCTTAGAACTCGTTTGAGTAGGAAATTGTGGGGAGCCAAAGAGCAGACGTGCAGAATGTGCAGGACGTGACCACCAGAATCAGACCAGGGTCTTTATCCAGACATGGCCTTGGGTGGCTGGATTGTTATGAACAGAATGTCTTGGGATTGTTTTGAACTGAATGTTCCAAAGTATTGTTATAACAACCTGATAAATTCAGTATGGACTTAAAACCTTACATCACAGAAGTCTCTGGAGTGTGTACATATACTATCAATAAAGTACATTTGAAGCTGACCAGTATTGACTGGCAGTCCTCCCGTTTCTAGCCTGTCTTCTTGCCTTTTTTTAATCCTCACCCCCTAACTCAGGAACTGTTCCCCTGAGGCAGGTCTGACAGGAAATGGATTAGAACAAAGGATTCCAGGGTGGTGCAGAGGTTAATGCAGCTAGATGCCACATGGCTGACTTCACAATTTGAGTACTAGACTCAGCAGCTTGGAAATCACACCAGGCATGTGTGTGTACATGCCCCAAATCCCAAAGAGAATGGAGGAGAAGGGATTGTGGCATGGGTGCTTTCTTCCAGAGTATGCTCTCTCTTTCTCTCTCTCTCTCTCTCTCTCTCTCTCTCTCTCTCTCTCTCTCTCTCTCTCCTCTCTCTCTCTCTCTCTCTCCCTCTCTCTTTGGTGAGCACACACACCCTATAGCAAATCTGAGAAAGAGAAAAGGATTCCACGTACCAAAAGAAGCCAGACATAAATATAAAACAGGTAGATGGGGACTGCAATTTCCTGAGGCCTGGGTTGAAGAGCTTTGAGTAAGGCTCTCCAGCTAGAGAACCTCAGAGACTTTGACTAACCCTTAGTCTATTTTCTGGGCAGCAACTTGCTTTGTAATATGGTGACTTTAAACTTTAACCTTCTTGGGAGCATCATGTGGTGTGATTGTTAAGGCGCTAGACTCCCACAAAGCTGACTGTGGTTCAAGTCCTATACTTGGCAGTTTGCTTTCTCACTTTCCCTCTCTCTCTCTTTCTCATCAAATTTAAAAATGATAATAATATAACAAAACTAAATTTTAAAAATTCTTAAAAAAAAAACAACTTTACTCCTCTTTCCCTTCAACAAATATTCACTGAACACTTGCATTAAACCAGACACTGATCTCACACATCAAGCTTGGAGAAAAGGGGTGTCCCTGATCCAAAAATGGAACACAGGAAGAGGTGATATCTTGTGATAGTTACTCAATCATTCCTGCACTCACGTGTGTGTTTCTTTCCCCTCTGTATGAGCCATTCTGTCCTTTTCTTCCACCACCATCTTCTGCCTTTATCCTGTGATTGATCCTACCAAACTGCATTAGAAGACTTTGCTACATCTCACTCCCACTAGACTCCCTAAGGTTTGCATTTCATTCATAGCAAGGCATTTGGCACACAGTAACATTTAAGCATCTGCCTGAATGAATGAGCTCACATTTGCACACTGCATGTTTGAATGGTTGGCAGGAACTTAAGGGAAGATGGGTAACCAACACATTGTACGTAGAACTCAAGTTTGGGACTAAAAATCAGATTTAAAGAGCCATCAGAATTGAGGTAATGGCTACAGAGAACTGTGCAATTATACAGGGAGACATAAAAGATCCGTGAGACGGGAGGAAACCAGTCACAGAATTGGTTAGCCAGCAGGAGAAGGGTCAAAAACTTGCAAGGTTTTGAAAAGACAAGGAGGAAAAGACCCCAAGGTAAAATGTGTGGCATTTTGTATCTTGGAACTTTTTTTACTTGAACCAGATTTTGAGGAATTAAAGAACAAAATAGGGAAATGGCTGTTGTGTACTCTTCTTACAAGGAATATAGTAAAGGGCAAATATGAGGTGCAACAAGGGAAAAGCAGGGACAATTTTGGAGAAGATAGTTTTTAGATGAGCATATTGATAAGTTGAAGAGAATGAAATAAAGGTTGTGGAGAAATCAACAAGACAGAAGAAACAAATGATAGGGCAATGATCCAGAGGAGATAGAAAGAGATGAAAATGAGCACTCACGGTTAATGCTAAAAGGAGTTGGGATATTTCTTACTTGAATAGAGAATACAGAAGTTTCTGAGGCAGAGGAAATGGGGAGTTGTACATCAGACTCAAGGCTTCATTTCCCAGTTCTGCTACCAACTAGCTATGAAATTCTGGGTAAACGTCTGTGTATAATTTTCATCGTATATAAAACAGAGATTACTGTAGCACCTACCTTGTTGGACTGTCAAGACAATCAATGTGACAACTATTCTTTTCTTTGTCAAGGTAATTGGATTCCAAGATAAACTAAGAAAAAAATAAGCATATTGGGGATTAGATTTGCAGGGAGATAAGGATATACTGGTGGGCTGAGGTCAGGCAGTCCCAACTGAGATTGGTGAATTAGACCTAAATCACACAGAAGAGTCCTAAATCACACAGTGCTTCTGGCTGAGTGTTGAGGTAGATGGGACAAAACCCTTACCCTCGTAGGGCATTTGCACCTTAATCTCTGAAACTTGGAAATACAAACACATTACCTTAATTACAAAAGGTACTTTGTGCATGTGATTAAATCAAGCATTTTGAGAAGGGAATATTATCCTGGGTTACATGGTAGGGCCCAGTGCAATCACCAGGATCCTTATAAAAGGAAGCCAAGAAGGTCAGAGTGAGAAAAGGAGATGTGATGAAGGCAGCAGAGGTTGAAGCAGTGGTCCTCGAGGATGGAAAGGGGCCGTGAGTCCAGGAATGCAGGTACCCTCTAGAAGGGGAAAAAGGAAAAAACAAAAAACAAAAACCAAAAAAAAAAAAAAACAGATTCTCCTCTGAAGTCTCTAGAAAGATTGGAGCCCTGCTGACACTTGCTCTCAGCTTCATAAATCTCATTGTGGATGTCGAATCTCCAGGACTATAAAAGAATGCACTTGCAATATTTTAGATCACTAAGTTTATAGTCATTTGTTACAGCATCTATAAGAAACGCATACAAATGGGAACCCCAGGAGTTGGCTCCACAGGATGTCAATGGTTTAAATATAAACCAGAGATGCATAGGGCCCCAGGACTGACTGTGGCGTATATCAAGATCTGCAAGACCTGTATTATCACACTTCTCTACCCACTTCCAGAAGTGGCAAGACTGAGCTTAATCAAACAACACGAAAGGAAATAAAATTTGAAACTCAGGCAAAATTGTACCAAGTATTTTCCACTCAGTTTACTTAGCCAGAACCCAACAACTTGTGAGTGAGGCAGGATATTGTAATTAAATGCTAAACTGAACAGTGGCATTGCTTTGTTTCTGAAAGACTTGATAAATGCACTCTTATCTCATTACTAAATATACCAGTGAGCTACAGAGGATAAAAATTGGCCCCAATCTCTTAAGCAGCACAGGCACATGCTACAATGTGGATTTTATAGAACTTATACATAAATATGAGAAAGTTCAGTCTGAAATGTCAAGAGTTCTGAGCAATCTGCCAAGTAACCTTACAGTTTCCAAAGGAAAATCCTCTTGCTTTATAGTCTGGCCTGAAGTGGAAGACCACCATCTTTATTCAGCAGAGCACATACCACACATGACATCAATGGGCATCAGATAGGAAAGTTCTGTGTTACGCACCTTACAGAACCATAGAAAGAAACACTGAACCCTGCAGCAACAAGTCCTAAAGAACCTTCCTTTGTTTATTTCCTACCTCGCTTTGTGGGGGCTATTATTCCTTACCATGTATTGTGTTACTGAAAAGATCTTCAGTCATTCCTTAAGCTTCTATGGTTCTATTAGTAAACTTTTAAAAGCCTGAAGAACTCTCTAGCCACAAGTGGAATTCTTAAAAGGACTTTAACTGAAGGCCTGGGTCTATGTAAATATGACCTTTGTTGAACTAGAAGTTGACATTGGTGAAAAGAATAAGCAAGAAGGAGTTAGCACTTTCATAATCTGGAACTTAGGGCTCATTGGGACAAAATGGAAGTGGCTCCTATGGATGCGGAGTGAGTGGTAACAGTGAGTCAAAAGGTGTCTTCAACAACAGTAGAGAACCCAAACACTTTTAAGGTCTGTCTACCTATCCACCATCAATACATTAGACCATCTGCTTGTGGTCTAGTTTTCTTCAACCACAGTATGATACAGCACAGTGATTCGGAGCACAGGCACTAGAGTCAATTATACATAGGTTTAAATCCTGACTCAGTACTTATTAGTCTTTGGCCACAGATAAATCTCTTGATCTTTCTGTATTTCCATTTCCTCTACGGAAAAAGGGGGTATAATGTGTTTCATTCATTGGAGTTGTTGTTTTCTATTGCCACCATGTTTTGTGGTACTTTCCAATATGGACACATCCATATATTTGGAATTCTGCACAATCTCTAATGACATGCAAGTATATGTTTAATAAAGATGAAATAGAGTTAGAGAAATACTTACACATTTATTTGAGACTAATGAAATCATATAATTTCTCTAGAGAGAATGAGTCAAGTATTCTTCCTTTGGTAATGTGTTATTAATGATGATTTCCTTGAGCTACATTAAGAGTAGATTCAGAAGAAAGAGAGAGAATGGGAATTTACCCAGTGCTGGCACTTGAATTAATCAACTTCTGTTTCTGTAAATAGCCCTAAGTGAAAGAATCAAACTATTATGTTTTGTAGATGAATGATCAGCAAATGCTCAGAAACTCATCTGTCATGGTCTAGTTTTGCCGCCTGACAAGAATAATGAAGCTAGCATATTCGGAATTCATAAAGAGTCTGGGTTGTGGCTTACATAAAATCCACATTTAATTAGACTGGAACCAGCAGAGAGATTGAATGCCTCCCTGGCTTGGCAGTAGGGTAGAAGGCTTTATCATCTGTCCTTCTCAGACACAAGAGGTGAAAACCACGTGCAGAGAGGTTTCCAAGTGAAGACTAATTGTGCAGCTCCTTCTTGGGATAGACTTTTTTTTCACCAGGAGTAGATTACATTTCAGAGAAATCTGCTCTTGTTTTGTATTATGCCAAAGACACTCCAGAAAAGACAAGGTTTAAGGGTTATTGAGGTTTCTTTTGGTTTCCTTTGCAGTGGTGAACAGGTAGGAAACCCGATCTTTAAATACATATGCATAAGACACAAGTATATAAGATTTATTACAATTTTAGAAGTTTTCTTTAAGAGAACAAACTAGAAGGCTATCCTTTTCATTGCAGTTGTACTGGAAGTGATGGTAATGTGATTTTCTGTGAGCAAGTGGAGTTTTGCTTAACTAAACACAGAATTCCATGTTGTAGAATGCAATCGGATTTCTTTCTTACCTACCTTAAAATAAAAGGTACAAAAGCATATAGCTAAAAAAATAATAAGTTGGGTTTTGTAAACATTGATGTGGGGCAGGCCACAAAAACAACAACTGTATTAATAAATGAAGCCCCAGACTATATAGCACTTGATTGTATTTAAATGTATACACATATATATATATATATATATATATATATATATAGTTATCCCTGTATTTATATGAATATCACAAACTCAAAAGCAATCTGTATATGAATAGGTTAATCTAATTTCCACACAGTAAATGTAGACAAGTTAAGCAGATTGGTACACAAGTAACAGCAAAGTCCTGTAAATGTGAGTGAATTGCTGCACAGGCAGCCATAGTACTGCAGGACTTCACTTACAAAATTATAATTTTGTGGATGTGACATTGAGGGTAGCCATGCTCAGCCATCAGGGGTGTGTCATCAATATCACCCTCCACTCTAGTAAATTCCACTTGTCAATTGATTTTCCATTAACATGTCCTTATTTTTTTTCCTCCAAGTGCACTTTTAAATTTAGGCAATATTTAAATGTGTTTTAGAGTGAGGTGAGTAATTAACTTGGGAAATAAATCTGGTACGAGTTTTGATTCCTGGAAATTCAATGGAAATAAAGTGAACAGGTACACATACATATCCTTCTTCCTTTAAATAAGTGATCGTTTGTCTCTTCCAATATCCTGTTTTATCAGTGATGTTATTTTTGCACAGTTTTGGTGTTCAGGGTAAAGTTGTCACTTCAGATACCATTGAACACTTAGCTCTAGACCACAGTCCTCCATCACTTTACCCTCCAATCAGCATCATTCAGAGTTTTCTTTGCATTCTGGGGGAGATGGAATGTCTCTAAGATTGGCATGATTTTGGTTTCTAACAAGCACAAACCTACTTATATCTCAGTCCTACAGGGATTCAACTTCAATCTTGAGTTGACTGAGGTGAGCTGAGTGGATTTTTCCAAAACTTTATTTTTTTAATTTTAATTTTGCTATAGGGCACATGTGCTCACCAGGAAGAGAGAGAGAAAGTGAGAAAGCACCACCTAGAGGGGATGGTCACGCCAAAATCCCTTCTCCATTCTCCTCTTGGATTTTGAGCGCACACACACACACAACACAGCATGTTTTTCGAGCTGACATGTCTGGGACTTGAACTATGCCATCAGCCATGTGGGATCCAGCCACTTTAATCATAATGCCACTCTCTGGCCCCTGGAACTCATTTTTCACAAGATTCTATTGCAGACTTACCAGCATCAGAACATGAAGCTATTAAGGATTGACAGCTATGGTCAGCTGCCATGGCACAGTGGTAATACAATACTCAACAAGGCTGAGGCCATATGTGAAGGTCCCAGGTTCATGCCCCAAGGTCTGCCTATACATACTCAGTGCATGCACCTGTGTCTCTGATCCTGGCTGACTGAAGTTGGGGTGGATCATGGTGGGAAGACCCTGTTGAGAGTGCCTATTTCTCTTTCTCTCTCTTCACTTTCTTCCTCTCTTTATGTCTCTCTCTCTCCATCTCATGGAAGAAATAAATAAATAAACTTCTAAAATTAGAAATGTAAAACACTTTTTCTTTTCTACTTCTTTATCACATGGGCACAAAAATGAAATATATTGTGCCTCATGTCCTTTGTCCAGCGAGGTACTTATTAGAGTTTTGAGAAAGCTATTTTTTCCTTCTACCTCTCCAATCTCCCTTTTGATTTTGTTCAGGAAAGAGCCATAGAACTCCCATTAAGCTCTCTGAATCTGATTAGCATCTGCGGCCACATGGCATTGGGCCAGGCAACATCTATGTGAACAGTGTCCTGGGAGTTGTATGGCAAGAATGACCCCTGGACATCAAAGGGCTTTTGGAAACCCCAAAAGACCAGAAAGCAGTTGCCAAACAGCTTTATTCTGTCCAGGTTTGATTTGTATGGATTTATGAGGAAGTCTCTCTCTTTTTTCTAAAACCATATTTGACCTTCAATTTAATAAACCCTACTTTAGAAAATTAAAATAGAACATTTTTACATGGTGGCCAATTCTCATTGACCCCTTGAAATTCAGAAACCAAGACTTTCACAATCTCTCTGTTTTTAATGATAACACAGTTATTTGAATAAGTTAAATGTGAATCCATCCTACTTTTTGTCAGGGTATAATTGGACAAATAACTTATGCAATCAAAGTACTATGTCTGAGAATGGTGCCTTAAAATCAGGTATTACAAATCTATGTAAAGGAACAAGGGTTAATTTCACATATGGAGCTAACGTCTATGCAGTCCTCCCAAGAAAACTGACTCGGAACCTGTTTAAAGACCCCAGTCTCAGGGAACCAGCAGTTAGCGTAATGGCTATGTCGCTGGACTCCCACGTAGTCGACCGCGGTTCGCGTCTCGGACCCGGTGGCTTACAACTCACGCCGGGCGCATGTGCGTGCGTGCCCAAGATCCCGAGAGGAGAATGGAGGAGAAGGGATTGCGGCGTGACCATCCCCCCTGGGGGGTGATTTCTCGCTTTCTGTCTCTCTGTCTCTCTCTGTCTGTCTGGCGAGCGCACGCGCCCTATAGCGAAAAACCTCTCCAAAAAAAAAAAAAAAAAAGACCCCAGTCTCAGAGGTGAGAGGAAGAGCATTTCCAAGCAAACCAAGGACCTAAGCAAATTTGGAAGACTGCAAAAAGGAGTATTCATCCAAATTTACAGTAATGAATATGATGGGTGATCTCAGACTTGAGATCTCAAACTCTTAGGACACTAAGAGTTAAATGTAAGACTGAATAATAAGGGGTCATTAAAAGTATCATTGTAGAGGCCATAGAATGTGGCACAGCAATAACACAACTGACCTGCATGTAAAGGTCCCCAATTCATATCCTAAGGCCTCCCTGTTCATGTGGGGTGCACACACATGTGCCCATGATCTGGGTTACCCAAGGCCGAGGGTGGATTTTGACATGAAGGCCTCACTGGGGATGCCTGTCTCTATCTCGCTCTATCTCACTCTCACTCTTGCTCTGTCTCTCTCATGGAAAATTTATTTTAAAAAACTTAAAAAGAAAAAAAAAAGTTAATTTGAGATTCCATACAGAAATCTCCAGTCAGAGCTAATTCCTAGCAGATTTCAATACTATATATCTCTGGATTTGCAAAGCCAATTCACAGATCTATACAGTTCATTAACACTGTGGGTTTTTGTAAATCATCAGGACAAACATGGGGAGACCCGTCTTTTTGTGTGATCAAGAAAAATCTTTGAAGATTACCATCACTGAAGATGGGAGAAGATTCCACAAAAATATCTCAAACACTAAAACAAACAAAAGAGATTACTGGGTTTTGTTTCTGTGCAGTCTGGGCTTGACTTCCTGTTGACTGGGCTACTTCACATTTCTGGAGGGCCAGAGATTAATTTGTAGATTTTTGTAGAGAGAGATGCAAATAATTTCTGGCCAGTGAAACAGAAACCCCCACTGGTTCTGTTTATTGCCCTCTGAGATTTTAATTAGTTTCGAGTCTAATCCAAGAATATTATCTTAACTTTAAAAAAAAAATGCTCATGAGTTTGGCAGGTGGCATGGTATTTAAGGTGGGTGGACTCCCACATAGCTGACCGTGGTTCGAGTCCTGGACCTGGCAGCTTGCTTTCTCACTTTCCTTCTCTCTGACTCTGTGTGGTCAACTTAAAAAAAATAAAAAATAAAATAATGACAATGAATAAAATTAAACAAAAGATAATTCTTTAAAAAAATGCTTATGTATTCCAAGCTTCACAAATGCTATTTGTTTCCTTCATTAATTAAATGAAAAAAAGTTTGACTCATGTTTATTTTATGTATGTATGAAAGTCACACTTTTGTCTTTGAAAATTGTACTTGAACACCAAAATGCATTTCAAAAGTTGAATAATAATTGAACATAAACCTAAAAATTACATAAAGAATCTGGCTATAGATATAAAGACTTAGCCTTGAATCTTGGTAACCTTCAGAGAAAGATCCTTTTTTAATCCTTTTTATTTCAGAAGGGTTTTAGATTTACATCCCTTGAGATATTTGTTACAACTGGGAAACCAACACTAGTAAATCACCATCAACAAAACCCCACACTTTGTTCAGGTGTCACCTGATTTTCCTCTTTATGTTGCTAGTTTTATTCTTGTTGGCTTTTTTCCATACCAGATCTCAACTGATCTGTGACATTTTCTCCAACTTTTCTTGGCTTGGGGGTTTGGTTTTGTTTCAGACTTTTGTTCTTCCCAGAATGTCTAGGTTCACAGTAAAACTGAGAGGAAGGTACAAAGATACTCCATAGACTGCCTGTCACACAAATGCACAGTCTCCCATCATATTCTTTACCATAATGGCATGTTTTATTCCTTTGTTTATTTGTTTTTCCCATAGAGTTGTGTGTGCTTGCCAAAGAGAAACAGAGAGAGGGAAAGCAAGATATCAACCCTTCGAGGGGACAGCTACACCACAATCCCTTCTCATCCATTTTCCTCTCATGATTTTGGGCATGCATACACATGTGCCTAGCATGATTTTCAAGTCGCCAGGTCCCAGGCTCAAATCATGGTCTAGCATGATTTTCAAGTCGCCAGGTCCCAGGTCTCAAATCATATGGAGCGGTCCAGCATCTTATCCACTATGCCACAGGTATAGCCCTATAATGATTCATTTTTAAATTTTATTTTATTTTTTGCTAGAGGCATGTTTACTTGCCCAAGAGAGATAGGGAGACAACGAAAGAGGGAGCTAGAGATAGCAAAGCTGACTTTTCAACGTTCTCATGAATAATAGCAAAAATAACAATAACTTCATTCCAAGATTGCTCATGATGTGCCAGGCATTATTCTAAGCACTTGACGGTATTAACCCATTTAAAATAATGAATGTCTACAGAGTGCTTAGCACAGTGTTTGGCACTTTGCTCATGTTCAATAAACGTGCCAACCCATCAAGGCTGGCCCCAGAATCCAGCTCGACAGTTTGTGACCTGGGACAGAGAAGTCTGCTCACAAGTGGCTCACAGCAGGTGGCAATCTGTAAATGACACAGAGAAATCTGGAGTCCAGGTCCCACGCTCTTTCTGATTATTCAGCCTATACTCAGAGGTTCTGCCCTCTCATTGACAGTTTCATTAGGTGAGATGTCATTATTGGTGTAGTCAGCATCCTCCAAGCACCAAAGCAACTAACCTTGGCAACCCTGATGCCTTGGTCTTTAATAAGGATTTCGAGTGTGACTGCCAGCTCAGCCTGGAGCTCACAGCATTTGGAAAAAGAACTGAATGTCTGACAAGCAGGCTAGACTGATTTAGGTGGCTTCATTCTCCATCTTCTCCAAGACTTTCATTTTTAGGAGGTACTTTTCTTTGAGACCTTTTTCTAAAGGAGTTTTTTATATTAGATGCCTAATAGCCAGAAGTATTATAAAACAGAAATCTTCCTCTTAACATGAAAACTTCGTTGAATAGTAAAGGCATTTCCACTGATCTAGAGCACAGCCTCTCATTAAGATCATCCATCATCTTTATAAGGGACAAAATTAGAAGGCCAGGGTCTAATGGGTACAGCCATAGCCTCATTATTTAAGTACCAAATATTAACAAGTGTGTTTATACCACCTACTGCCTAAGATGAGTAAAATGAAAAATGAACAGGTCTGCTAAGCCCTATGCAATTCACCTACAGCAACATGCACCTTTGGTATAAAACTTAAAAGCAATGTACAGAGAGAGATAAAATTAAATTATTTGCTGTATTCCAATACAGAAGTAACTGCAAGGAAACTGCCAAATAAGAAATGCCAGAGGCTCCCTTTGCTCAGGTGAAGTCTGCAAAATTACATGTGGGATTTCAAAAGAAAACTCAAAGGTAACATGCAGACCAAAAATGATTTATTCTTTTCAATAAGCCCTTTGGAGATGAGGAAATAGAATTCAGGCCTGGTTTGTTGCAACAGTCTATAAGAAAACCCACACCTTAGGTCTGCAAGAGGAGGAAGATAATCACGCGAGCACGAGAGACTGAGAAGGCAGTGAAGACTTAAAGATGAAGGAAGATACAGAAAGATTCCTTAGAATTGTTTCCTTCCCACATTTTCCATCCTGCCTCTGTACCGGCTGCTACCTGCCTTGCCCACAGCAACACATGCACCTGTACAAGTAGATCTGTTGTAAAGTGAAATACTAACCATTGTTAGCATCTCCTTCTGCTACCACATTCCAAAGGAAAGAGAATCTAGCAATGTGTTTCTAAAGCCCATCAGAGAGGGGATTGTGTGGCATGAGCCTAGACTGGCTAAAAGAGGATAGAGAAAGGAAAGAGCTTGATAGGAGAAAAAGAACCTTCATCCAGTGAGAGAATTAAAGCATCTGAGTGTAAGAATGGGGAATAAGGATTTCCACGACATCACCGTAGTCCTCACAAAAGAGGCCTCAGAAAAATGAAAGACTGTGACATCTCTTGCCCTCTGGCCTTGTCGACTGAAAAATCATACAGATGACATGTGCAAGTCCTTATTGCTAATGCTGAAATCAGCCACCAGGGAAATGGGGAGAAGAAAAAGAGGGACTCCAGACTCATCCACAGCTACACTGTCCTGCATTGCTCTCTATGGGCCTGCTCTTACTGAGGATGTGCATGGTGGGACTGAAAAACTCAACCGTTCTGCTGGGAATGTGCTTCCAGAGCCAATGTTCAGTGGTCAATCTCAGTGTTAAAATATATAGTAATTATGTTTACTCACACATTCACTCATTATAGATCTCCTGTGTGATGGGTGCTGTGCCATATTCTGATGTTACCAAGGTAAGTTGTCCCTAAATGTGCAGTTTAATGGGGAGGAGGGACAGATATTCAAACAAATAGCTCTGTTCCAACTATAACGTGTTGGACAGTTGCACAATTGGATTCCAGGGTTTCCAGGGTCTCATAGACTCAGCATCCAAACTTGGTCTCCTACTTGTCGGTTATATATCTTTGATAAAGCCTTTTAATCTTTCTAAGCTTCAGTATCTGCATTTATAAATGAGCTTAATAAGACCTGCTTTATAGAGATCTCATGAGGATTAAATAAAATAACAAAAATAGGAATTTAATGAGTGCTTATCACACACTATTCTAAGTTTACTTATGCATTAATGCATTTAAACTTTTATATTTACTACTATTATTCTCATTCCACAAATTAGGAAACTGAGGCACTGAGCAGTTGTTAGGTAATTTGCCCAAGGTCAAAACAACATGGTACATAATGCATAAAAGAACTTAATGTAGTATGCACAATAATTTTAACAAACAGAAAGTTTTTTGCACAGATTTTAATGCACTTCTGCAGTAAACCAAATAAAGGATAATTGGTGTGCTAGCTGATACAACATTACAGATGAATCTGAAAGAATGAGTAAGAGTTTGCCAAATGAAGATAAAATTTTTTTTTAAATAGAGAAAGGAGTATTTATAGAGGCTAAGAGCTGTGACATAACCTGAGGTGATGTTGCAGGTGGGTAGCAAGAAGAACAACAGACCTGGATTACAGAGATTGTTGGGGCAGCTAGGACAAACTAGAGGTCAAGGATTTGAGCCCAACAATTTGAACCCAAGATAGCCTTCTTTATATGCACAATGAGAGTCTCAGCCTCACCATGTAGACAGTAAATGACCATTGGAGTCTTTGAGCAAAGAAGAGACTTAAAGACAGTGGTATTCAGCAGATAATTAAAAGGAAGGGGAAGGCAAGCAGAGACTAGGAGTGAGAAGATCAGTTAGGAGGTTGTTGCAATAATCAATATTGGGTGTGAGTTGCTTCAATTAATGAAGCAGCAGTTGGGAATGGAAAAGAAGCTATGGAGTCAGGAGACCTTGTTAAGGTAGCATTGGAAGTAGTTGTAACAAATCAGATAAATCTGTTCAGTTACTCCACAAATAGTAAATGAGAAATTTTGAAGAGCCAAATACTATGAGTTGTCCAAGGAACAGAATTAGAATAAATGTGAATGTGTGTGGTGATGGAAGAAAGAACCCATCCTTCCGGGCAAGGGGGATTGTGTAAAAGCCCCATTTTTAAAAAGTATTTATTTATTTAATTGTATTTATTATTATTATTTCATTTGTCAGAGGATATGGGTGCTCATGAGAGAGACGAGAAAGAGAGAGAGAGCAAGCAAGCTACCAGCTCCAGGACTTGAATGGTGGTCAGCCATATGGAAGTCCAACACCTTGACCACTGCACCATCTGCTGGCCCCCTGTGTAAAAGCCTTTAATAAACAAGGTAAAAGTTGAAAGAACAAAGTTCAGAATGGAAGAACTTGTTTGGGGACACATTTGACATTTCAGGCTGAGTCAAAACTAGAAATAAAAGTTTAAAGCTGGGAAAGTAGCTTGAACTCAAACACAGAAATTCAGGAATTAACTTTCACCAAGAGTCTATCATTTGACTGAATGTCATTTAGTGATCTTGATTAGGCCTTATTATTCTCTCCATTTTACAGGACATGGAGACCCTCCATGGCAATGCATCACCTTGGCAATCAACATGCCTCTTAAAAGGCAGGGCCTGTGTTGTCCAGTGTGGAGGGAGGCTCCACAAGGATCCTCCTGTCAGCGAGCGAGGACCTTGTTCTGTCCTCCTTCGAACTTTCACGTTCAGAAGACGTCCCGGAGTAAACACATCTCAAATGACTGAACATGTAAAATCACTTTTTCTTCCAAATTTAACCACTTAATGCTTTTACCATGGGTTTAACATTTTAGACTTGATTACTGGGCATCTCTGAGCCGTCTCTATGTAACTAGAACTATTATTACAAAGGGGATCACTGATAAAAAATAAAAATTCATGACAAATCTTGCTTTTAAGAATCCTGCAGTGGGAACCAGCAGTTAGCGTAATGGCTATGTCGCTGGACTCCCACGTAGTCGACCGTGGTTCGTGTCCCGGACCCAGTGGCTTAAAACTCATGCCGGGCGCGTGTGCGTGTGTGCCCAAGATCCCGAGAGGAGAATGAAAGAGAAGGGATTGCGGCGTGACCATCCCCCCTAGGGGGTGATTTCTCGCTTTCTGTCTCTATGTCTCTCTCTGTCTGTCTGGCGAGCACACGCGCCCTATAGTGAAAACCTATCCAAAAAAAAAAAAAAAAAAAAAAAAAGAATCCTGCAGTGTAATCTGAATCTGGTAAAGAGTAGCCGATGGATTTCTGACAAATCAAATGCCATTTACACCGAGAGCTGAGAAGTATGTTTGATCTGACTCCTCCCCATCGTGCTGACCCAGTGGTTTACTTCACTTGTAAAAATGTATTTTCCTGTCAGACATTCCCAGAACCAAGTCAGTTGGTAGCCCATGCATCCGTAAAAATGTTTGCTCACCTAAGCTCTTTGCTAAGGGCAACAAATAAACTTGTCAGTTTCTTGCCACATTTTGAGCCCTGAAGTAAATGCCTTCAATCACACGACAAACTTAGATCTACTGCTTCTATTTTTCCAATTTGACGTAGGATGTGTGCATTCACCAGATAAAAACAGGAGTTAGGGGAGGCTGAAAAGGCACTCCCCAGGGATGGATGACCATGCCATAATCCCTTCTCCTCCATTCTCCTCTTGGGATTTTGGCAACACACACACACACACACACACACACACACCCCTGGTGCATCTCCCAAGACACCAGGTCTGGGACTCAAAAAACACACAGTGGGATCCAGCCGTGTTAACCACCACATCACTAGCTGTCCCACACTTACTCTTTAATAGCTCTCCTCCATGGATGGAGGATAAAAGTAGTAACAACCTCCAATATTTAGTTATCACAGGCCTCTGGGTGCCAAGCACTGCCCAACCTGATTTACTTGCTTTATTTCATTTCATTTCATTTTTATAAAGTCTTTCAGCATTTTTTGTCTTTCAGGGTTTGATAGTTTCACTTACATATCCCTTTTGCACAATACCCACTATACATTAAATACTTGGTAAATGATTTTGGAATGGAGTCAGTGAAGGAATGAAGTGAGTGGAGGATGAATCACTTTTGTGGTAAGAGTATTTGTCAGTTGACAGCATTTATTAGTCTTCATCTCAGAGAAGAGCTTACAATCAGTTTGTAAATACAAAATAAGCACAAATGAAACTGCAAAAACCCTTACAGAGCAATATATAAATGAGCAGAGATCACAAAGGGCAAATGAGTTAGCTAAGTGCCCAAGAGACCAGGCAGGAAAGAGAGTGTAGAGCCTGAAAAGGACGATCAGGAAGAGTCGCCTGGAGGAGAGATTCAAAAGCAGTCAGATTGCATGTAGCCTCATGGAAGTGGGAGAAATTACCGATGACCATAGCTGTCCTGTGTCTTGGCTAAAGCTTACATTCTTGTGCCAGCATGTACCCCGGAGATCAATAACTCCTTAACTGGTGTTCTCACATAATTGAAAAACTATAGGGGAACTTTTGGCCCACCTTTAAGGACGAGTCATGACTTGACAGCTCTATAGAGAGAGGACTTGAATCTCCTCCAAAAATGTTAGCGCTGACACCCAGCTGCCCTGAGTGAGCTTTTCAGTAGAAACTCAATAACCTCATTGCTATACTTCATGAAAGAGGAAAAGTGAACACTTTTTCTGACAGTTACTTAACCTCTTCAAGCTGGAGTTACCTCATCAGTAAAACAGGAATGTCCTTCTGTCTCTCAGAGGTATTGTGAGGAGAAACTAAAATAATCAGAACTTCACAGATTGCAGGTGGGGAGAATTCCTGATTTTATATGATCAGTTTCTAGAAAGATTTAAAGTGATTTTTTTTAAATAAAATATAGAAATCTGTCCAATTCTATGAGTTACAAGAATTCATATCAGGATTTCTCGACCTCGTCATAACTGACCTTTTAAGCCAGATAATTTTGAGTTGGAAGTGGGTGGGAGTTGGGTGTCCTGTTCATAAGATTTTTAGCATCCTCTCTAGCCTCTACCCACTTTGTTCCAGGAGAACTCCTTCGGTAATGACAGTCAAACGCCTTCAGACATATCCAGATGTTTCCTGTAGGACAAAACTGTTTCCAGTTGAGAACCACTAATCTATTTTGTAGAGCAAGATACATGCTAGTCAGCTCTTCCAGCCTTCACTGCACATGATAATGCAGGGCATTTCGTAAATTCTCAATAAATAGAAGCTAAACCTGCAAAAGACAAGGAATGGATACACATAAATCAATCATTTCAGGACTGAGAGTTTCATATCTAAACTAACTGCAAGGGAAATTAAAACTTTGCAGTAGATAGAAAGAAAAACTAATGTCATCACTATCCTCAAAGCAGAGTGGAAGAGAGAGACTCTGCCAGGACAACAGGGACAATAATCAGTCTAATTAGATTGTCCTCTCATCAAAGGAGATAGTATATAGCATGTATCTTTGTCAACTAAACACTGGTTGGCACCTAATAAATGTCTTATTCTGATAAAGAAATATCCAGAAAGTTGTCTGGGAGGTGCATTTGAATAGTAGAGAAGAAGGTAAGCCAAAGGGGGATGTTCAGTCAAAGAGACAAGGGCTCACAGAGGTGCAGAGGGAGGGAGAGTGCATTCTTAACTTTAGCTTCATATCCCATGAAGTCTGTAGCCTAAACATCATTTCAATCTACAGAAGCATAAAGCTAGTAGATATCCTTAAAAATATATATGTAGATACACTCTGTCTTCATATCGATGAACTGCTCAGTAATATTTAATTCGGCATATAGAAGATAATCAATACAATGGTGCTGAATGGAAAAAAAAAATGGGCACACTGAAACCACAGGACACTAGAATAAAAGATTCTGCTCAGAGCACAAGCGAGGCAATTATCTCAGCAGGTAGCAAACAAACAGCATTCCCAGCTAATAAAAGATAATAAAGGGTAGAACTGTCAATAATATTAATCAGTTCAAGAACAGCACAGTCATCGAGGGTATAGGAGATGAAATCACCCTAACTGAAATGTGAACTTCACTCTGCTATGTAGCATGTGACTATCTGAGGGCAAATTATTTACCCCCTCTAGAGTGTTCACTCCTTGCATGACAATGGGAGTAATTATATCTTCCTTAAAGTTTGCTTTGAAAATTGTAGTGGCTGTTTATTATTGTGTAAGCTCAGTACCTTCCTCCTTTGGGAGAACAAATCTCCCATTCTACCTACAAATGGGAAGCTCTTATCTTTGTGTCTCTTCACCAGCCTCGCTTGCCGTCATCTTTAGACTAAAGCTGAGAACATAACCCAAGCCATTCCCCAGAACTTTCAAATCAGAAGTGAGAGTGCACATCTCATAGCTGTAAACATGTGTCCCAGAATCAGCTAGGTGGTGTAACAGTTAAGGTGGCTGGATCCTACATGGTCAACAATGTGGTTAGAGTCCCCTGACCCAGGGGCTTGAAAAACACCCTGAGCACATGTGTGTTCATGCCCAAAATCCTGAAAGAAAAATGGAGGAGAAGGAATTGCAGCATGGTCATCCCCTTTTGGGGGTTCTTTCTCAATCCCTCCCCACACCTTCCAGTGAGCACATGTGCCCTATAGCAAGTGGGGGGGAAAATATCTCCACACAGTTAACAAGAGCTCTGAAAGTGGATATTATCACTACAGTGACTCATGGGATAGATCTATAGCATTCATACATTTATGCACTGTAAGTGCATAAATGACCATTGAGTACCCACTCAACATCTGGCACTGTGTCAGGTAGCTCACACACATTTTCATTAACTTCTAAAATAAACCACAAGAGTAAGAAATTATTAATATCTGTATTTTACAAATAAAGAGATTGAGGACAGAAAGGTTGATTAATTTCCCCAAGTTCATCTAGCTTCTAAGTGAAACAGTTGGGACTCAAATTCTCATTTCTAAGTACACAGTTATTGTTATTGAACCCTCTCAGATACATATATCACCCTTCATTTACTTCTAAATATGTCAGTGTGTATTTCCCGAGACCAGGAGCATTCTGTTACACAACCACAGTATAATAAAGTGTACTTAATAAAGGACAGGGTTATGTATAACCTTTCTTAAAAGTAGGGCTTCACTGCTTCTCAAATGTTTTCACCACTAAGTGAGGAGACAGCCTACTAAAATGGCAATCAGAATAGTTGAAAATTGAGTACATACAGGAGGACTGAGTGAACAAGTAAATATGCTGAAAACAATGAAATCAGTCTTTCAAAATCAGAGAATGAAGTACTAATACAAAAAAGAAGAGAAAACAATATGAATTCTTTGGAATCTTGGGGATTGGATTCAAATTGAAGGTATTGATATGAACTATCCATAGTTTTAGGTAGCTAGTTAGATAGACGATAGATATTAAAATAAAATGGGAATGCATGTGTGTGTTTCCCACTGTCTGTGCCACTGGAACCTAGAAACAATAACACGCCAGTAGAAATGAGAACTCATAGTCCAAGATCATGGTTTCTAGATGCCATTCTCCACTGAAAGGAACTAGGGCTTCCTGCAAGAACAGGTGATTCCGAAGTTGGGCCTGAGAAAGAATAAGATGAGCCTGGAGTATATGCTGTGCCAGAAAATGAGGGAGGTCTCAAAGAATTATGTCAAAGAAGAACAGAAGTCAGTTTTTAAAACATTCCATTGCCAGGTCAACGGATAGCATGATTGTTAAGGCACTGGATCCCACATGGCTGACTCCATGGTTTGAGTCCCAGACTTGGTGGCTTGAAAAACACACCTGGTTGGACCAGCAGTTGGCTTAATGGCTATGTCGCTGGACTCCCATGTAGTTGACCACAGCTCGAGTCCCGGACTCGGTGGCTTAGACTCACTCAGGGCATGTGTGCGTGCGTGCCCGAAATCCCGAGAGGAGGATGGAGGAGAAGGGATTGTGGCATGACCAACCCCCCTGAGGGGGTGGTGATTTCTCACTTTCTGTCTCTCTGTATCTGTCTTTCTGGCAAGCGCACACATCCTATAGCAAAAACCTCTCCAAAAAAAAAAAGAAAGAAAGAAAAATACACCTGGTGCACATGTGTCCGTGCCCAACATCCCAAAAGGAGGATGAGAGAGAAGGAATTTTTGGTATGACCATCACCCATGGGGTGTAGTTTCCCACTCCCCCTCTCTCTGTCTCTCTCCAGTAAGTACATTCCCTCTATGGCGAAACTCTTAAAGAAATAAAGTTCTCATTGCCAATCTGAGCTATTCTGAGATTATATATTAAAACAGAAGTAACTATATATCATACATAGAATGAAATATAATTCCATGAGTCTCAACTGACATAAAAAAAAAAAACGAGTAGAAAGCAAAGTTATTTTTTATGACCAACTAATAAGTGCAAATCTATAAATGTAAATAGTTGGATGAAACACCTCTTGGCATCCAACATAATTGATTCAGACAATAATCAGTCAATGGGTGCTAAAACTAGCAAGTAAAATTTAATAAGGAAATAGAACTGATAGGAAATGTAGATGCACACACACACGCACACACACACGCACACACACACATACACACACGTACACACAGTCAACCCTCTATATTCATGGGTTCCACATCTACAGAATCAGTCAACCAGCCAACAGCCAGACCATGCCAATGGTTATAAAATGGGTCAAAAACTTGTATGAGAGATTGACAAAGCAAATATACAATAATTGTGAAGTATGAATACAGGGCACACAAGAGTAGCCTTGCAAACATTTTATAAAGTTTTACTAACTATTAAACATTATTTTAATATTTTTAAATTTGAGGTTACTACTAAATCTTAAATACTGCCATATGTTCTGAGAGAAAATGACTCAATAAAGAATTTCCTGATTCTTACTACAATTATCACATTTCTATCTATGTTATAAAAAAGGTTTAGAATATATAATAATAGCACAAAATGAAAAGAAAGGCAGAGAGCATATTCACTTTGAAAATTCCCTATTTAAAGGCAGGTGGATTATGAAACATATTCTAAAGAACACTGCAAAAGATGTTTTTATATTAAAATGGTCATTTCTTTCTATCTATCCACAACACTTTTAAGCGCAACATTTGAGAGGAAAATGCATGTTAATTATATCATGTCATCAAAGGTGTCATTTTTAAAAATGGGCATTTTATAACAGATAATGGGAAAATAGAAAATGTGATAGGGACATGTTGTCAGCCTTTCCTTTTCAGAAGTGGCCGATGGACAAACCCATTTGGAAGCCTAAGAAGGGAGATAAACCTCCAGTAAAGCAGGAGTTCTCAGCCCCAGCACTACTGGCAATTTGGGCTGAATAACTCTTTGTCACAGGGCCCGTTCTGCACATTGCAGAATGCTTAGTGGCACCCTTGGCCTCTACCTACTACATGTCAATAGCACCCCTTTGTTTGTGAGGGTCAAAAATATCTCCAGTTCCAGTCACAGTAGCATAGGCAGAGGGTGCTACTGGATGAGGGTGGAGCCATAGGGAAGGCCTGGAGTTCCAACGCCACTGCAACCTGAACACACCAAATATGCAAGTGGATGCACCCATAATCCCGGTTGGTAATCATCCTGGAGAGGGGGAGGACTATAGCATGGAAACACCCTGTCAGGGGTCTCTCTCCACACCTTTTCCCAGTAAGTAGACACTTTAAAAAAAAATAGATATTGCCAAATATATCCTGGATGGTGCAGGAGGCAGAAAGTCAAAATCATCCTTGGTTAAAAACCATTAGAATAGGGACCAGCAGTTGGCATAATGGCTATTTTGCTGGATTCCTATGTAGTCAAATGCAGTTCGAGTCCCAGACCCTGTGGCTTAAACTCACACAGGGCACATGTGCATGCACACCCAAAATCCTCAGAGAGAATGGAGGAGAAAGGATTGCAGCGTAGCCAAGCCCCCTCGGGGGTGATTTCTTGCTTTCTGTTTCTCTATTTCTCTGTGTCTTTCTGGTGAGTGCCCTATAGCAAAAACCTCTAAAAAAAAAAAAAAAAGATTAAAAAAAAACAAACAAAAATCATCGTAATAAACCAATAAAATGCTGTCAAATATGTGGGAAGCAACACTCTCTCAACTGTATCCCTCCTAAAGGATTTGTCCATGATCACATTCTAGAATGCTTTCCCATGTGATTCTAAAACATTTCAGGCATAATGTAGAAAAATGTTTAGCCCAGAGAAAGCAAAGGTGAGAGGTTCTGGCAGAAATTCAGCTGAAATTACTCTTGATAGTGTTTTTTGATCAGACGTCCAAATGTGAGATAACAAAAGGGCCCTAAACAATCAAAGTATCCCCCTGTGTTTGTGAAGCAAATAGCCATCTTGAAAAGTGATTTCCTGTACACCCTCAAATTCTTCATACTCTTACATAAGAGGCTACTATGCCCCCACTTTATAGCTGAAGGAAGGCTTCCCAAATTTTAAATCATGTGACCAGTAAAAAGTAAAACAAGAACTTGATCTCAATTTTTGACTCTGTGTTCAGTATATCTTCCACAATGCTAAGGGGCCATCTGAACTCAATGTGGCTTATCACTTCTGTAGCAGATGATGAAAATCCTAAGCCAGTTCACTGACTGTGCGTTAACAGAAAATCTGGAAGTCCACGTTCTAGAATACTAGCAATGTAGTCTGATTGCTTGCTTCATCAAATAGAGGTGACCAGATCAGAAAGCGGTAACCTCACAGAAAGTGTTGCCTTTCCCCCACCCCAAGAGATCACCACCTTATACTTTAATGCACACCTTTCCACCCACCCTCACCCCACAAGCATGCATGCATACACACACACACGTGCGTGTGCGTTGCAATATCCTTTTCAGTCCTCATATATAATGAATGCTGTACTGACTTTTCTTTTTATCAGAAAAGCTTTGTAGTTGGAAAAAAGTGAATTTGAAAAGCTAGTGAATACCAATAACGAGGATTAAATCATGTGTCCTCACCTCTGTGATTTTCCCCCTGCTTTGTTTTACCTCTGTTAGACTTCTCAAGGCTGTCTTACAAAAATAAGTTGTCAG
The DNA here is from genome assembly GCA_026018925.1 of Tupaia tana. Classification (NCBI taxonomy): domain Eukaryota; kingdom Metazoa; phylum Chordata; class Mammalia; order Scandentia; family Tupaiidae; genus Tupaia; species Tupaia tana. The sequence goes on from JAKSZU010000001.1 coordinate 252,707,816, forward strand.
CATGTATGTTTGTGTGATGCTAAACTTACATCATTAGCTCTCTGGTTACCAGTAATAACAGGAAAGTGTATGTGCATGTGTATGTGTTTTAAGTTTGCCATAGTGTTACAGAGGTTCTGTAATACTTGGATGGGAGCCTTATTCCTGTCTGCATGGTTTATTTCTGCTTTTCTGTGGTATTTAGAAGGTCTGTTTGGCTAAGGGTTTTATCCCCATGCAGTGGTATTTGAGCCTGACTGGCTGAGCTATCACTGCCTGTCAAACCTCCTACCTCACTCCCTCTACCTCCAGATAAATCAAGTGATGTGATAAGCAAACCGAGTGTTAACTGAGTCTCCCGCCCACAAATGTCCTTGTGAAAAATGGCAGGCAGGGTTCTCCAATTTAGACAATAGAGTAAAAGCAATAGGAATGGATTTAGCACAACCTCATAGAATTTGGGAATGCTAAATGACCATCAAATTCTCCTCCAGGAGGAATTTTAGAAGATTTATCTTTTTGCCTTTTTGGTTTTCTGCAAAAGTAGTTGATGGGCTAAAAGAAACCATTAAACAAAAATAGGATGCAATTCAATAGTGACTCAGAGAAGCTTGGCTGATTTAACAAATAGAATAACTGACTAGATCAAATTATAATGTTGGAGAAGATAATATTTATTGTGCAGCACAGATTACTAAATCAGCAATTACCACTATAAAGAAGAAAACATACTATGACCATGACCTAAATAATCAAGAATATAACATCCACTATTAAATCAAAAGTATAATAATGATTCTCTTTTCTACCCATCACATTTTCTCTCTTCCTCTTTTTCTAATAACAACCATAGGCTAAAGCATGGAAGGGGCATGTGATCTAATCCTGGTTATACCCATGGCTAGGATGATTAGCTCAAGTGTGGATACATGACTCAAGTTCAGCTAATTATGGCCAGCCCAGGAGCTCAGGGCTCAAGCCCTGTGTATTAGAGCCAGAATCCACATGGCCCATCACAGCTCAAATTCTGACTCTGGCAGCTTGAAAAACATGCCAGACACTTATGCAATTATGCCCAAAATCCTGTTGGGAAGGAAAAACAGAAGAAAAGGATTGCCAAGAAAAGAATAGTATGATCACAGCCCACTGTGGAATGACTTCTTCCTCTTCCTTTCTTCCTTTCCCCCATTCTATGTCTGTCTCTCCAGTGAGCACACATGCCCTCTGGCAGTTAAAAAATGTTCAGCCAATCAGAGTTCTTGAAAATTTTTTGAATGAAATATAAGGAGAAAGACTCAGACTCTTGAAAGGTAGAAACAAGGAGACCTAGAATTGTTCACAAAAAATATTTTTCATGTGGGAAAAGCTTACCAGCAATTCTCCTTAGTATTCTTTCAGGTCTATGAGCTTCTGTAATATCCTTCCAATAAATCTTCCAACGATCTATTTGGTCTACTCAAGTCTAAAGTTGGAGTCTGTCTCATGCTTCTGAAAGAGAGCTGACCCTTAAAATAATACTCTTTCTACTCCAGAAAGCCCTTTATTGAAGCATCTCAATGACAATGCTCTAAGTGTGAAAGAGAAAAATTGAGAGGTGCAAGATTACTTCACGTGACTTGGGTGATGGTGAAAGATTGCTTTGTTCAATAGAAATATTTGAAGTGCAGAAGATTGGGGCGAGTGGATAAACACTGCTGAATTTTTACAGATTCATGTACAGAAAGTAGGATGACCTAGCATGTCTTCAGATCAGTTCAATGATCACCTGAGTTCAGTGTCTTCCTGGCTCCCTGCCCCATGCTATGCTAGGTACAAGTGCACATATACACAAACGGGCATTGTTTTTGCCCTTGAACTTCAAAGTCTGGGGTTTTGGAAACTGGGAGTCACAAGATTAATTAGAAAACCATTTCCATGAGAAGGAACAACATGAAGGATTATTTAAAAAAAAAAAAAAAAAGGTTGAAGTTATATACAGGGGTTTTTCATTAAAAACAAAGGAACAAGAATCTACTGAAAGTCTACTATGTACCAGGGTCAGAGTTGTCGAAAGAAAAAAAAAGAAAGAAAGAGTAAACATTGACCAAAACGGGTCATTTCTTAGAAAAGAAATAAAGATTAATCTGAATCAGATACAGGAACTGCAAAGCAAGAAGTCAGAGGGCTTCCAAACAGGACAACAGAGGCATGTACGCATCTGTCTTAGGATAAAAATATGGAAACTAAAGCCAGGATACCTCCTGGACCCATTGGTTGCTTTCTCCAAACCAGCATAAGCATGACACTGCCAGCGCCATAGAGAAGTAAACTGTCCCTAAAGAGATGAAAATATACATATGAATTGAAGAGACAGCATCACAGTCAATAGAGATGGAATAGACTTGTCAACAAATGGACTGGGGAAATGGACTCTCTGAGTTAAGTTCTGAGCATGGAATACCCACAGGGAAACCTGATACTATCTGCGGTTGGAATGTAGTACCCTCTTGCATCGGTGTCCCCAAGACCACCCTCAGTGCCATGGTTGGCTAGAAGAACTCACAAAAGCTCGGAAGACCTATTATAACTACAGCCACAGTTATTACAACAGAAAAGTTCAGATTAATATCAGCAGAAAGAAAAGATGCACAATGTGGAATCCAGGAGAGAACAAGGGAAAAAAAAAAAATCATGGGGACCAGCAGTTGGCGTAATGGCTATGTCGCTGGACTCCCATGTAGTTCCAGACCTGGTGGCTTAAACTCATACCAGGCATGTGTGCCTGTGTGCCCAAGATCCTGAGAGAGAATGGAGAAGGGACTGTGGCATGGCCATCCCCCTCGGGGGTTGATTTCTTGCTTTCTGTCCCTCTGTCTCTCTCTGTCTATCCGGTGAGTGCAGGTGCCCTATAGCAAAAACCTCTCAAAAAAAAAACAAACAAACAAACAAAAACCAGGAGAGAACAAAGAAATGGTCCATTTCAAGGGACAGTCACCAGATATAAGAGAAGGGAAACAGGAGTCCTTCAGAACTGGAGAGTAATTTGAGAGAGAAATAAAGAAAATATATTTAAAAACAATTACAGATAAGGAAGAAGAAGCCATAAAGAAAGAATTGGAGTACCTGGATATGAACTTTTAATAAAATCAAAGACCTGAAATTAATTACTTTGGCATTAAAAAGTCAGGGAACAGTTTAAACAGTATGTTGACAGCTAAAATGTACTGTGTACATTTTGCCCTTAAAGATTTTTTTGATCACCTCTTGCACTATAAACACAGTCTTAGATGCATAATGTTGCATTCACCTTTATTGAACATTGACTTCTCAATTATTCAGTTAATCTGCTTAGTTTGCGGTTTCTATCCTAGCTATGTTTATCTCTTGCGTAGACAAGCTTTATGAACAATTTCTGAGTACTCTTCCTGGGAAAGTCTAAGAGGAGATGAGCATGAATCAGAATCAAGTGGTTAATTTCCAGTAGGACCAGAGACACAGACCACTGTAGAGGAAGGAGCCAATGGTAGCAATGATGAAGCCTTTAGTCACTCCAGAGACAGCTCTGCCTCTCTGGATTACATGCTTTGAAGTGGATTCCTTGTTAGACTCTGGTATTCACAGGTAAGTGCAAAAGCACCCTCTCCACTCAGCCCTGATGTTCGGATTCTCTGCTCTGCTCAGTATTCACATGTGCAAGTCACCACGAGAGGACTATTGTCTGAAGCTGCCTTATCTAATGTTTCTTTTCAAAGGGCAGAGGTCAAGGTGTTTGTCTTCCAGAGCATGTATTACCAAAGCACTAACTTTACTCCAAGGAACAAAGCAATTCTGAAAATTGTCCAAATTGTCCAATCTCACAGAACTCACCCACCCCATATGGGTGCTTACATACCCACCTGAATGTTAAACACCAGGCATACCCCCAAAAAAAGTCCGTGTCTAAGAAACTCATTAGAGCATCATTCCTATTTTTCTATCCACATTTTCCACCCTGACCACCCTCACCACTCTCCTTCCTCCCCACCATTCCTTCTGAAATAATTTCCATTTATATTACCCTCTCCTAAGCTTTCTCTTTTAGGTGTATATAAATTTGAGAGCATAAAAAGAGAATATGTCCTTTTAAATGAAGCTATCTCACCCTGTAAAAGTCAGCACAAAGTGACCCTTTAAGTCTGGCTCTCACTCCTTGGGTTCAAGTGCCTGCTATTCAATCCTACTCAAGCAGGCTTCAGTGGCGGCTTCCCGGAAGCAAGAGGCGTTCTGGAAGGGGTTTTGGCGTGCTACATACTAACGCAGCCGCCAACGGATCTCATCATTTCTAAATGTCAGCCTTAGTATAATCCCTCTGACCCATTCCAAAGCTTATAGGTCACAGAACATTTTATCTGGCACTGCCTTTGCCATATATATATATATATTCAGGTTTAAAGTGTTATCCATTTTCCTTTCCATCCCCCTCTGATGGAGTCCCTGCTCTTCCACACACATGGTGAGTAAGGCATCAAGGAATTCAAGCAAATGATAAAAATATGTCTGCAGGAAAATAAATTTCTTTTTCTGAAATCAATCATGTGCTATTCACACGAGCAGATGAAATAGCCTGAAATGCTCCTTATCTTACCGCCTCACTCCACTCAGGCGTCCTGTGCAAACACTTAAAGGCCAGAGGCTTTCTCTCCCATTCTGCTTTCTCCCCAGCAAAAGGGAAGGGCAGCTGAGAATGTGGACCTCCGGCCCCCAGGGCGTGATTAGACTGAAGTGATTGGCTGGCTGTCACAGGAAGCGATAGCCAGGACGGTCCATTATCCCACACAGACAGCAGGCAACGCAATCAGCTCTGTGGGAAGAAGAGGTACCCTCTTCCTCACCGTTCAGAATAGAAAAAGGAGTTTAGATTATTCCCACCTCCCCGTACTGCTTCATTTTGATAGCATTGCCCATGGCTTGTTGCTTTGTGGGTAATAGGGACTTGCTGTAATACTTTTAAAACTATTTTAAAAAGGAGGGCAGTCATTTGGCCAACCCATGGTGCTTAAGCTCATCATGGCAGCGGAGCCTCTGAGTGACTGTGTGGCCTTCCCAAATGTCATACTAAAGAGGGCTACAGGCCATGCTGCAAGGAGCAAACCTACTCTTCTACTTACTACCTCTGCAACCTGGGGGAGGAGGCGCTCCTGAGCCTCTTCAGCCTCAGAGCTCACCGTGCATTGTTGCTGGGATTAAATGAAATGTGCACACATGCACTTAACCGCACTGAGATCTTAGTAGGAAGAGCTGTATTAGGTAGAGAAAGAGGCTGAATCTGACTATCCTTAGAGTTTCGTATAGAAATCTACTTCTGTGCCAACTGGTACCTCTCTCTGAGGACCTTACAATATTTTAGAGACTGAAACTTTCTTTCATGGTATCTTTCATGGGACTATGAAAGTGACAAATGGGTAAAACAAGGCAGAGTAAACGGTCGTGGCCTTCAGTGGTCATACTATGGATGACCAAAATTTCAAAGGTTGTCCCAAGACTTGAGATAACTTCTTATCTGAGATTACTCAGGGGTGTGTGTGTGTGGGGGGGGGGGGAATCACTGAGCCTAGTTCTACCTTTTATTTGATGCCTATAATTTTTATTTCTTTTTGGAGATGTTTTTGCTATAGGGCATGTATACTCACCAGAAAGACAGAGGGAGACAGAGAGACAGAAAGTGAGAAATCACCCCCTAGGGGGGATAGCCCCGTTGCAATCCCTTCTTCTCCATTCTCCTCCTGGTATCTTGGGCATGCACGCACACGTGCATGAGTTTAAGCCACCAGGTCCGGGACTCAAACTGTAATTGACTACATGGGAGTCCAGCGACATAGCCATTATGCCAACTGCTGGTCCCTATAATTTTTTATTTCTAAGAAAATAATATTTGCTTAAAAATAAAAAGAGAAGTATAGGAGGAGGGCCAGAGAAACTGAACAAATGCTGCCCTTAACTGGGCTTACAGCACCCATACTGCTGCTTTCATTTTTAAGGTATTAAATGACAACTATTTAAAACTGATAGGAATAGACAAGTAGAAGTGTATTCCTCATTTTGCCTTGTATTTCAGCATCAATTAAAATAACGGATAATTGCTCTTTATTGAGTGACTGTTACAGGCTGGGATCATGCTAGGCTTGTATCTATAATCCAGAGTACTTGCGTAACCCTGCAAAGTAGGTTGTATATTGCCTATGGAACCGAGAGGAGGCATGACTTTCCCAAAGTCACACAGCTTCTCAGTGACACAGACAATTCTTGAATCCAGATATATCAGACTCTAATCCATCCCTCCTTTCTCCTTATTCTACTCTCTAACCCTAAAGAAGAAACCACTGGCGACATTTAAGGGAATGGGGGTAGGATTTCACCAGCTTGAGGCTGGCACATAATACGAACCGAAATACTACTAGCAAGCGCTCATTCAATCACACAGTTTAGTACCACCAGATGGGTCAGGATATTTTGCATTTGAGCCCAGAGAAATTAAGCTCCAGGCTCAAAACTACATAATTGCAAATCTGGATGAGAACGCGAAGGCCTAACTTGCAGGCCCTGGTTCTAATAATCAAGCCTTCTTCCCCAGCCCTGCTCATTCACGGGTGAGATTGAGGGCAGGTGAGAACTCGGAATTGGACAGCCCTTCCATTAGCTTGCTCTTCCCAAACCCTACCCACTATTATATCACATCCTATTCTAATTATCTCCTTCACTGTCTGAATGATCTTCCATTTATTTCAAAAGAGTATTTTTTATTAACCTTCCATCCATTTAATAGCTTTTTAATCCCTAGCCCCTTTCGAAATCTTTTTACTCGAATGCTATCCTGCCTTCCTCTGAATTTGCTCTCCTCGCCCTCTTAGCTGTTCCCAGCTGCTGTTTGCCCCACTATAATTGCAGTTTGGTCCTTCCGCTTCCTCAAAGTCCAAAGAACACTTTCCAGACAGAACTTCTCACTAGCCAAGTGTCTCTATTGAGGATCAAATCCTCCCCCACTTTTTAAAGTGCATTTGTGCTGTTATTTACCAGGTGGCTTTCCACAGACAGCAGGAAAATGCACCCAACACTTTCCAAGGTCAGCATACATACCCCAATTTCACTGATGAGAAAACTGACCTTTCAGAGGTTGCAGACCTTGTCCAAGGTCCCATGGCACAGACAGGCTAAGCTGGGAATTAAACTATGATCTGTCTTGTTTGGTAGTCATGGTCTTCTAACTATGCTGTCTACAGTGAGTAGGAAAATAATGTCTGTCAAGAACTTAGAGCAAACGGGGTCAGATGGTAGCATAGCAGTATTGCAACTGCGCTCCCATGGGACGGTCCTGAGTGTGCATGCCAGAGCCTCCCTCTGCAGGTCAGACATGTGTGTCTGTGATCCAGGCTGGCCGGGAATGGGGGTGGATCATGGCAAGAAGACTCTGACCGGAGTTCTTTTGTTCTCTGTCTCACTTTGTTTCTTTTTCTTATGAAAGAAATAAATAGACCTTAAAAGAAAAAGAAAAAAAAAATAAAACAGAACCAAGAAGAAACTCGAAATACATTCATTGGCTTCATGAGCTATAACAAGGAGACTCCTATAATTATTCTATTCAAATATGTTTTCTAAGGACAAAGCTCTTAGTAAATCATAAAACTTCGGGGCTCAGACTTCAGAAAATTAAACCAAGAATCTATGCCACCTACTAGTGAGTCCTGTGAGTTTGGAGAAGTTGGTTACTCAAAAGTAATTGTTTACTTACTTATTAAATGGCCCTCCTCATCAAAATATAAGTCTCTATTAAACAAGCATTTAGTGTTTGTATTTTGTTTTGTTTTGTTGTGTTTTTCCACCCAAAGAAAAACCTACCCTAGAGAAGACATGTTCACGTCCCCAGTACAGATTCCTTTTCTGCCATCCCCTCACAAACACGTGTTTATCTCACTGGCCTTTTCTGCATTTCACCCATGCTATCATCAGTCAATCATCATTATTGTCATCATTTCCTTCAAGGGTTTCTGGGCTTTGAGAGTTATACTACAGGACCTATATGCTTAGTCACATATCTGGTGATATATACAGTTATCACAATAAAATACCAATAATATCCAACACTTTCTGAACACTCTAAGCCAGGGACTGTATAGGAGCTAAGCAGGTGATACTCACTCAAAAATACCCACTTTGCAGAGGATACCATTAAGGCTTACACCTACAAAACACATGTAACTTGTCTGGGGTTGCACAATGGAAAGCTGGGAATTGCACCCAGATCTAATTGATTCTAGAGCCCAAGCCTTACCCTTAGACCATAGCATTTGGCAAAATTTGAATGAAAATATTAATTTCCTACACCAAAGCCTATGCTCCTTCCAAGCCCTCTCCCTGCTTGAATCATGTGTCATGCTCTAAATCCATGGGATGAGGCTACAAAATTTTATACATTTCCCTGGATCTGACACCCGAAGCATTTTGTCTCTTTACAGCGTGAGTGAACAGAGAAAGTGCCTGTAAAGCAGCTGACTGCTTACATTCAAGCTGTGCTGAAAAACTGGGGCTCGGATGGTTCCTAGCAGAGCATGAACACAGGGTAGACCTCTTCAGTTGGCGGGTACACAGTGGCAGCTGTAGCGATTCCTGAGGAGTCAGAGGTTATAGCCCCCTTTTCAATTAGATCATCGCAGGCCTGCCAGCTCTTGGTACCACAACTGTTCAGGCAGACGGTGCCTATTTGTGGGCATGTTTTGCAAGGTTCTTTTCTCCTCCAGAAGGTGGGTCAAACAGAGATGCAGGGAGTTGGAAAAAGATGCAAGGCACTGATGTCAAGTTGTTTACTGGATAAGTTTAGTGAAAGCTTACAGAGCTCTAAGAAGGCTCACAAAACCCATACATAGCAATGCCCAAAGCACTTCTTCCCTCTTCAATCCAATAATGTGCATGGAGAATGGTCACAGAGCACTTTACTCCCTCTTAGAGTTCATGGTGTGCAGAGCTGAGCTGAGCTGAGCTGAGCCAAGGCTGACCCAAGCCAAGGCCATCAGGGCTCACCAGCCTGAACTAAAGCCCAGAAGAGCTGGACTAGCTAGTAGAGTAGATCAGGGCAGCACAGCGCAGGCTGTCGAGATGCCCCCTTTTCTCTAAAAGGAGCTGCAGACAATAATGACTCATTGCCAAAACCAAACTGTCACACACACACATGCGTGTTACATTCAGTGGTGTAAAACAGAAAAGTCATAATTATATAACAAGCACACAAGTACAATAGAACTAATATATAAATAAGTTGTTCGCCCTGTGGCCTTCAAACATGATAAGATAGGAGGTGAGAGAGCCAGACTAAACCATCCTGACTCCACTTGCAATACAGGGCAGGATGCTTAGAGCAACCACACCAAGCCCTTCTATCAGCTTCTCAGTGGCAGTGCAGAGAATAACAAGCCTCAGACATCCATCACCTCAACGGGGCCTCAGAATTTGTCACTGTGTATGGTTGGTGCAGTCCTTGCTGTGTACCACTCAGGATCAGACAGGAGAATATCTGAACCCAGGATCAACATTCTCACAGTTGCAATCTGAAGGAGGAGTTGTTGGCAACACAGATCTCCATTTTAGAAGAAATAGTGTTCTATCATACTATTAGATTGTTGGAAAAGTCATGATGCATTTTTGCATAGAAAAAAATGTCATGACTTTTTCAACAGTGAAGTACTTAGGGAACCATCTCAGCAGCTAAAACAGGAGCCAAGGTAAGAGTGACCTCAAAGGACAGTTTATTTTTCTCTTCTAATACTCTGTGCAGAGCAGCCTAGGGCTGTTTAGGACTCCAGTGCCAGGAGACACCAGGAGTCATATATCTGACACTTCAGCTCCTTTAACATGAAATTCTAACTCAGTCTGCAATGTCTGCTCCAGCTTCATCCATCATGTTCATATTCCAGCCAGCAGAAAAGGAGAGAAGGGGAAGCAGGAGGAGAAAATACACATATTCTTCTCCAGGATTTAGAAAGATTTGGCACTCAGACCATCCAAAGACGTGCTATTGTCAGAACTTAGTTAAGTAGTCAAACTAGCTGTGATGGAGGCTAGGAATTGTAGTCCTTAGCTGAGAATCTCTGAACTTGGGTTAAATATTAAGAATCCTTTGGGCCAGTGGTTACATCACTGGACTTCCACATAGCCAACCATGGTTCAAGTCCCAGACCTGGTGACTTGAAAATCACACCAGGCTATGTGCATGAATGCCTATGGTCCTAGGAGGAGAATGGAGGAGAAGGGCTTGCGGCATGAGCACTCCCTCCTGGTGGTGATTTCTTAATTTTCCTCTATCTCTGTCTTTCTCTGGTGAGTGCACATTCCCCAAGGCAAAAACATTTGAGTCTTGGACACTGTAGTTGAGAAGACATACTGTGTATGTGTGTGTGTGTGTGTGTCCCCAAAATCCCAAGAGAAGAATAGAGAAGGAATTGTAATGTGACCATTCTTCATGGGAGGTGCTTTCTTACTTCCCTTCTGTCTCTGTCTCTCCCTGGTGAGTGCACAGGCCCTCTAGCACATTAAAAAAAAAAAAAAGTTAAAAAAAGTTTAATAGAGTCTCATTAGTAATATAAGGGAGAAATAGATTTTGGAGGAAAATAGCATTCCCTGATACAAGCTTCACTGTTTGCTACCCAAATATGGATACATAATCTTTCCTCCCAGGCATCAAACACCTACCATCATTCCCAAGAGAGACAACCTAAGGTGTGCCCAGTTTCTGCATGCAACTCTAATTTAATATCTCTGAATGTAGCATAGTTATCTTTACTACATGTGATATAGATCACCAAAGTCTGAGACATCTACAGTTCATCGCCCTCATAACAATATAGTTGAGCATAGTCAGTAATGAACACTCCTGCTCAGAAAATGAATGAATGAAAAATGTGGCAGTTTCTTGTTCGCAGCAATTTTCACATCCTGATGGGCAGTGAAACAAGTGCTTTAAATATGACAGCTCCAGATTTCCTTGGAGAAACACCCTGTCTGATATCCTCCATGGACTCATAAGAAATGGATACTAGACAGTGTCTCTCTGTCCAAGGCTGCATACGTTTGCCATCTGTTTCCCAGTGCTGCACATAGGAAGGCCCGGGGTTATGTCGGAGGTTAAATAAGCACAGATTTTTGATGATCAGGCTTGTAATTTCTTTGGAGATACTGTTTTCTCAAAAACTTAAAGATGTACAGGCATCCCTTTGTATCTATGTGTTGCACAAACCCCATGGATACCGAAATCCAAGGGTGTTCAAGTCTCTTACACGAAATAACCTAAGCACATCTTCCCGTATATTTTAAATCATCTGTCAGTTATTTTTAAGTAATATTATTAGTGATAAATGAAAAGGAAAATAGAGGGAAAACTGCTTTAACATCTCTTTTTTTAGGGAGCTCTTTCCCAGTTTCATAGCAATTGGTGTGGTCTGGCAGCACCAGCAGTTGGTTGAGTCAGTAAATGTAGAACTCTCTGATATAAAGGGCCATCTCTATTTGTTTTCAAACCCCTTCAAGTGTAAGTAACCACAGACAAATGTCTCGTCTAGACCTATTTTTATGGATGAAAATTCTTGAGTTTAGTTATTGGCCTCTACACTCTCCCCACTGTTGTCCTCTTCCCTCGTTCTCTTGGTGACTTCCTCAAAGCATTTGAAACAAAAGCCTTGGTGAGAAAAAAGTTCATATAATCTGATCTTACAGTGGAAATGGCTCTCATTGTCAGGTCAAAAGCATGTAAGAAGGTACCTGAGAAAGATCTGGGGCCACCATAGCAGCTCTTGCTATTGCTACTTTCTTATCCACTCTAGTTCATTTCTTTGGAGCCCTTTCAAATAGCTAAAAGAGTCACCCAACACACAATACTTTAAGCTTTTCCAGCCGGTTCTGCCAAAGTCATGTGCTCTGTCAGCATGAGACCTGCCTTCTGAGATGTTGCAGGTGATGGTTTTACCAAATGTTTTGCCATGCCACCCCATGTAGCAACAACTATGTAGCCTGCAGTATCTGTGTCTTGACCACTCATTGCCAACGGTGAAGTAAATGCACCATATTTTATGTCTTATTATGACATAAAAAAATTATATTAGTGAGGAGACCTGTTCAGTTGTTAATAGCAAAAGCTAAAAGTCAGTGAATGAAACAAACGTCTTTAATTCTCTTTTTGGGATACTCGGAGATCACGTAGGCCAGGATTGCTATATTGGCTCTATGTCATTAGGGACCTAGGCTCCTTCTGTCTAGTTGCTTCTTATCCTCTGTAGATGGCTCCCATGTTGCGGTCTAAAATTGCTGCTCTTTTTACTGCTTTATCACAACCACTGGAAATGGGGAAAGCCATGGAGAAGTCTTGATTTGGGGTTATAACATAAAATCATCATTCCTCATGTTCATATTTCATTAAGCCAGAAGTAAGTGTCCTGTGACCACCTCAAGTTTTGAGGGATGTAAGGAAACAAGTCTTTGGCTAGATGAGCATAGACTCTGAGTTCCTATTACTAAAGGATGAATGGGGAAAAGTATATGAGAGAGAATCTGAAGTCTTCAGAAAACCAGTTTATTCTAAAATTGGCTAACATTTAAGAAAGCTTTCATTCAACAATCTAGTTATATATATCCTTTGAATCTGAAAGAAGAGTGCAAAGCAAAATAGAGTCAGTGAATCCAGTATTTGCAAATTAAGTCTTTCCTTCTCTATGCAAGTTGTTTGGAAATAAGGCCAGCTTCACGCAGAAGAAGCTCAAAACCCACAGCCTAAGAAAGGCAAAATTTCTTAGAAACACATTGATTCTCCAACACTAACAAGTCTTGAAAGTAGAGATGTCGATTCTGGGATAATGACAAGCTGAAGGTATTGTTGGTATGTTAGAAAAAAAGGAAGACAAGGTAAATTCTGCTTCAATGAAAGTTAGCATATCTTTATCAGAGTTGACAGAGATCATTAAAAAGTGAGAGCAGAAACCCGAAATATTAATGATGCCTCTAGAATTTGGCCTTACAACCACAAGCTGTATTCAGTGGAGTATGCTTTTTCCTGTCTCATACAATGAAATCCAATCTCATGTAAGTTTTTATTTGTTCAGAGTGATAGATAAGCCTCCTAAAGTATGGTTTAAATCAATATTCTATTCCCCAAGTTAACTGAAACTGTGGGTTCTTTTAATGAATAGGCATACATGCAACTTCATAAACACACAACCATAATTTTAAAAAACGGGGAGAGGGTATCTACCAGAACAGGACTTTACCTTGCAGGATGCTCTTGGTTGAGTTTCTAACTCTGAAATAAATATTATATGAGCATATTCCACATTGCCTCTTAGCAGGCTGGCTTTATGAGCCAGTATGGGAACGAGATATGAGGAGATTAAAAAGAAATTGATGCAAACAATAATAATAATAGCCAACATTATTGAGTGCTTAAAAAGTGCTAGGTTTCGGGAGCCAGCAGTTAGTGTAATGGCTATGTCACTGGGCTCCCACGTAGTCGACCGCGGTTCGCGTCCCGGACCCGGTGGCTTAAAACTCACGCCGGGCACGTGTGCGTGCATGCCCAAGATCCCGAGAGAAGAATGGAGGAGAAGAGATTGCGGCGTGACCATCCCCTCTGGGGGGTGATTTCTCGCTTCCTATCTCTCTGTCTCTCTCTATCTGTCTGGCGAGCGCACGCGCCCTATAGCGAAAACCTCTCCAAAAAAAAAAAAAAAAAAAAAAAAAAAAAGTGCTAGGTTCCCTTTTAAATGCTTCACAATTCAGTTGATCTTCCAAATAATCCTAATAGTGAGGTACAATTATTTTTCCCATATGCAAATTTTAAAAAGAGTCACAGAGAGAGTAAGTAATTTTCCCAACATAACTCCGTTGGGCAAATTATGAAGTAGTGGAACCAGGGTTGAGATTTGATCAGTTAATTAAGAAATCTTGAATGCATTACCATCTAATGGGTAGAATCTAGATACTAATGCCTAGTTACTTCTATTGGTGGTAAACTAGAATGAATTGGAGCATACTTCAGTATTTAGGGGCCTACCATGTGCTAGTTATGGCAAAGGATCTTTTACTCCCAGTATGTCCACTGTATCCATCCTCTGTCACTGTTCTAAGTACATCTGTCTTAAAACTCTACTCACGTAGCAAACATATTGTCTTAAGGTAACTGAGATATTGTAAAAATAATCCATTTCTCAAAAATTCCCTAAAATACACTTATGGATGATTTATCAATTTACGGCTATACTTATTCTTTAAGACATTGTTGGCACTGTAACTGATGTACTGAATCAGTACATATTCACTACATGTACTGATTCAGTACATATTCACTACATGTACTGAATCAATACTGTGATATATCCCTTTGGGGTAACAAGATGGGGGAGAGGAAAAAAACAAGTACTAAACAAATTCCATTATTTTCTAAAATTTAAGCTTCTGAATGCTATTCACACCTCAAAGCATAAAGTCCTAGACACAAGTTATTATCATAATAGACAAGAACGGAGGTCAACTAACTTTCTCAGTAAGCATCCAGACAGCAAATACTTTAGGCCTTGCAAGTCTCAGTAGTAACTATTTGGCTCTGCCATTGTAGCACAAAAACAGCCACAGACAACATAAAATAATTTTAAATACATTTATTTATAAAAAACAAACATTCAATCAAACTTGGTCCCTAGGCCAGTAGTTTGTAGACCCCTGGACAAAAGACTCACCAGAACTCTCCAAAAGCTCTTATGTCAAACAATCTCCTTTTTTTTTAATTGCCAGAGAATTGTGTACTCACCAGAGAGAGATACAGAGAAACAGAGAGACAGAAGGAGGGATAAAGCATCCCCAATGGGGCGTGGTCATATGGCAATCCCTTCTTCTCCATTTCTTTATCTAGTCAAGATTTGGAGTGTGCACACACACATACCCAACATGTTTTTCAAGCCACTAGGGACAGTACTTCAAGCACAGTAGACCATGTGGAGTCCACCCCCCACCCCTGACTCTCTAGACTGCAGACTGACCCACCATTCTTATTTTAAAGTAGCTAATGGGTCCAGCAAGTGGCAGAGTAATTAAGGCTCTGGATTCCCACTTGGTCAACCATGGCTCAAGTCCTGTACCTGGTGGCTTTCTCTCTCTCTCTCTCTCTCTCTCTCTCTCTCTCTCTCTCTCTCTTTCTCATCAAAATTTAAAAATATTAATGATAGGTAAAATAATTATTTTAAAAAGAATTATCTTATGAATAACCCTAGTAGGATGTCCCTGCATTGTATCTAGTATAGTCTTAACTTTCAATGCTATTTCTTATATTTTCTCTAATATGCTCATGTTTGTCAGAAGAATTCTATTCTTTAATCTAGAAAATGAATTTGTCACATCACCAATAAGTCATGTGGTGTAAAGAAAATTATTGTTGTAACATGCAATCCATTAAATAAATTCAAGAAAAGAAGGGGAAGGGAAAAAAATCACCTGCTACCCTACTGTATTCTAAGGCAATCAGAGATCTCAAATATTTACCTTGCAGCCAAGTCTCATATCCTGTCAACAGGTTATAAGACCATCAGACTCTCTTACATGGTAATCCATTAGATACACTACATATTTGTGTTTGGTTAATAAGAAGATAATCAAATGAGTGCCACTGTCTTTTGGGCTTGGATTCTACCATCAAGGACATAAAATGGACACAAGCCATGATTTCAGAAGTGGAAAAAGAGGAGAGTTAGAGTAAAAAGAGGTTCCCTCCTGGTTGAGTGAATCCTCTAAAGGGATCCATTGAAATCCAAAATATTACTTTCTCTTACAGTTCAGAGTGCCCCATAAGTAAGAAAACTTGGAAATACTGTCCTGTAGTTGGACTCACTCCCTCACCAAATAAATGAGGAAGATATACTGAGAATGAGTGGAGAATAGTAATAGGGTAGGTAATCAGACATCTCTACCACATAAGTGAATAGAAGATGAATTCTTTTCTCCTTCATTTTTGTGGAGAAATGAAGACTTTATCCTCAGAAGTCAAAGTTAATTGAGTACATGAAACTCCCCTTTCTGCTTAGCATTATTATATACAAATCTCTTTCCATCAGTCCTTTCTATACTTCTGTCACTCTTATAAACTTTCAATGGGAACTCCCTCCCAGGAGATGATGGTCAAACCAGAGTTGAGGGTAGAGCTCATTTATTTTTGGTAAAGGTATTATTTGAGTGTTTAGTCTTCATTCTCTTACCTCCCTACTTCCACCATAAGATTCATTCTTTGTTCTGTTTGCCTGTTTTATGCCCTGAAAAGATGACTTCTATTTATTTTCTGGCTGTTTGGGGGCAATGGAATAAACAAAGGAGATTAGAGAACAGGAGACAGGAGCGGCTAGACATCAAAGACCTTGTCCCCTCCTTTCTTACGCAGGTAAGGGAAACCTTGAGATTGCATCTCCTAGACAAAACATACTCAAAATGCTCAAGACATAGGAAATTGTAGAGATCATTGGGAGTGGGAGGGGATCTCTATAATTCACAATGCTAATGTCATAACAGAATCTATAGAGGTACCAATAATAGCACCTGTGCCATTCTGCCACCCCCAACATTAATACAAGCTACACTTTGCCTCACTTTTTCAGGTCAAGTCCAATGTCACTTTATCTCTAAAGTCTTTGTTCACTACCCATTCCCTCCCTCAGGTGGCCTTCTCTGCATTCTATAAATAATCTATGCATATTAAATCATAATGATGTTTTATATATTTAGCTCCTGCCTAGACTATGAGTCTGAGAATGCTATGGTTTGAATGTACCCCCCAAAGTTAATGTGCTGAGAATTTAATCCCTAAAATAACAGTTCTAGATAGGAAACTTTAAGAAGTGCCCTCAAGAATGGATTAATGCCATTATCGTACGAGTGGATTAGCTGTCATGGGAGGAGGCTCCTGTCAAAGGATAAGTTCAGCCCCCATTTTCACTCTGTCTCACATGTCTGCCTCTGCCTTCAGCAATGGGATGAGGCCCTCACCAGAAGCTGATAACATGTTCTTGAACTTTCCAGCCTCCAGAACTATAAGCAGCAGAAAACAGTCTAAGACAGAAAAGTAGGAACTCTACCTTATACCCTTGAGTCCAAAGTGCCTAGCCCAAAATATGACAGTCTCCTCTCAGAGAACGTTAAGAAGGCCGTGTTGAGTCACAAAGTGAGCTGAAAGAAAACAACAACCCTGAAAGAGTCATTTTCAAAAATGGCTGCTGACTTGAGCAACAGTAAGATTTTGAAACTGACTCATGAGAACAACGGTGGGATGCATGACAGAACCTGGAGTGCCCGAAAGGAGCCAGTAATAAAGGAGGGGAGCATGACTTTTCCGTTGTGCACAACATGGGGTTGTCAGACACGACAGCATGGGAGGTATTTAGAATCCAAAGACAGCATTCAGAGGGCTGACTGGGAAGTCATCTACAGGGAGAGGATTCATAGAAGCAAGAGCAGAAAACATTCCCAAGGACAGAGTAAAGAGCAGGGATAAACTCTTTAGACATCCTGCTTTGGTTCCCAGTTCAGTGTTCTGTGTAATGTGGGGTTAAATCCACAGTCCTCATCAACATCAGCATCATTAGATCAAAGGCTGAGCTAATTTGCTAACACTATTAAATACATAAAGCCATCAGAAGTAATTTAATGCTTATCAGATATGCTTACTCCCTAATAAACCCTCACCTACCCCTTATTTCGGACTAATGAGCAAAATGGATTCAGAAAATGAATGTATAATGAAGAATCCTTCCATTTATTTCCATGAAAGAATTAGAAGGGGGTTTAGACTGAAAAGGAGGATTGGCATTTAAGGGGACATTTAGCTGCTTCATTGATTTCTATTTCATTTCAGAGCATGTGACGCACGGCTGAGGTTTGTCAACCTTTCGTTAGCCTGGGTAATTCATCATAGTTAAATATCATATATTCAAGCTACAAATGCATTCCCACCATTTAGCATGCAACGAATTCCCTTTAATTTACAAAGGGAATCACTGAGTGCCCGCCAAATAAAGGAGCTAGTGTATCTCTCGGTGGAGCCTCGAGGAGGGAAATTGACATGGAGCCAAACATTTGCCCAGGGCCATTCACCATCCTGAGGAATAGAGGGAGGATTTCACCATGCAGATTCTCACCTGCTTTCTCTCAATCCATAAAAATTATTCTCTCATCTATCACCTGTTGAGGTGACCACAAAGAATCCTCTGGCTAAAGGGATATTAGCAATCACTGAGTTTAAGCCCTAAGGTCCTCACTTTCCAAAGCAGTCTTATGAGCTCCCAAAGTCTATTGGGATATCCTCCTTCTAGCTTTCCAGGGTCACCCATTTGTATATTATTTATATAAAAATCAAGCTCCTCTGCCAGTGGACGGCCTGCCCAGTAACCTCCCACAGATTCTACTGGTTCCCTCGGAATGCTTGCTGTAAGTTTCAGTTCTTAGAGAATATTATTTGGATATCTCCTCCTATAGATTCTTATTGCTTTCTTACATAAAACTCACTATGGCTCAGGTCCACTTGCTGTGACTGCCAAAGAACCACTAACAAAACTGCTCACAGTTCATTCACTAAGTAGAAGTCAGGTTACCTAAAAGTGTCTGATTGTGGACCGGCTACAAAGTACATAAGGATGGGCTCTACCCTCATGGGGTGCACAGTGAATGGCAGGAGATAGCCATGAAGCAATAGGCATAGTAAGGATTACCATAAAATTACAAATGATGGCAAGAAAGACAAGATGGTACAACACAAGGGGGTGTTCTGGTCCAGTATTTCAAGAGATCTGAAGATCTCCCCCAGGAGATCTGACATTTGGGGGGAGATCTAAAGACTAAGCAAGAGTCACGTAGGCAAAGCATGTGGGGGATGAGGGATGGGAGGATGTTTGGGGTCTATGGGTAAAAGACAAAGAGGTAAATGAGTTTGAGAATTGAAGAATGGCCCAGGCAGGTGGAACACGAGGAGAAAGGGAGTGAAGGTGCAGTCAGGAAAGGTCATACAGGGTAGGACTTGATCTGGTTTATTTTATTTTTATTTTTTGTAAGAGAGATTTTTTTTAATATAGGGCACATGTACAGAAAGAGACAGAGAGATAGAAAGTGAGAAAACCACCCTCACCCCGAGGGGAAATGGTCATGCCACAATCCCTTCTCTGCAATTCTTCTCTTGGGATTTTGGGCACAGACACATGCATGCACATGCAACTTGCATGAGTTTTAAGCTGCCAGGTCTGGGACTGAAACCACAGTTGACTACATGGGAATCCAGTGATGTAACCATTACACCATCTGCTGGTCCCATGAACTGATTTATTGATTGACTGATTGATTGATTGATTGATTTAGAGAATTCTTTTTTTAAATTAATTAATTTATATATTTATTGACAGTCATTCACTGTACATCAATACAGTATACAAAATGAGATTTTCCATCCAGTATATGTTACCTATTGGCTCAATCAGGATATTACCATACATGTTATCTCAACAAATAATTTTCTGTTTCTTGTTTCTTACAAATTTTTCTCCCTCCCTCCCCCTTGATTCCCTACCTCTCATCTTCCGCCAACTCCTTCCCTTCTCCCACACTGTCTCTGGTATATATAGCTGTTTTCCATGCCTTCTTTTTCACATTTTATTGATTTACTGAAGATCTTAATTAATTAAAACATTATTTTTAAGATCCATCTGGTGACAGAGGATTGTGAGTTAAAGTGGGTTGGGCACTGTAAAAGTTGACCACTCCTTGGGACCAGCAGTTAGCGTAATGGCTATGTCACTGGACTCCCACGTAGTTGACCAGGGTTTGCGTCCCGGACCCGGTGACTTAAAATTCACGCCGGGCACGTGTGCATGCCTGCCTGAGAGGAGATTGGAGGAGAAGGGATTGCAGCATGACCATCCCCCCCAGGGGGTGATTTCTTGCTTTCTGTCTCTCTGTCTCTCTCTGTCTGTCTGGTGAGTGCATGCACCCTACAGCAAAAACTTCTTTAAAAAAAAATAAACTAAAATTGACCACTCCTTGAGAACTGGCTTATCTTAGGATAAAAGTGTCACCTCACAGAACAGCAAATTCACAGCAAACTAGTGAGAGCAGATTCTTATGCCTCACAGTGAATTTCCTCAGCGTCCCTGCAGAACACATCAATTCTATTACTGACTGAATCCCCTCTCCCCTAGGACAGCCTCCAGTTGGGTTGTCTTCTGTCTGTCATTCAAATTCTCTCCTCTCTCTTCTCTATCCTCCATATCCTTTCACTAAGACTTGCCTCTAAACCTCAGAATTCCTTCTTTTTTTGTTTTTCCCAATGCAGACAGATTCAACTGTACCATCTTCTACTAGACACTGCCTTGGAATGGGGGGTAGACTCATATTCCATCCCAAAGCCCACCAAAGTCTTTTCCTATTTAAAGTCCTATTTCTCCTTAGTTACTTGCCTTACACTATCAGTTACCCATGGTCACCATAAGGCTGAACAACAACTAAGAAGAAAATCTCAGTGGCAGACAAGTGTCCACTGTTCACATCTCTGGGTGTTAGCTCAGCATCTTTGCCGATCTTGTTGAGCCTGTTCACCTTTATGAATGATGTCTGCTGGAGTGAAAGGGCAGCTTGGCCCCTCATGTCTCATGCTCCTTGGAGGGTGAATATATCCTTCACAGTGATGGCAGAGGGCAGGTATGAACAGAAACAAAAAAGCACTTCAACCCTTGACTTGTGTCTAGCTTGATACTATCGCATTGACCAACGCAAACTACACAGCTGAGCCCAGAACCACAGAAGGAAACTACAAAATGACATGTCAAAGGGTGTAGATGGAAGCAAGGGGATGGGATCCCTTAGTGCCATCAGTCCCCCACACCTTAGTGTAGGCAGAGTAAGGCATAGTCAGTTTTTGATTTTGTATTCTCCTTCCTACATAATTGGATCCCAAGTAGTTAAAATTACTTGCCCTGAGGCATATAACCAGGTAAAAAGCTACAGAACAGAATTCAGATCCCTGGATTACCAATCCAGTGTTCCTTATACTCCACGATGCTACCTTCCTGAAAGCCATCAACCACAAAGGGTCACAATTCCCTTCCCTGGGCCCCTAGTGAGTCTGACATGAAATAATTAAATCTCCTGTGATTGAGCCAAGGAATCACATCACGTAATCATGAATAGAGGGAAATACACATCTAACTTTAAGTCAGTGCCACCACCTTGTCAGAGAAATTTAAAATAGCTCAATAACTAGATATTGAAATCAGTTACCAATTTCTCTCAGAAATTGTTATGCAGGCTTGAAAAGCTGGTTATTATAGCTACCCAGAGTCTCCATAAGGACATTTTACATTTTCACCGACCTGTTTATGTTCATCAAGTCAACGTAAGCCTGTTTTTCTGCATTTCACGCTGAAAATGCTCCTCTACTTCCCAATCTGTTCAGACATATGTACTGAATATGAGGAAACTGACAGCAATTCTTTGTAAATTTTATGTCTGTTTTGTTGGAGGGAAAGTTCTTTTTTTCTCTCCTGACCTATCTCTGTATCAGTGATTCTCAACTGGGAGCATGATCAGGAAACATTTTGACTGTCACTTTTGTGAGGAGTGTATGGCATCTATGAGTGGAGGTCAGGGGTGCCTCCAAACATCCTTCAGTGCAGAGGATGGCTCCTTTCAGCAAAGGGTTATCCAGTCCAAAATGTTGTTAGTACTAAGTTTGTGAAACCCTGCTTTAAATAAACAAGATGTTCATGCATGGATTAATGGCACCCACCAAACTGATTACAGAAGATCTTTTTAAAGATTAGATAATTAACCCCGGGAAGAAAGTGCTTTATAAGACACAATAGAATCAGTGACAAATGTAAACTGTAAATGTTGGTCCTAGATCTCACCCTTCTTCTGTTTAGTTCATCTCTTCTCTCTAGGTCATTCAATAGTCCCAAAAAGGCAGAAGGAGGCAGAGTAAGTGGAGGGGGACAGGTAGGTTTTCAAAGAGACAGGTCTGACGTTGAAGGCCAGTTGACCAATGACTATTTGAATGGCACTAGTGAAATTTAATTCTGCATTTTATGCTACAATTTCCCCATTGAAAAAGAAAATGGGACTTTGGCCAGCATTGTTGTGGGGATTAATTTAGACAATCTATATAGGCACTCTAGCCCAGAGTAAGTGTTCAGAAATTGCCAGTTTGCACTCATTTATAATGAATTTCCTCTTAATTTCAAACCTGGATCTTATACCCTGATTCTTGGGGCTAGCCAGACTCTACTAAGAGCCAACAAGTGCCTAGTGAAAAAAGAAAAGAAAGGAAAGGAAAAGAAATTCTGCTAAAGAGATTCCTGGCTCATAATTTCTATCCTTAAGGGATCTGGCTACTTCAGATGGAGTTAACAGGAGAATCTGAACTGAACCTTGTCCACTTGTTACTAATAAGTCTTTGTGCTTATATTTTCAGAGCTTATGCACATCAACCAGCTAAGAAGTCCAATGACCATTTAAAGAGCACAGGTCTTAAAAATGGTTAAAGATGAATCTGAAAACAAGGAACTAGAGGCATCATACCTAACACAGCCCAAGCATCCTGGAAAATGATTTAGAATATGGTCCCTAGGCAGACATCACTAAGCTAATATCAGTGGTTTTAGGCCAGCCAGGATCATTCTTATTCCTTTGGGGGCCTATTCAGCCTTCAGGGAAATGCAAACACTCCTTTGCAATGTAACTTCTCTGAAATGAGTCTCCTTCCAAATACATTCACAGTTGAAAAAGCAATCTGCTATTGATGGGTATTAAGTGTCAAATGTGAGGTATCAAATTCAAACCCCTCTTCCTTGGTTTTAGTAGGAATGTATACAGATGTATGATTTCATAGATATTTGTAAGATTCCAATTATGTTTGCAAATAAAATGATGATTTCCTTCAGATAGTTTGGGCATATGCTCACAGTGTGATGTGGCAAGCTCTTTGACACGAGCTCAGTTTAAGTATCTTTCTTTGAAAATACTCATACAGATATGCAGGTCTATACCTATAAGAATGTTTATTATAGTACTATTTGTAATAATGGAAAATTAAAGGTAGGCCGAATGCCCACTGGGGGCAATACAGTTAAATAAATTGTGGCCCATCTGCTCAATGCAACACCAAACTAAAAAAACTGAGGTGGCTTTATTGGCTATGAAATGTTACATCCATAAAAGCAAACTTTAGAATAATATATACTATTTTTTTCAAAACTTAGAATTATGTCTATATAAAAATACTAGATGACTACAAAATAAGCACTATAAAATGTTAACATTGGATTTGGGGAAAGGAAAAGTTTGTAGGAGAGGACTTTCTTTTCTCTGTTTTTATGTTGTCATTTTTCACAGTGATATCTTTTGCACACGCATGAATATGCACACAAACACACACATACATACACGTCCTACAAGATAGTCATGTTCATGGATATCATGATCACACATTATAGACCTTTAATAATCCAAAATTAGATAAGACAAAAGATGATCATTTTATCTATTCCAGAAATTTAAAGTTTTAACATGGAAAATTAGGGCATTACGAGACAGTTGGAAGAAGTGTGGAAGCCAACACAGGCAATCTCAGCCTAAAGCACTAACAATCTGAAGAGCCATGAGAAACTTCTAGAATGCTCAGCATCCTCTGGAACCTCCTACGAATTTTCTCAAGATATAGCAGAAAAGAAAATTGTTCTCAAAAGCTTGCTGCAATTTTCATAAATTTCCACATATTTGGATGGCAACAGTCATAAAAGTATAATGTCCTCTCCTTACATCTGCCTGCAAAGCTTGCATGAGTTCCTCACAAGAAAACTCTAACCCAGACCTACAGTGAAGAGAAAATTCATTCCAAGCTTCTCTTCTTCAATACAGAAGAGATAGGAGTGGAGGGTGGTGATGCCAAGTTGACAACGAATAGTCAAGCACAGTCCACCCCTTTGTTTTCGTAGCACCCCTACACACCTCTTACCCACATTTAATTTCTGAATAAAGGCAATAACAGTATCATGTTTCTGACTTTAATTATTCTCTGTAATACTGAAGATCCACTTATCCTTTCTGCCAAAAGGTAAACACAACATCCTGTATACCAATTCACTCATCTTTTTTTTTTTAAAGAATTATTTTATTTAACTTTATTTATTATTATATCATTATTATTTTTCAGTTTGATAAGAGAGAGACAGAGAGAGAGAGAGAGAGAGAGAGAGAGGAAGTGAGAAAGCAAGCCACCAGGTCTGAGACTTGAACCGTGGTCGGCCATGTGGGAGTCCAGCACCTTTAACCACCACGCCACTTGCCAGCCCCATCAATTCACTCATCTTTAAGTAACATTTATTCCTTTACTACTTCAGTTAATTCCTTGAAGTCTTATTACTTAATTATCAAAATATGAATTAATTACAATAGAGAAATTTTGTATTTGATGGTAGGGCAATAGGAAAAGAGAAAAATGTTTAATAAATCAATATTTCAAAGCATATAAGTATTAAGCATTTAAAAAAATAGGTATTGCTACCACAGTCCTTGTTTCTACAGTTGGTCACAGGCCTGGGTTGGGTTTTGGAACGTACTTCTTTCACTGTCCATCCTGTATTTCCATGGCCCTCACTCAGCACCCCAGTTGGTCATGGTACTTTGCCTCTTGAGCTGACTCAAGCTTTCATTCCTGAAAGATCAGTGCCTGTATTTGATTGTTATAGTTCTCCATTAAGAGTGAAAACAGGATCCTTAAGATGCTAGCCCAGAGAATCTTAGACCATTCCCCTTTCTGTTTCTATTACATGGTGGCAGCTTTAATTCCTCTTAGTAATCAGGACCATTATTTCAGCAAGGACAGAATAGTAATCCCTTCCTTGCCCATCGTTTCACTGGCAGAAGCACTGTAAGGAGGACAAATCACTGCCCCTTCCATGACAGTTTTCCAAGAAACAGTCATACCAGGAGCGCATTGGTAGTCTCTGTTGTTGGCAGGTTTGGCACAAGTGTGTGTAGCCACCTGATGGTTGGAAGCCAGTTTTTTAACCATTTTCCTTGAATTTAGCCCTCACATGGGCACAGATACATTTATCCTCCACCTATTCTGAAAAGCTTACCCACTTATCTTTTCTTCAGACCTTCTTGTCACCATTATTTCAACCTCATTTGTTCCAAGTCTTCACCACTAGCCAAGCCATCACTCATTGCCCAGGAATCACTACAGTTGTGTACCATTAGCTATCTCTCCTTCCAGATAGGTGAATAGCTGGATGCATGGCACAGCATCCTATCCACTGGAAGGATTTCTCTTTCATACTGTTCTTCAGGGATATTTTTGAGTGGGGCTCTAATGCTGTATCTACGTGCCTTTGAGTTGTGCTATAGTATATTGCTGGTTGCTTATCCAACAGCCATTTCACATGCCTTTCCTGCTAAAAGAAACCCAATATTATTGAGTTATCAACAGCAATATTCTCAAGGAAGATGGACCTAGCAGCAGGGTATGAATTATAATTGGTATAAATCCATCCAGTAAACCTATTTCTCTATGCTAATGATTGATTTATTGATGACCACATGACCTAGTTCTGGTCCATAGAACCTGGAAGGAAATGCAAAATATTTAGGAAAGATTGTCTTCTCCTGATAAATAGAGATAGTATAAATAGAGAAACTTTATACCAGGGTCTTCAGAAAGTTCATAAGTAATGTGTATTATGGAAAAAAAAAACTATGAATCATGAATTTGAAAAATGTTTTACACCAAAATAAACTCATACCTTAATTGCATTTTTCGTAATCTTTCTCTCTTTGAACCTCACAATGTGTTAGGCCAGTTAAACACTGAACTTACATACTTGAATTTTTACATATGAACTGCAACCTAACTTAGAATGTGAATAAACTGAAAACCTCCATAGGAGTATGCTTTTGTAACAAATAGTTGCATCGTAGCCAATCACAGCAACTGTGCCTCAATCTGTCACAGATGGGCAACTGTTCAAACTGTATTCTTATAGGCAAATGTCCAGGTATAGCCAAGTTGCCTTTTTTTTCTACCTCATTTCTGTTTCTATATGTCACTTTCCTTTTTCCTGCCTATAAATGTTATCCAACCACGTGACAACTCTGGAGTTCCTCAGAACCAGCCTGAGAACTGCCTGATTGGTTCTTTGTTCAATTAAACTCTGCTAAATTACATTTGTCTAAAGTGTTTCTTTTAACACACTGTAAAGTAGTGGTGTTTAGAACTATCAGTCGTTTGTAGCAATGAGAGGAAAGACAAAGGGTGAGAGAATGCTGGCCAGGGCCCAGATATCACTGAGCTGCTGAATTAACCAAGCCTCCACCTGCCTCTCTTCTTGCTATATGGTATATAACTCCCAACTTTTAAGTCAGTTTAGTCAGGTATTCTGCTGCAGGCGAACTGATACCAATTTAAAGAAAACATTTTATATCTCCTGTTACCTGGTCATGAGGGCTTTATATAAACTTGTGAGTAGCAACTTCATATAATTTAAATGACTTTTTGGACAATAGGTATGGAAATAGAGGAGGAGGGGAGAAAGATAAAACAATCAAAAATACAGGGTGAATCTTTTTTCCCAAGGATTTAAAAGATTGAGAGGTTACCACTCTATATACACACACACACACACACACACACACACACACACACACCTTTATCTCTAGTTAGAAACTGACAAGTATGCCTTTTTAATTCATCAATTTATTTATTTATTCCATGAGCGAGAAAGAGAGAGAGAACCCTTCACATGGCTTTGATGCCACAGCTTCAGCCAGCCCCAGAGCATCTACACATGTGTGCCTGGCATACATAGATGGGTCTCCGAATGCAAACCCAGAACCTTCATATGTGGGTCAGCCTTGCAGAGCTTTGTGTTTTACCACTCCTCCACCATCTAACCCCAAGAAAGTATTTCTTTAGCTTTAGAACAAAGACACAAGACAAAGCTGGAGGCCAGAGAGACAGGAATGAACTGAGAGAGGTGAACAGAGTCTGTGTGGGTTTTCCAGGCCAGTCAGAGGTTCGGACTACATAGTTTACATGGAATAAAAAGGCTCAGTAGGAGCCCTGGACTGGTTCCACACAGTGATTATGGGTTAAGCAAGGAAACTTGGAAAGGCGGCTGTCCTATGCAGTAGCAATTCACCCTCTTGTGAGCATTGTAGTCTACGCATATGGAAGAGATATGGACGATGCCTGCTACTGGGAATTTCATTTTTGTACAACTCCTATATCACATTCCCCCAAAATGAACTGATGAATACAGCTGTACAGTTTATGAATTTATCTTCCTCAAATAAAATCAATATGTTTTTGCAAAGGACTTTGCCCTGCATTCACTGGTGAGCCTTCCTGTCCTGCTGGGCAGACAGGAGACAGAGGCGGCAGCAGTGGGAAGAGAGCAATCTCTACTGCCATCTTCTGATGGTAGGAGCAAGGAGCAGACAGAGAAGAATATCCACAAGTCTCATTGCTCTTCTTATAAGCTAAGATGCTTTGAAGGGAAGGGGGAACCGGAAGCACTATCTCTTTGTAAGTAATAGAAACAGATCCCTCTCTTGGCTGCCTGGTCTACCCCATCTCATCCCATCCCTCCTAGTCCCAACTGGCTGGTCCAGCTACAGCTGTTGTGAGACAGAACCCAGATTTAGACTCAGTGCCACTGGAGAGTCTTGGCCACTCCAGGGGTTTTACAATGACTCAGTAGGCATGCGAGCTTCATTTTCTTCCTGTTGATAGAATAAATGACACCTTTGTTTCAAGTGTTCCAAAACTGTGAATGGAATGAAAGGGAATTTCTCCCCTGTCCAGCCTCTGGGTTGGTTCTGAATCTATTGAAAAAAGGAAGAAGTTAGGGCTAGACATTGAAGAATTTTTTACAAAAGCCTTTAAAGAACTCAAACTAAGTCAGAGTGCAGATGGCAAAGGGTGTCTCCAAGGACTTTGTCCCATCTGCCCATAATCCAGCCCTTTCTACCCCAGAGTATCCAGCAGAGGTGGCGTCTCCGTAGCCCCGAGTACTTGCCAGCAGACGACTCTCTTGCCTGGCTGTTATACTTAATGGGGAAGCAGGGGGCATCATGTTACTAGAAGCTAGGGGCAGAGGAACATAAAGCACAAAGGAACTTGTCCCAAGAGATGCATTCATCTTTTCATTCATTTAGCAAATACTCACAGAAAGCCTACTATGAGCCAGACAATGAGCAAAGGACACACACACACACACACACACACACACACACACACCTTACCCTCATAGAGCTGCTTTTCTATTAGCGGAATCAGTCAAACAACTAAATAAACATGCCATACAGTGACAACTATATGAAATAAATAAATAAATAAAACCAGGGAACAAAATGGATAGTGATGGGAACTGAGGGGACCTTAAACAGACTAGTCATAGAAAGATTCACTGAGACACTGAGACTTGAGCAGAATTCTGAATGATGTGAAAGAGTAAGCCATCCCAATCAGGAAAAACAATCGAAGCAGATGCAGAGACCTGGAGGTTGGAGCAGTATCTGTCCAGTCTTAGAACAAGGCAGCCATTCTGGTTGGAAAGAGTGAGGGCAGGGACGGAAAAATGAAGTCAGGGTCAGATACTGCAAAGGTCTGCAAAGCGCAGGCTTTGGCTCTGAGTGAGATAAGACACTATTAGACTTGCAGCTAAAGAATGGCATGTTCTGGCCTCCATGTACAAGCCCATTTTAGCTGTGAACTTGAAACTAGAGAGTGGGATAGGAGGGAGACAAAGACAGAAGGTAGAAATGTGTTGCAATATCCAGTCAGGAGACAGGGATGACTAGGACATCCACCTCAAGAAGTATTAAACGTAGCAGGTATTGGTTAAATTTCAGTTTCTATTTTATTTTGTTTTATTTTAGGTTTTTGCAATAGGGTATGCATGCTCACCAGAGAGACAGAGTGCAGCAAAATGAGAAATCAACCTCCAGGCAGAATGGCTACCCCGCAATCCCCCTCTCCTCCATTCTCCTATCAGGATTTGGGGCATGCACACACACACACACACAGACACACACACACACCAGGTTCTGAACTTGAACCATGTATACCATGTGGTACTCCAGTGCCTTAACCACCATGCCACCTGCTGGACCCTAAATTTTAGTATATTGAAGAGAAAATCAATAAGAGTTGAGAACCAGATTGAATGTTGGGGTGTGAGTAAAGGAGAGCAATTGGAATAACTCTGTGAATTTTTATCTGAACAACTGAAAGCATGGGATAGCTGTATACTGAGTTAACAAATGTCATGGGAGGAATAGTTGTGTATGTGTTGTGTGTACATGCAGGCACACACATATGCATGTTGTGGGGGCATAGAACTTATAATTTAACACTTAAAGTTTCAGGTGGCTATTAAATAACCAAGATCCAGGTGGTGGTGCAGTGGTAACACAACTTGACCCACACGGGAAAGGTTCTTGGTTCACATCCCAAGAACTCTCTGAGCACATCAGGCCACACATGTGTGTGCCTAAAGTCTGGACTAGCTGAGGCTGGGGGTGGATCATGATATTTTAAAACCCTGTTGGGAATATCTGTCTCTCTGTCTCTCTGACTTTCTCTGAAGGAAATAAACTTGGACCTATAAATTTGGATAGTTGCTAGCTTTCAGATGGTGTTTAAAGCCATGAGATTGTTGGACAATGAACATGAGGATGAGATAAACAGAGAAGAGATGTCTGTGAGCACAGTCATAGAGCTCTACCATATGAGGAGCTTGAAGAGACAAGAATAATCCAGCAAAGGGAACACAGAAAGAGCAACAAAAGAGGTAAGAGGTGGGACCAACAGTTAGTGTAATGGCTATGTCACTGGACTCCCATGTAGTCGACCGTAGTTTGAGTCCCAGACCCAGTGGCTTAAACTCACACCAGCTGCGTGTACGTGTGTGCCCAAAATCCCAAGAGGAGAATCGAGGAGAAGGGATTGTGGCATGGCCATCCCCCCTGGGGGTGATTTCTCGCTTTCTGTCTCTCTGTCTTTCTGGCGAGTGCAGGCACCCTATAGTAAAAAAAAAAAAAAAAAAAAAAAAAAAAAAAAAAAAAAAAAAAAAAAAAGTGAGAGGAAAACTAAAATGTGCCTTGCCAGAAAGGGCAAATGAAAAAGATATTTCAGGAGGAAGCCAAGTGAACTCTATCAAATGCTGCTAACATGTCAAGTAATACGAGCTTCAAGAATTAACCCCTAATATGGTAATAGGAAGGAGCTTATATAATATTCTCGAGTTGTGGAGACACCCCTTGAGTGAAGAGAGATAGAAGAAAAGGAACCTGAGACAAGTGTATAGGCAACTCTTCAAAAATTCTCTCTCTGGTGATTCTGAGAACAAACCAAAGCAAAGTCTGAGAGACAGGCACTTTCAGTCTTAAGAGTAGGAGATTAAAAGTCACAGCAATCAATATATTACTATTAATGTGCCCTCAAATGTCCCTACGACTGATGAAATCCAGGGATGTGTACATCATATTATGTTAAATATTTCTCTTACTAAAACTTTTGCATAACTGACCTTTCTTCCTCCTAAAAAGGAATCATTCCAAAGGCTAAAAGTTTTCACTGGTGAGAAAGGTTTCCAGTTATTTTCCCATATGAAGTTTCCCTTTGCTTATTTCATTTCACCCTTTGCTCTGAATTGCTGACCCTTCTCATCTTTCCCAGTTAATAATTGGTTGGAAAACCTACACACATTTTATTATTTCAATTTTAAACCATAAGGCAAGACTTCCATACCATTAATCACTTTAAATTTTCTGTAATGCTAACATTTTCCTAGTCTTTAGTTGTCTCATAGAGCTGAGTATGGAGTTTTAGGTGCTCTCTCTTCACCTCTGCATGGAAAGAGCCTTCCAGGGTTTTCCAGGGCTGATTTTCAGCTTCTCTGTGTCTGTAACTCTAATCACTGGCAGATAAGTTAATCACAGGTTGGTCTGCTTCACCGGGCACTGGCCTGACCCACTTCTTCTGTGCTGTGTCATTAGATTACTTTGAAATAATAACTTATACCTGTTTCTCCAATCATTTGCCCCTTTCCATTGCTCCCATTCAGAGAGGTGCTTGGTCTTGTATCCTTGACCTCAGCAAAAGAAGGAAGCAAGGCATACCATGGATACCCTGATTTGCATATAAATCTAGAAGCCTCAGCATGGTGGATAGACAAGGCACTTGAAAGAAATACGATGAAATAAAGCTTTCTCTGAGAACAGAATGCTTAGAAGTGCAGTGGGACAAAAAGGGGTTAGAACATGGAGGGATTTGCATACCGCTTGCATCATAGGGGGACAGTTGTAAGTCACACAATAGCATTGTCTCCATGATGTCTCTACACAGACAGGAACACTGGCAGTATCATCACGAACCATGAACCTCAATGGAAAGACACAAATGAACAGAAGCAGAGAGATCCCTCTATAATACCATGGAATTACCAAAGTCCCAGAGAACTTTGGCATGAACCAGGAGGAGAACCAAAACAAAAGGTCTAGTGTTAAGTGTTTCACCAACCCAGTGATACAGAAGCTTTGCATCAAAGTTGAATAATAGATAATCAAGTCAGCTCTATTTACCAAGTACTCATGTATATGGACCAAAGTTCACACCACTGTACTAGAGTCCAAACTCAGCACTTCCTTATGTGACCATGGGCAACTCCTATGACCTGCTAGTACATCAGATTTTTTTCTCAGCTAAAAAAAGACAGTAAGGGACCAGAAGTTAGCGTAATGGCTATGTCGCTGAACTCCCATGTAGTGGACCATGGTTCGAGTCTTGGACCCGGTGGCTTAAACTCATGCCGGGCGTGTGTGCATGCATACTCAAGATCCCGAGAGAATGGGGAGAAGGGATTGTGGCGTGGCCATCCCCCCTGGGGGGTGATTTCTAGCTTTCTGTCTCTGTCTCTCTCTGTCTTTCTGGCGAATGCACACGTCCTATAGCAACAAACTCTAAAAAAAAATAAAGACAGTAAAAACTTCTCTGCCTGCTTCATTCACCACGCTGTCTCCAGTGTTTCTCACTCAAGGTAGCAGATTGTAGATGGCCCCAAAATATTTGTTAAATAAGTATCATGGAATGAATTCAAGGCATGCACGCATGTGTGTTCTGGCCAATTTTCTGTTGCCATGAAAGGAAAATGAAATAATCCATATGAAATCATTTTGCACACTCTAAAGCCCTTCACAAATGTAAGGAAACAGCATTATCATTCTCTCCTTGATTTATTCTCCACTGTTGATAGTGAAAATTGATTACCTATTAAGTGCTGAGTGAGAAGGTTAGCCTTAATAATTTCATTTGGCTTGCATACAGAAAGCTCTGTTCTGGCCATACCTTGAATAATTATAGGCAGATATTTCAGATACCAACTCCCTCCTCCTGCCCATTCCAGCTGAGGGTGCCAAGTCCTTCCTACGATATATTGTATCTGAGATCCTGCCATGTCAGGTCTGATCAAGAAAACGTCAAGTTGAAGGAAAGGAAGGTGACTGTATCTTTCTCCACAGCACCTGGTGACTGTGTTGTCTCGTATTAGTCAATAGTTCTTATGAAATAAAATTCATCAGCTGATCACTGCATCACATTATCGTGGATTCCCATAATGCTTTCCCTGATGGCTGTAATTTGATTCCAAACATAAAAAGCATATATGACATAAAAATGGTTGCAGAGGATGTCAGGGTGTGCCATTTGTTATCACGCTTACACTCATTCCTTACACATACTTTGCTCTGTAATCATGTAGTACCTGGCACAGGGACATCAAATAAAGAACTAAACGAAAATTGAATATTCTCTGGTTTGATATAGTATGATTCCTAGAAACATAAGAAGATAGTTGGAAGAGACTCGTATGCACATTTTATCTAGTCCTTTTTCTTTTTTCTATCATGGGAGAATAATCTAGAATAGATGGTTTTTATTTAAAGAGATCCAAAAATTTAAATGTTAACTCCTCACTTACTAGTCTACTCTCAAGTTTAGAATCAATCAAATACTAACACATACTTGTTAAAAGAAACTTTTTAGGGCAATACCAAAATGAATAAAATGTGATTCTAAAGTTTAATTGAGAAGACCAAGCTCGTAAGCACTGACAAATGCACAATTCATAACAAGGAATTATTCCCCAGTGTTGCACGTAACATCTATGGTTATGAACATGTAGGGGTTAGGGACTGACAGGAAAGGAAAATTTACTGAGGGCTTAAAATAGAAAAAATAATGTTATGCTTTAAGTAACAAAAATGGGATACCCTCATCTCACTGAGAAGAAGGAAGAAATGAAATCTCAGTGATTCAGCTTGACTCTGTAAAGCTTCACCCAACCTCCAATAACTCATGGTATTAAACCACATGACTCTGTAGGTAACCTCAGGTTGGAAAGAGAATCATCTCAGTGGAAGAAGCCCAAGGGAGAGAAAGGGCATTCCCAGGTAGGTTGATGTACGAAACAAACAGATAAGATAAGAATAGCCCAGGCTACACTGCATCACATGGGAAAAACCACTACCACAGCAGTCTAGACCAGTGTGTGGCCTTCAGGTGTGAAGCCTGAAATATACGAAGGTCTACAACACCAATTTTGAAGTCACCAAGAATGATGGCATTTGGGGGGACAGATAAGGAAATATGGATATGTCTCTGAGAGGTAATTTCCAACAAAGAAAACAATGTCAATCACTTTCCAAATGTTAACTCATACATTTTTACATTGAAAGAAAAGGAAAACCTCTTCAGCAAATGGTGCTGGAAAAACTGGATTTCCACTTGCAGAAAGATGAATCTGAACCCCTTCCTCTCACCTCTGACAAAAATCAAGTCAAGGCGGATCAAAGATCTAAATCTAAGACTTCAAACTATAAACCTGCTCCTAGAAAACACTGGGGAAACTCTGGGAGACATTGGGGTAGAGAAAGACTTCTTAAATAAGACCCTCAAAGCACAGTGGATAATCCCCAAAATAGACAAGTGGGATTACATCAGACTAAGAAGTTTCTGCATGGCTGGGACCAGCAGTTAATGTAATGGCTATGTCACTGGACTTCCATGTACTCGACCATGGTTCAAGTCCTGGACCCAGCGGCTGAAATTCACACTGTGCACGTGTGCGTGAGTGCCCAAGATCCCGAGAGGAGAATGGAGGAGAAGGGACTGCGGCACGGCCATCCCCCCTGGGGGGTGATTTCTCGCTTTCTGTCTCTCTGTCTCTCTGTCTTTCTGGCGAGCTCACGTGCCCTATAGCAAAAACCTCTCCAAAAAAAAAGAAGTTTCTGCATGGCAAAAGACACAGTAATTAGTGTGAATAGACAGCCCTCAGAATGGGAAAATATTTTTGTAAACTATGCATGCGTCAGATAAGAGACTGATAACCAGAATTCACAAGGAACTCAAGCAGCTGTTCCGAAAAAAGAGGATCAGTCCTATTAAAAGATGGGAGAATGAGTTGAAAAAAACGCTCTCTAAAGATGATATACAAATAGCTAAAAGGCATATATGAAAAAATGCTCAACATCCCTCATTATAAGGGAAATGCAGATCAAAACAACAATGAGATACCACCACCTAACCCCAGTCAGAATGACTAAGATTAAAAAAAAAAAAAAAAAAAAAAAAAAAAAAACAATAAGTGCTGGCAGGGGTGTGGTGAAAAGGGAACTCTCTTACACTGCTGGTAGGAATGTAAATTGGTCCAGCCACTGTGGAGAACAATTTGGAGATTCCTCAAAAAAAATCTACAAATAGAACTACTATATGATCCAACAATCCCACTCCTTAGTATCTACCCAAAGGACAGCAGAATACTTAATAGGAAAAGTGCTTGCACATCGATGTTTATTGCGGCACTATTCACAATTGCTAAGTCATGGAAACAACCCAAATGTCCACCAACAGATGAATGGATAGAAAAACTGTGGCACATATACTCAATGGAATACTATTCAGCCACTAAAAAAATAACAACAACAAAACCCAGCTTTTGACAGGAAGTGGATGAACATGGAAGATTTACTGCTGAGTGAAGCAAGCCAGGCTATGAAGGATAGGCATTGTATGTCCCCACTTAATACATACCAAGTGTCCGCACTCTATGACTGAAACTAATTGACTAAAGGATATAGAAACACAGTATATAGATGTAAATACCAGATATAGTGTGTGTGAAAGAGGAGGGTCTAAGGAAGGACATTTAGAAGAAAAATAGGGAGGCAAAGCATTAATGGCACAAAGAAATGTGGTATTATCTGTTGAAGATATTTTGTAATTTTATCAACTGTACTAGGGAGAAATGTTCACCTGTTGAAAATATCCATTTCGTAAGCCAAATAATGTGATTGAATGTATAAAAGAAAATGAAATGGAAAAAAAAAGAACTAAAAAAAATTGTTTTAAATGGGAAAAAAGAAAGAAAGAAAAAAAAGAAACATTTGTTAAGCATCTACTTTGTATCAAGAGCTATATCAGACATTGAGTACAAATATAAATTTTTTAAATCTGTCATTAAAGAGCTTAGGACTTTGGGTTGAAAATAGACCCACTCAAATCTTAATCTTTTTCAGAGTGGTTTCGAGATGTTCAGATAGTAAACATGGAACTGATTAGAAGATAATGATAGATTAAACCTGCAGAGTATAGGTAGGGAAGAGGCGGATTTAAAAAATATTAGGAGAGACCAGCAGTTGGCACAATGATTCCTATGTAGTTGACCATGGTTCGAGTCCTGGACCTGGTGGCTTAAACTCATGCTGGGCACGTATGCATGCATGCCCAAGATTCCAAGAGGAGAATGGAGGAAAAGGGATTATGGTGTGGCCATTCCCTCTGGGGGGTGATTTCTTGTTTTCTGTCTCTCTCTGTCTTTCTGGCAAGTGCACACGTCCTATAGCAAAAACCTCTCAAAAAAAAGAAAAAATATATATATATATGTGTATACACACACACACACACACACACACACACACACACACATATATATATATTTATTTAGGGAGATGGATCCAGTAGATGGAATAATGGTTATGTCATTGTATTCCCACATGATAGATTGTGGTTTGAGTCACAGACTCAGAAGCTTGAGACTCATGCTGGGCACATATGCTGGCATGTCCAAACTCCCTGAGAGGAGAATGGAGAAGGGATTCTGACATGGCCATCCACCGTGGGGGGTACTTTCTTGTTTTCTGTCAGTTTCTCTCTGTCTCTCTGGCAAGCACTCAAACTCTATAGCAAAATCTCTGTCTAAAAAAGAATACTTAGAAGATAAAAATATTTAGTATCTGGGTAATTTATTGAATTGGAAGCTCTTTGTTTTTTGGTTTCTTTTTTTGAAAAATAGTCAATGGTGTTGTTGGTTTTTTTTCACAGATTTCTAGTCTAGGGGAAAAAAAGAGATAATATGAATGTCAGGTACGCATTCACTTAACAAATATATATTAAATACTTCTTAAATGCCTAGGACTTCAACATATTTTATATCATTGAATCTACATACTAGAAGAGAAATTTTTTTTGGAAATCTAGATATTGAAAAGAAACTTAAGAACAATGTAATTCAACCATGAAAAAGCAAATCCAAATAATAATAAAATTAAATATATACTATGTGCCAAACACCATGTTAGATACTACATACATACTTTATAACTATGTAATCCCTAGGACAGTAACTTTAGCATTCCCATTCACAAATGAAAAACTGAGGATTGAGAAGAATTAAGCATTTTATTCACAGATTTACACAGATAAGTAGCAGACACCAGATTCAAACCCAGGCTTATCTGACCCCAAATCTCATGTTCTTCCTACAGAATCTTGCTGCCTTCAATGAGAATGCATTGGCATTTCAAGGTTACATCAGTAAGATTGTTGGAAATAGGACTTCTTTTCCATTGCCTTCTTTAGTCTACTGGCCCTCAAAATAATACTATAATAAGTGTCATAGTTTTTTTCAGATCTATTTATTTCAGAGGCATGAGGCCCATTGTCAACTCTTTCCTCTCCAAAATACTGTATTCCATTTTACACACAGTGGTGACCTGGACAGAACTACAGCTGGCTTGGAAGAGTCAATTGTGTACATTTCATGCCAACTCTGAATTTGATATCAGTATGCTGTTAACTTAAAGTGGTCATGGTGTGAGCATTTACACCATGAAAAATGAGATAAACTAAAATTAGGGCTTCTATTAGTTCATTTGAGGAGAGCCCATTGTTAAATTTTTTTTTTTTTTTTGGAGAGATTTTAGCTATAGGGCGTGTGCACTCGCCAGACAGACAGAGAGAGACAGAGAGACAGAAAGCGAGAAATCATCCCCCAGGGGAGATGTCCACGCCGCAATCCCTTCTCCTCCATTCTCCTCTCGGGATCTTGGGCACGCACACACACGTGCCCGGCGTGAGTTTTAAGCCACCGGGTCCAGGACGCGAACCGTGGTCAACTACGTGGGAGTCCAGCGACATAGCCATTACGCTAACTGCTGGTTCCCTATTAAATATTTACAGCATACCATTGTATGTAAACATTCACAGATATGCATTTATACACAAATGTCTGTTGAGGACTTCCAAATCACTTCCTTAATGTGAGTGCACTGAGGTTTGGCTTAGTATAAAATATTTTTATCACCTCTGATATAAGCCATTGGATTAGCAGAAAATATATTACCAACTTTATGCTTTATACACAATGAAATAAAATCCCTTTACATTCCATATTAAGTATATTAATTTATCCCTGGATTATTTTTTTGGTCTCTCTCCAATCACTTCTACAAATTTTATGTTTCTAAATCACAGCATGCTTAGGGACTATTTATCTTTAGGTAGATTTATGAGGTTTGGGAAGAGGAGTCTACAGTTACGTATATGTAGTTGAGATTTTAGGATCTCCCCTTAACAGTGACTAAACCATCAACTAGGTACATATACAATTGCTATGACATATAACAATTCCATGTAATCATGCAATTGGCATGTTATCCTACCTGTCAAGATCAAAGGACTAGGATGGCTTATTGAACCATACAACCACATGATACTAAAAAAAATAGAGATGTCTGTCCAGCATCACATAGTTTATTGCTAGTGACTGCACTGTAGCAGTTCTCTTTCAAAGCAACCAATACTAAAGTCAAAAGAGCTTCCCTGTACTTCAAGATGGAGAACTGCACAATAATTCTTCCTTTCACTGGAAAAAAATGTACATTTTGATAAACTATGTAGGCACACATTAGCTCAGAATGGTGGATTTGAGGAAAGCATGAATATTAATTTGCAATATTTTGAGAGGGACATGTTTATGGCAATTGGATGATTACTTACTGGTAATTGTGTCATAATAATGTTATTACTTTATATACAATCTCAAAAACAAATAACCCATGGAGCTTAGCACTGCAATATCATCAGCAGCCCTTCAAAAACAAATCTTTCTTTGAAGACAAATACCTTAAAGAAAATTAAATGTGAACTTGCAGAGTTCTGGATCTCACAGACTCTCCCTAGACAAACAGGTATCCAAAGAAAACTGGTCCTTGCTGGAATTGCCATAAACAAGCACAATTTTAAGTTAAATTCCAGGCAAACTCTGGCTGTTAAAAACTGCTGTTGGTTTCCCCAATCTTTCCAGGGATAACAAAAAAATTAGAATGGAAAAAATTCTGTGGTTTGAGGGCAGTTTTGTAAAACCTATAGGATATTTTTTTAATTGGGAATTTCAAAGCTACGCTTTCCAATCTCTGTAAGTCATTTGTGGGTACAGGTATATATATATTTTTAAATATAAGAAAGTAGAAGTACAGCTGTTAAAACAATAAATATTCCCTTTCAGAAAAGACCACATTGACTGAGTAATAGGTACCCTGGAAAGGAGCCCACAGCCTGCCACCTTGTATTTGAGAGAAAGGGAGTCATGAATCACAGATTCAGGACACATGGACGTGTGGGAAAGAGAACTCGATTTTTGTCCTGGGCTGGGAATTTCCCAAGCCA
Source organism: Tupaia tana (assembly GCA_026018925.1). Classification (NCBI taxonomy): domain Eukaryota; kingdom Metazoa; phylum Chordata; class Mammalia; order Scandentia; family Tupaiidae; genus Tupaia; species Tupaia tana. Next base: position 252,746,865 of record JAKSZU010000001.1, read on the forward strand.
TGTTTTAAAGAAGACATATGTGACACCTTGAGAGCAGCATGTTACAAGTTACTTTCCAGCCTTTTATGTTTCACTCGTGTGTGGATTTCAGAAACATGCACTCGTCATGCATTAGCCCATGCTCTTCCGATTAGCTTGTGCTTCTAGCATTTGGTTCTCTTTGATCATGGAAGGCCCCGACATTTGTCTTGGTCCTCCCTTTTCTCTTAAGCACACAGTCAGCACTCAAGTTTATTCCATCCCTGTCTTTGTCTTCCAGGGCCACCATAACAAAATACACAGGTAGGGAGATGAAAACAACGTAAACTTGGTGCTCACAGTTCTGGAAGCTGGGAAATCTAAGATCAAGATGCCTATGGGCCTCTCTATGGCTTGCAGTTGGCCACATTCTCACTGTCCTCACATGGCCTTTCTTCTGTGTGTACCCACCCTGGTGTCTCTTCATCTTCTTGTAAGTACGCCAGTCCTATCAGATTAGGGCCCCATCTTCATGACCTCATTTAACCTTAATAACCTCTTTCAAGACCCTGTCTCCAAATACAATTCCATTAGGAGTAAAAGCTTCAACCAATGGATTTCAGAAGGGCACAATTCAGTTCATGACACTCTTTTTCTTTACTCTAGAGGCAACGAGGAACATAAGAATATTGAGACATACATGTATAGTCATAGTGATAAGTGACTATTCGCCAGGCAAGTTCTAGGTGCTATGGACACGGCAGTGAGCATGACAAATTCGTTTCTCACTTCCCCTTTCCAGCACTTCCTTAAGCTTATAGCAGGGAAGATAGAAATAAGCAGATAAAGTGGAATAGACTGTGATGAATACTATGGAGAGAACTAAAGCAGAGGAGTAAATTAACGAGCAATAGGGGGTGTAGTTTTACACAGAGTGGCCACAGGGAATCAGTCTGGGAAGGAGATATCATAGCAAAGGCTCCTTAGGTGTGAGGGAGCATCTTATAGCAAAACAGGGAGAGAGGATTCCAGGCAAGGGGACAGTTGGGACTGATCTCTAGGTGTGTGAGGAGAAGCTAGAAGGCCGTACAGTGACTGGAGAGAACTAGACCAGGGCAGAGTCATAAGGCATGACAGCAAAGAGAAGAGTCACGTATAGGATTTTTGCAAGATGGGAAGGGGGCATTCATACAGAATTCTCAACCCACAAGAAGAACTATACATTTTACTCTGAAATGTGAAGTTCTGACTCTGCCTTGTCAAGAATGGACTTGGGGGGAACCAGCAGTTAGCGTAATGGCTATGTCGCTGGACTCCCACGTAGTCGACCGCGGTTCGCGTCTCGGACCCGGTGGCTTAAAACTCATGCCGGGCGTGTGTGCGTGTGTGCCCAAGATCCCGAGAGGAGAATGGAGGAGAAGGGATTGCGGCGTGACCATCCCCCCTGGGGGGTGCTTTCTCGCTTTCTGTCTCTATGTCTCTTTCTGTCTGTCTGGCGAGCACATGCGCCCTATAGCGAAAAACCTCTCAAAAAAAAAAAAAAAAAAAGAATGGACTTGGGGCAGGGGATGATATGGTAGAAGTGCGGAAAACAGTTGGGACGCCAGTCTTCTAGTCCATGACCACAGAGAGATGAAGGTGATGAGAGGGGTTGGCTCTGGATTCATTTTGTAAGTAAAGCCTGCAGGATTTTGTTCATGAATTGGAAGTAGAGGTACAAGAGCTACAAGAGCAAATAAGATGCAATATTTCTCATGGGACTATTTTTAGGATTAAATAAGACTGTGTATCTAAGTATTCAGGATAATACTAGACACGGTCCGCACTCAGTAAGTCTTAGCTAGTACCAGTCTCTCTTTTGACTTCTATTTGTTGTATACTGTCATTCAATCAATTCTTAAAACAATTCCATGAGGGGATATTGATCTCTTCCAGTTTTCCACCAAGATTCTTTTTTTTTTTAGATTTTTTTTTTTTTTACCTTAGGGTATACATCCTCAAAAGAGAGAAAGAGAGAGAGACAGACACAGTGAGAGGGGAGTGAGAAATCACCCCCCGCAGAGATGGCCACTCTGCAGTTTCTTCTCCTCCATTCTTCTTCTGGGATCCTGTGCAGAGATGCACACACACCCAGCGGGGGGACTTAAATCGCGGTCGTTCATGTGGGAGTCCAGCGATGTAACTGCTATGCCATCTGCTGGCCCCAGGATTCTAACGGACACTCGAATTTAAATTATTCAAAACTGACTTTTGAACTTCCTTCTACTCTTCCTCATCTCAGAAAATGGTGCTGTTGTTATTGCCCCCATCTTGTTGATAAATCAAGTAAGGTTAACAATTTGCCCAAAGCCATCATGTAGCTGGAAGGGCCTGTGCCTTTGACTCCTATCTCTCCTGAATAATGTGAAATATGCCAAGATCACCGTTCTACATGTCAGAACAGAAACCCTATGCTCTCTACAGATAAATCCTCCACACAGGTATCTTGACTTCTGGTTTATTTTGTCCCTTTGCAACATCCATAATTACATGGAGCAAGAAGCCAGTGTGGTTTCCAGCATCTGCAAAGACGAAGCTGCAGCTAACCCAACCTCTGCTAGCCCTGTGTTACAGCAAAGTTTGCATACTGAAGAAATAGGTAGATAAGAAACAGGATGATAGAGAGCATAAGCCTGTGAGCAGGAGAGCACAGGTCACCAGCGAGATCACAAGGCGGCAAAGTCCCCAAAAGCCACCCATGGTGCTCTATGGCAGCGTGTCTGTAAGCTCCTGCATTCAGATTCACAAACATGCCCAGGACTCCAGGGGAAAAAACGTGCTCTCCTAGCCATGCTCCTAAACCACAGGAGAGGGACCAGGGGAAAAGGGAGGGAAGTGATTTATCCTTGTCAAAGTGAGAGCTCCCTCCCATCCTTCGTTTTTTTACACAAAGACTCATTCACACTCATACACACGCAGGAGTCAGGGTAGAAGGAGGGGCTAAGGCATTGCATTTAAAATCTCCAAGCAGTAAAACTTCCTTAGAACCTGCCACATGTCCACACTCCCACCTCATGAGGCAACAGCCACATTCACATGTGTTTGAGCCCTTGCAATACAGCAGGGCCTCCATGTCCATTTGTTTTCAGTCAAAAAGCATCCTTCAGGTGCAAAGATTCTGAAATCTAAGGATATAGGTGAAGAAGGAAGAGAAGCCACTTCCTGACATGTAGCTACAAGGTCAGAATCTTCTGAGCTGCTCTTGTCTCCTTGCTTACAGCAGGATCTTGTCTAAAGAGCCAATTTCCAGCTTCACCCCGGCTCCATATTAAATGCCATCTTCCCAATCCACAGCCACCAAGTGCAGCTCTCTGAGGAAACGTGCTCTAAAAATCTGATGAGAAGCTTGGCAGACAAATGTGTAGCCACCATTAGATGTGACTTGAGTGGGGGGTAAAAAACTTGGAGGCAGGGGCCATAGCTGCTTCCTTACAGCTAGGACTCAGGTAGCCAGGAGCTTTCTCTGGGCCACCCAGGCAGCATTCTGCGGGACTCCTGATACTGTCCTTTGAGCTGAAGCCCCGCCTTCCAGAGTAGAAAATCCCAAGGAAATGCCCTTTGTTATGCTGTCTCCACAGTCCACAGCTTAACCTCTATACCAAATGCCAGCCTCTAGCATTTGCAGAACAGGACATGCAGGAGAAGTTGGATCTGGTAAAGCCCAGAACCACTGGGTAACCTTGGGGCTGCGTCCTTTCTCTCCCCAGCCCCAACTCCCTCACCCTTGGTTCTGTAGCTCACAGAGGGTCCATAATGAGAACCAGAAATGACATTTGAGCTTAAGCCTCTCCCAGAGAAATAAACCACAGTGGAAAGATACACTCGGAAAACTGGTTTGGCCTTTTTCTTTTTCACCCAAGTATCCCTTCAAAGGAAGAAAAGAAAGTTCACGTCACCAAAGCTGCATTTTGGAAGCATTAACTTTGGAGGCCAGATTCAAAAAGCAGAGGGAATGTACAGTTAGGGATTAAGCCACTCAGAGCCTGAATAAGAACCTGGCTTTGAGTAGGATCTTCTCTGCAATGATCCAGGCCGCCTCTTCACATAATAGTGTGTGACACCACTCAAGCTAGGACTCCTTGTAGGTGGCTCAGTGTCTTCCAGGGTGATCTGTGGCCAGCTCACGCCACTTATATTTATAATGAGAAATGCCTCTGCTTCTGTTTCATGCCTCGATTACTGAGGACATTTCCCTAAGGACTTGTCTTTCTGGATATGACATCACTTTGCTCCAAAATTAACAAAGGTTTGCATAAAGCAGGAGCCAGGGGAGTATAACGGGCTGTAATTGTTGTCACTGATTTTTGTTGGTGAGGGAGCACCTTGAAGTGACAAATAGAGGTTTGGTTTGGGTACCTTGTAACACCCTGGGACAGGGACATAAATGTAGGTAGTTTATTTTGGAGGTGATCCCGGGAAACTGTTAGGGAAGAGAGAGAAAAATTAGTCAGGGACAGGAATGGCATTAATAAAAGAGATGCCGCTGAGCAACTGAAGCACAATCCTACCAGAGAACTCTGGGGCCTCGGGTAGAGCATACACTTCAGAGTGATCCCTGTGGAAGAGCCGAGGCCAGGTCTGAAGACTTTCTGCTTATTACTGTTGGAGAGCTGCTTCTGGGGCATTGGGCTTCGCCCTTCAGCTTGCTCCATTAGCTGGCTACACACATCCCAGGGGTATGCACGTGTACGCCCCCTGCTGGAGGCCAGCAGGTGCTTGAGACCAACCATCTTCAGCACATGGCAATAAATGCTAAGAGAAAAGGAGACAGCGAGGCCACCACTTCAGGGGATCATGGAGATGCTCTGGTCCCAGGCTGGCCCTATTTGAAAGTTGTAAAGTGTCCCTAAACAATTATGGAAGCTCATATAACACATACTACATGCACAACCACACATACAGATATATTATTGCAAATGGTAATGACGATGAAATGTGCATTTTGTAGTAACCTGTCCATCAAGTTCAAGGAGATGAAGGTGTTTGAAATAATAATAATAGACTAATAAACTTAAAAAAAAGATACTGGCTACAAGATAGCAGATGGAAGTTAAGAGCACTGTGGTAAAATTCCTGCCTCCCATTTGTATATTATTCTTTAGAAAAACAAAAGGAATCATTTTCCACATACTTTTACCATCTGTGTTCTGGCAGGATCCTGATTGTACTTGAGAACAAACGTATTGCCGCTGGGTAAAGATGAGACTGCAACCTGGAGCTAGAATCCAAATTGGATTTAAAGTCATATTCTTAACTAGAAGAATCAAAAAGTATATTTTCAAACAGTCATTTTATAAATGGCAGTGTAAAAGAAAAGAAATAGTTTAAGAAAGTGGCCTATATGTGTTTTAAACATCGTTCATTTCTTTAGTTGGAATTAATATCATTTATAACTTACCAGGATTAATTGAAGCACTGAATACATCACTTAACCTATACCTCTAAAATGGGAAGATGCGGCTCGTTATAGGACAACTGAGAAGGCTTGCTCAGGATTAGCAAATCAATGGAGACTGAAAATCGTTGGAAATACGTTGTTTTGACATCACACCATGATCAATGTGACTTTAGTAATGGGGTCCTAGTCAGACACTTTAAAAAGATGCATAATAGTAATCCTGGAGAATAAACTGCTAGGAGAACAACTGCTCTAGAGAGAGATAAAGAGACACAAGCACAGTCCCCCCAGCAGTGTAGAGGAAGATCTATTTCCTATTCCTTTCTCAGCCCTGTGTGCTATCAAGCTGTGGGTTTGCACTTTTCTTTCATCCGACCTTCCTGGCAGCCAGTTGAGAGAACAAGACAGTATACCTTAGCCTCAGTAGTAGTGTGATTTTGAGCCAAGCACCAAGCAAGATAAAGGAAGAAACCATTAAGAGGACAAGTCTAGAAAAAAATGGTTATGATAAAGAAAGAAAAACACACACACACACACACACACACACACACACACACAAAAGCATGAATTCTGGTGGACATTAGCTAGCTATATAACCAACAGTTTCCTCTCACATATTTTAGAAACTGTGAGATGAATTGCCCTGGCATTGATAGTTGAGTGACATTATCCTTTTTCATTCCTTGAGTACTAATTACAAGTAGCCTAAGAGAAAAGGTGCCCTAGTAATGCCTTGTTATCAAATCATGTTGATTCTGCAGAGCAAACTCTCTCTTATGCCCTTTAATAATATATTCCCTCTCCTGGGTGGTTTATGTATTATAAATCCACAGAAAATGATGTGGCTTAAAAGAGAAAAATAAGGACTTTTCTATCTTATTGCACAGGTAAACCATCTCACCTATTTCACCATGACTTATTAGAAATAAATGCTGGCTGTAATTTTGAAAGTACTGAGAACAGGGATGATAGTGTGTCTCGTGGTAATCTGTCCTGCTCAAGCCTGGCTGACAAGGATGAATTTCCTATTTTTATGAATCACCTTAATGCACTCCAACAAGAGATTTGCAGCAGCATTAGTACATTTGTAAGGCCGTGGTGCTGTAAAACTTGCATTCCAGCTGTGAAATATTTATCATTACTCTTCCTGCTTGTTCTGAAAACATTCCGTGGCAAACTTGTCAGAAAAGGTGAATTCAGTGTCCCTTCTCTTGCCTTGATTTCAGAAAGCTCGGCCCATCCGCCACTGATACCAATAGATGAGTTACAAAATGAAGAAGCATACTCCCTCTGTGCTTTAGATTGCCTCTACAGAAGAGGGAGGTCCAAGTGTAAAAATATATATAGGTCAGCCAGGCAGCATGGTAATTAAGGTGACTGGATCCACATGGATGACTATGTGGTTTGAATCCTGGACCCAACAGCTTGAAAAGCACTCCAGGTACATGTGCATGCATGCACAAAATGGAGGAGGAGAAGGAACGGCAGTGTGGTCATTCTCCCTATAGTAGGGTGCTTTCTCACTTTCTCTCTCTCTCTCTCTCTCTCTCTCTCTCTCTGTCTCTCACCATTGAGCACATATTCTCTTTTTAACAGTTTTCTTAAAAAGAGAAAGACGTATATTATGCTTAGTGAGACCTTACCGTTCAGGGTTCTAGGCAGCACTTCTCCACACTGAGGGGAGAAGTTAGCAGTGGCTCTGCAGGTGGAACATGTAGACATGGACAAGGCTGGATCCCTTAATCAAACTCGCTCCCTCAAACTTTTCAGTAGAAGTCAAAAATTATGGAAGGCTTGTTGTGTTCATTTATGTGACTAACACCCATTGAGCTGCCACTGTGTGTTTCAGGCCCTAATGTAATGGTTGGAAAGAAGGGTCTGGGTCAAATCTGTGACCTTCTTGAGGACTGGGATGACACAGATGTTCAAATCTTGAGCCCTGTACTTGGCAGCTTTGTGACTCTGAGCAGATGACTTAACCTCTCTAAGCTTCATTTCTTAACCTGTCAGCATTAATAAAATCTTCCTTGCAGGGTTGTTGAGGGGTTATCTGTGCTGATGTAGGCTGTGCACCTGCACTCAGTAAGCCTAAATCTTCTCTACCTTTCATCCTATGAGCTAAGAGAAGCTGTTAGAAGGTTCTGATAAGGTTCTGGTTGTAGTTAGATAACCAAGTAGCCTTATCAACAATGGATCAACCACAAAAAGCTGTCACATCAAGTATGGAATAGTTTCTTCTCAGGCCTAGAGAAAGACCTGAAAATGGCCTATGTATTAATAAGCAAATCATAGAAGTAGACAAACCTGCAATTAAATATTGTCTCCATGCTGCATGTCTTTGGGGAGTTACTTAACCTCCTTGAGCCTCAGCATTATCAAATTCTCACCCACAAGCTGGCGATAATTACAACACCCGTTGCATAAGTTTATAGTGAAGATTAAATTAGATGAAGCATCTCACACACACATACACACACACATGCACACACACAAACACACACACCAGTGTCTGACGCATACTAAGCACTCCATAAATGTTAGTCATCCTTTTTATGGTGTCACGTGGAAGGACTCACCTTCCCAGTCTGTATGTTACTGATACAGGGTACCCACTTCCTTCCCAGGGCACCCATAAATTCCAATAGATAGCAGTCCCTAACTATCATATCAATTATCATCCGTAGCACAAAACCCTGACCCTCCTGCAGTCAGGATACCCCACTTGACTAGGACCAGCACCCTCAAAGAGGAGGATTTGCGATGGACAGTCATTCTTTGACTTGTCACACCAAGGTAATCCATACCCACTGGAAGACACAAACTTTCCTTTCTTCTTCTTCTTTTTTTTTTTTTTTTTTTTTTTTTTTTTTTTTTTTTTTTTTTTTTTTTTTTTTTTTTTTTTTAGAGGTTTTCGCTATAGGGCGCATGCGCTCGCCAGAGAGAGACATAGAGACAGAAAGCGAGAAATCACCCCCCAGGGGGGATGGTCACGCCGCAATCCCTTCTCCTCCATTCTCCTCTCGGGATCTTGGGCATGCACACACACGTGCCCGGCGTGAGTTTTAAGCCACCGGGTCCGGGACGGGAACCGCAGTCGACTATGTGGGAGTCCAGCGACATAGCCATTACGCTAACTGCTGGTTCCCAAACTTTGCTTTCTTGATGGGAAGCTGAGTAGAGGGGGAAGAGAGGGGGGTTTAGTCTAAAAATGGGAGTTGTGATCCTGATTCTATGACTAACTCTGTCACCTCGGCTGTCATAGTTTGATTGAATTAGTTTCCTGATTAACTAATGTTGGAAGGTCTGTAAGTTGAAGGTGTTTGTAAAGGATACAGCTTAAAAAGTTAAGATCTAAGGAGCTACTTTTTGGACCAGGAAGACAGACAGTGGTCTTAAAGTTAGGTAGACTCAGTTTGTTGTCCTGCCTCGCCCCTCACTGGCTGTGTGGCCTTAGGCTAGTCTCATAGCCTCTCTGGTGAACCTGTATCTACATCTATAAAATGCAGACAATACTAGTCGCTCTGTAGATCTCTCAGGAATCTACAGATTTTCTCAAATCTGAAGAAAATGAACACCAAAGAGCTTTTTTTAACATAAAAACAAAAATGGTATGGTTATTTCGGGCTGCAATTTCAACACAATTAGGGCATTAGGGAAGGGGGAGCAGCCACTGAGTCCACAGGAAAACAAGGAAGTACAGAAAAATTAAGCCAATGTAGCCAGAGAAACCAGAAAAATATCAAAATGACCAAAGTGATTATTCAGCCTGTCTGAACAGAACTCAGGACCTGCAAGATTGGGGTAGGAGAGTTGGCTAACAGATTTGCCCTAAGCTGCTGCTGCCGCCAGGAATCCTGAGAGGCTGCACTAAACATGGATCCTAAGTGCTGCCCCTGAGCCATCAGTCCTAATTTCTTAAGCCCTCCAGGTGAGCTCCCCGTGGCCTCCTTCACATGTTCAAATGTCAGCAGCCCACCCTGCTTCGCTAGGAGGGACTCGGGCTTTCAGCCAGGAGCACCGCTGAAGACTGTTGGTCTGTACGCACTTCCAAAAAACCATTACTATTTCATTAAGCCCCACTCACCTTTCCATTCTAGGTTGATTCATTATCTTTCATGAGTAAGGCTGCCCTTACATTATGCTTAAATGCCACGTCCAGCCTAATGCACAGCATCAATTACACAATATTTCCCAATGTTTCTGTACCAGCTACCAGCAGCATCCCTTTTGAAAATGATAGAGGTGTAAGAAGCAGAAATCTCTGAAATCAGCTGACTCCTGAGTTTGTGCTCTGCAATGAACATCTAATTCACATTAAATGGGATGCTTTCTTCAAGCTCCTGATAGTAATCAGTTTTCAATATGACTCCCCTCGGAAGAATGTCTGAGCTAAATAAAGCAAAGTCAGAAAGGGAAGCTGCTCTCTTCCCCACGTGCTTTTCACCCTTTTTCTCTTTCTTTTTGATGCTTGCAAAACAAAGAAGGTGCTGGGCAGGCTAAAGGGCCATCCCACCAGGCAGAGGGCTCTACTATTTATAGCTGCGGGGTACTCAGTGACAACCACCCAGCCCCACAGAAACAACTGTTTTCAGTGCCAAGGAGAAGCAGAGGGCCCAAAGGCCAAACATTGCTTTCTCAAAATGATGGTTATTACTTGCCTGGGTTAGCTACAACTGTTATCTTTTACTCCCCCCTAAAGCCTGTCACTGTGGTATTTGTCGTCTTCCCACTGTGGTCCTCCCTCCTAATCTCAGTTCTCCCTGCCAGCTGAGGGAGGAACCTCTGCCCCTTCCCTGAGTGTCATAGTCTTAAAGAGGAAATAAAATGCTCCCTCATCTGCAGCCCTCAAATCCCAGAGGTGTTGAGGCTTCAGTGCACACCCAGCCAAGGTGAGCAGCCGTGGAGAGAGTTCTCAGCTCTTGAACAATCTCTGTTTGCATTTGTCTTCATTCCTTTAGGACTAACACACACACACACACACACACACGCACACGTGTGTGCACACAAACACACACACACATACAGCCTTGCTTTCCACATCATCCTTTGGAGAAGAGAATAAACCCTTCATTAAAACAAAGTTAACCACACAAACTCTGCCCTGATGTAGAATTTTTATTGCAGTTTGTCAAGGAAAAAAAAAAAAAAGTTAGCTCTAGGACTTGGAGACTCTTGGCGGATGAGACCTTTGCAAATAGAATGCAGTTAGCTACCCTCCCTTACCCAAGGTGGATATATTCCAAGACACCCATCCCAAGACACCTAGTAGATTCCTGGACCTGTGAATAATATAGAGAGTAATAATGTATGGCCTGTACGTACTATGCCTTTCCTATGCATATGCACCTCTGGTAAAATTTATTAACCAGGCAAAGCAAGAGATGAACAAAAATGAGTAATTAATAAAATAGAAAAATTATAACAATATACTGTAATAAAAGTTTGGGAATGCTCTCTCTCTCTCTCTCTCTCGCTTGCTCTCTCTCAGTATTTTACTGAGGGTCAGATAAGTAGCACAGTGTGAACATAACACTCTGCAAGGCTGACCCACATGGGAGGGTTTCGGGTTTGCATCCAGAGGTCTCTGAACAGCCACGATCCAGTCTAGCTGAAGCTGGAGGTAGATCACAGAATGAAGACCATGGAGGGGGAGGGGGAGCTTCTCTTTCTTTCTCTTTCTCTTTCTCTTTCTCTTTCTCTTTCTCTTTCTCTTCCTCTTCCTCTCTCTCTCTCTCTCTGAGAAGAAAGAACGTTTTTAAAAAGCTACTGTCCTCACTTATTTTCTGATGGAAGCTGACCGCTGGCAGCTGAAACGGCAGAAAGTGAAATTGTGGCTAAGGGGAACTACAGCACTCATTTTAGAAATAAAAAGGCCAGCTCGATGTTGCAGTGGTAACGCAGGCTACTCAGGAGAAGCTGGATCCCACATGGCCACCCCAGTTTGAATCTCCGGGTAGTTCGATTTTCCAGCCAGGACAGCCTTAAATGCAGTAGACACGCTCAAGTGCCCAGATCCAACAGGTTGGAGACAAGGAAGGCAATTGCAGTGCTACCAGACCTTGTGGAAGATGCTCCTCCACCTCTCTCTTTCTCTCATATGCATGTACAAACTCAATAATGAATAAATAACATTTTTTTAATAAAGAAAAAGGGCTCAGCAATGTAGAGACTGAATCGCTGCCTCTGCCTTGCCAACAAATCCTGTAAAGATCTGGTCAGAGATTTTCCTTCTCCTGCAACCTGCTGGCTCAGAAGCAGAAGTGGAGGCTGCAACCCTCACACCAGGACAGAATGTACCCAAATGAAAATGCTCCCTCTAGTTCAGCTGCCCATGAGTCTTGCAATTGAGGATATGTGCGTTAAGTAAGCCTTTTGCCTGAGATTTATCCTCCCACCACTTGGAAAGCCACCTAAAGAAGAAGAAATATTTCTCCCATTGTCCAGACACAACATCTGACAATGAGCTCTTGAAACACATCTGCACTGCTCTGACTGAACCCTAGAGCAACAGTTACTAATCGTTGTCCTTCTGAGAAAGCCAAAGGGGTGTTTGTATATAAATACGTACCTGAGCACTTAAACAAGCTCAGTAGCAGTCTACAAGTTTAATTAAGTACCAGTCTTTTCAATGTTGAAATCTGCTTTGTATTTTCTAATTATAAACTATGACACATGCTTATGAAAACAATATCACCAGTACAGCCATAAATAAAGTATTGATAAAAAGATAACATTCATACTCTTCAACCTCCGAAGGCAATCACAGTAAATATTTGTGTATATATTTCTAGAATTTTCTCTGTGTAAATGCATTGTTTTCAAGTAAAATAGCAAAAAATGCATATTGTGGCAGTACTTATTATGATGAAAACTTTGAAACAACCTAAATATCCACGAGTAAGAAAATAGTACATTAAATTAAATTAAATTCTAGGACATCCATCCCATGGAATACCTTGCAGCTACTGATAATGAAAGATCTTCATACTGTATTTTTAAATGAGAAAAGCAAGTTGTAATAAATTATGTTCCAGGTCTCAAGCAGTGGCCTGTGCCTTCAGCCTATTACATATTCTTCATACCTCACTGATCATTTCACCTCATTCTTCATTATTTATACTTGAGTGAATGTGCCAGTTATCAATTTATTGCCTTTTAGCTACAAATGCAGCTTTCTTTGCCCTGCTTGATGATACTGAAGCTGGCCCCTGTAAATATTTCTTCTTTGCCAGTTTCCAGCCTGTAGCAGGGAAAGAAGTTTCTTTCTCATTTTGCTGTGTTTTTGTTCTCTCCAACAGGACAGCTGCCAGGGGAGGAGTGTGTCAGAACCCCAGGGCACTTTCACTCTCCAGGAAGTTCCTGTGCCTCTCAGAGGGCCACTTCCTGCAGACCATCTCCAGTCTCCAGCCCACTGACACTTAATAGTGAGTTCATGGCTGGTCTTAGCCTGGCCCTGTGCCCAGTTCCAAACAACCCATGCCCTGCAATGCTCTGCTTTTACCAACCAGCTCTGGCCTAAGATCTCGGGAAGATTTCTTCACCACTCCCATGTGGCATGGTTCTGTGGTAGCTGCGGCCTCTCCATTAGGGTCTAAATGAGTTTTGTGGGTACATGTGTGTGTGAGGGGGTAGAACTCATTTTTTCTCTGGTTTCTCTCCCTCAACCTAGTGTTAGTGGCTGCTATTCTAATGTGGGGTTTCTATACTCTGTAGAGTATACTGTTATCCTTTTAAACAGGGAATTACTCCATAGTAATTTTTTTTCTGTAGGGAATGCCAGATAGAGAGAGAAAACTCACTCCCCCACAGGAATGGCCACACCATCCTTCTCTGCTTCCTCCAATCTCCTTTCAGAATTTTGAGCATGCACGCCCATGCACACAACATGATTTTCAAACCGCCAGGTGGAGAACTCAAACTGCATAGTCAGCCATGTGGGATCCAGTACTTTAGCCTCCATGCCCCCCCATGGCCCAATAGTTAATACTTTTCATATTGACTTTTCCCTAAAATTTCTGGTATGGTTTCTGTCTTCTGACTATACTTTGCTAAAAAAAAAAAAAAAAAAAAAAAAAAAGCTAGGAAGAAAGGAATTTTAAAGCACCACCAAGCATTAACTTTAAGTAATACAAAGATAAGGTTTTAGAGGGGGAAAATGACTAGAAAATTGTTTTTGACACTTTGGAGTTAGATGTTAAAGAGTAGATCCTTGCCTTTATAATTAATCATTCATTCAACTATCCCCCACTTTCTGTTTAAATCAATGAGCCACAGGTAAAATGGCCCTTCTCATAGTTCTGAATAGAGAGGGCAGCAAGAAAGGTTTGATGAAGAAACAGCCCATCGGGATTGAGATCAGTTGAAAGGTCAGGTAGAAACTCAAGTTAATTCAGATAAGCCCATATAGACTTGATGGGGAATCCCATCAAGATGTAGAGTCCTACCTCAGTTTGAGAGAATGACTTTGTTTGAAAAGACAATAAAATGGGACCAGCAGTTAGCATACTGGTTATGTTACTGGACTCCCATGTAGTCGACCACGGTTCAAGTCCTGGACCCGGTGGCTTAAATTCACAGTGGGCGTGTGTGTATGTGTGCCCAAGATCCCAAGAGGAGAATGGAGGAGAAGGATTGCGGTGTGGCCATCCCCCCTGGGGGGTGATTTATCACTTTCTGTCTCTCTGTCTCTCTCTGTCTTTCTGGTGAGCGCAGGCACCCTATAGCAAAAACCTCTACCAAAAAAAAAGACAATAAAATGGAGTTGCGATAGTCAATGGAAGTCAGATTAATGGTCAGTGGACTAAGCGCCGATGCTGATGATGGGAGAAAGAGGTTGGCTGTAGGGACAACTGAGGCAGTTCTTCCCTGGGTGGTACATGATCTCACTGAATGAAAACCAGATGATCCGCCAGCAATGACATAATGACATTTCTCCAGCAGGATCCTCAGTGCTAGAAACAGACAAGACTTGCTAGAGAGGGAACCTGGGGGATCCTGGGTTAGGTGTTTCACTCCTGTCCACATAGTCCCTCTATATTGAGCTCTTCTTTCATCTCATGAGCCACCAGCTTCCCTGTCATAATATACTCTGTATTATCGTTTGCCTTTCTCCTTTCCCAAGCCCCAAAATCTAACCCAGGGGCAAAGAACTGATCATTCTTCATGATGCACTTTTCCAATCCCTTCAATTTCCTCATTCCTGAAATGCCAAGAGTATATTTTATGGGTTCACTGTAACCACCCTTCTCCCACCCCAGTCAATGTGTACCTGCTGTCAGGCAGCCTATTGGAGAGGAACCAGGAAATCCCAGATGGAAACAAATACCTCATTAGCATATCAGAATATCAGGTCATCATGAGAAAAGTCATGACTCTAGGCTTATGTGCCTGAGTGCCCAAAATTCCAAAAGGAGAAGAGAAGAGAAGGGATTGTAGTGTTACCACCCCCTCAGGAAGGTGATTTCTCTCTCTCTCTCTTTCTCTCTCTCTCTCTCTCTCTCGTAAACACGTGTATCCTATAGCAAAAAAAAAAAAATTACAATGCAGATTATTATGGTTTAGATAGTAGTTTGTCCCTCAAAGTTTTGTGTTTGAGAATTTGGTCTTGGTGGGTGGTAACTGGACAAAAACTTAATCCCTTCATGGCATCCAAAGGTGGGGTCTTTGGGTATATAAAGTCATTAGGAAAAGGCTCCAGTGATTGACTCCTGGTGGCTTATTATAAAGAAGGAAAATCCATCAGGTGGAAACTACATGGATACAGACCAAAGTTTGCTCTGCATGAAATTCTGCCTTCTGCTCACTTGTGATGCTTTTGCACCTTCCACATCACCAGATTTGTGAGTTAATAAAGCTCGATTTCTTTATAAACCACCCATTCTCAGATATTTCAGTTAGCAACACAATAATGGACCAAGATACAGGTCTACTAATAAAAAGAATGGGATTCATTTTAGGGATATTTCACTTAATTGGGGTTCAAAATTAGTTTACTATAATGAGAATGTTCATCAATAAAAACAGCTTTAGGTTGTTTGCTGCACAAAAGCAGGCAGCAGGTTGGATTTAGCCCACAGGCTGTAGTTTGCCAGTCCTGATTTAAGATGTTAATGCTATACAAAAAAAAGTGTATTTCAATGGAAAAGTATACATTGTCTAGATAACCCCTTCAAATTATCTAATTCTAAGTCTTTTGTTTTCTCCCAGCTCTTCTACAGCTCTGCACTTTGTAGGTAAGAGATAGACATGCAAATTCTTTCCTATCTGGTAGAGGTTTGATTGACTTTGTTTACTCCCACTGCAGAAGCAGGGGAGTATGTATTTGTCTCAGTTTGCACATTTGTTTCAATATTTCTTTCTCCCTGTAAATTTCTGCTGCTTGGTTTCTTTTTTGAATCAGTTAAACTGCCTCATTCTCTCATGACTAAATCTCTGGCCTGTACTTATTTTTACATCTCCATGAAAGCCAAGATTTTTTTTAACTTAATTATTTTTTAGCAATCATAAGAAGGCATGACCAGCATTCTTTTTTAACAGTCATAAGAAGGCATGACCACTATTCCAAAGATATAACAAGTTAAGCCATGTGTATTAATTCCCTATTGCTGCTATAACGAATAGCCACAACCTTAGTGGCTTACAATGCCAGAAATAGAAAATGTCTTAGGGTCTCAAAGTGTCTACATGACTGATCCTTTTGGAAGCTCTGAGAAAGGTGACAGCCCTTGGCTTGTGTCCTTTAAGTTACAGCCCCTGGTTGTGCTATCACACTGGTGTCACCCCTCACTCTGACTCCTCCTGCATCACTCTTATAATGACTATTGTGATTACATAGCTTTCCTAGACAATCTAGGATAATCTCTCCATCTCAACAACTTTAACATAATCACATTCACAAAGTACCCTTTGTCAGGCATGTGAATATATATGAGGGGCCATTAGTCTACCAAATCACATCTTGGGAAAGTAAGAAAAGCAGAAACTAGAAAATAAAAAGCCAAGAAAATATAAAGGTCTAAAATTTAGTTAAGGCTTTTCATCAAAGGCTTTTAAAAAAAAAATGGCGAATAAGAAACAATAGGTGATGTAATGGTTATGTTGCTGGACTCCCATGTAGTCAACCATGGTTCAAGTACTGGATCTGGCAGCTTAAAACTCATGCTGGCCATGTGTATATGCATGCCCAAAATCCTGAGAGGAGAATGGAAAAGAAAGGATTGTGGCATGACCATTCTCTCTGGTGGGGGAGGAGGGGGTGATATCTTACTTTCTGTCTCTCTGGCTCTCTGGTGAGCATGCATGCCCTATAGCAAAAATCTCTCTTAAAAAAGGAAAAAAAAACCATGGTGAATAAAAGAATTATCAAATAAATTAGAATACATACATCTCTAATTGAAATAGTATGCTGCTGTTACAATGAATGAGCTAGGTCATTGTTGAGATGACATTCTGTGACATGGAAAGATTTTCAAGATGCATTAAGTAGGAAAAAAATCAGCAGTGACTCCATTTCTAGGCATTAAAAGAAAAACTATGTACATGAGGACTTCAAAAAGTTTGTGTAAAATGTAATCAAAGTACATGCTTATTTTGGTACAGAAAAGGAATAAAATCCATGTATAGTTTTTTCATAATAAGCATTTTCCATCAACTTTTTGAAGACCCCTCATCTTAGTATATGTGGCTAGACACATTCTAGATGTACAACAAATTCACATGTGTAGTTCTCTTGAGAGGAAAGTGGGATCAAGTAGGAGCGCGAAGAGGAACTGTTACTTTTTATTTATGTGCTTGGGAATTATTTGAATGTTGACAATATTATACCTTGTATTACACATAATTTTTTAAAGTTACAGTAATAAAAATGGTAAGGACAATCCATGAGGATGAAATCCCTTCTCTTCCTCTTCCGACAATCTTTTCTGGCTCCTTTGAGAAGTAAGGTGCACCTTCACAGCTGCCTTAGTAAAGAAGGGTCATTTCACGCCAGAGAGAGAAATGGCAGGACAGGCTCTAACAGGTGGTCTCTGTCCAGAGGCAAGCACGTGCTTGTGCAGTTCTCAGGCCGTAAAAAACACTGAAACCCACAAGAAACCCACAGGTAGGAGGCTCCTGTTAAGTTTCCTTCCCCTGATCTTTTCTCTTCCACAGGCAAACTCTGAACTGAGCAGGCACCCCACTGGCCATAACATCCTACTGTGTTCGCATGGATTATTTTCTCCTTTGATATCCTGCCAGTGTTACCTGGGTTCTAATTAGCAGCCTGTATGTAATGCAAGACGTGTTCTAGAAATAGGCCATTTCCACAAGCTGCCAGCTTCCCTCTTATTATGTTAATAATGAAGATATTCCCCATGGTACCTTGGGATAGGCAAATCTGATAAAAAACCTTCAGAACAATTGCATGTTCCAGACATTCATGCTGAATAAACAGCACAAGCAAGATGGGAACAGCTCAACACAGCCCTTCATAGGAATACAAATTTGTGAAACTCCCCGTTAAAATCCCCTCATGTTTGTTCTACTAACTATGCATACTTCACTCCACCAAATGTCCAAGACTACAATAAAATGATGCCTGAATGAGAGCCCAAATTATTATGTCCTCTTGCACCTAAGGCTAGCAGAAGTCCAGGTGACTTGCCACTACATCATTTGACCTGGTTCAGGGATCACAGTCCTGTTAGCTAAGGGCTGCATTTGCTGCTGCTCTACAAACCCACAAACAGGCCACCACACTCGACTGGCATGTATTTTTGAGCACTGTGGTCTGTGCCGAGTTCTAATCAAATCATCTGTCTTGTGCTAATGATGTTCAAAGATGCCTTTTTCACTCTGAAGACCTATTTATGCAGAAAAATTATATCACAGATCCCAATGGGATTAAAAGATCTATTTTGAGCATTTATCAATTTAATAAGTATACAGTGAAACATCAATTAGGAATTTAGCAACTCTTTAGCATAAATTTGCATCTTATAACCAAAACAACACTCACAGACTTAAAATACTTACATGCATAGTTATATACTTATTATTGACCCAATCCACAGACTAAGACCCTTGGATCTCTTGCAGTATTTCCTTAGCCTTTGCTCCAAGTGCCCTCAGTCTGTACTTCAGGAGTCACTACTGTAGAGCATGCAAAAGAGAAAGCTGCCCGTGCCTTTAAAGATCTTAACGTTTAGGAGATGAATGGTGGTGTAGAAGTAGTGCAGTTCTCTGCAAGGCTGACTACATCTAGAGACCTCCCTGAATGCACTGGCCACACACGTGCCCATGATCTGGGACTGGCTCAGGCTGAGCGTGGACAGCAGCATAAGGACCCCGTAATGGTGCTGTCTCTGTCTCTGTATCTCTCTCTGTCTTTCAAGTTCAGTCAGTGCTGGATCAAAGAGAGAGCTGATGGCAGACTAGAGGGAGGAATGGCCGTGGGGAGGCAGTGGAAGCGAACAGAATGGGAGAGGTGATAAGAGGTAAAATTGCAGGAGACAGTTACCACCCGGTTGTGGGTAGAAAGTGGGGGTGGGGGAAGTTAAAGGTGTCTGGTTCCTATATGGACTAAATTGTGGAGGCCTTCACCAAGACAGGTCATAGGAAGAAGAGTGAGTCCAGGTGACTCCCTATGCGTTCCCAAATGATCTTTCCTCACAGATGGAGCAACACTCTGAGCGCTTTTGTGGCCACAATAGAAGTTTCATTTCACTATTTCCCAGACATGAGTCAATTTCAACTCCTATCTATTTGGACCTGAAGAATTGTAGCCTATCACAGAATCTTGGGAGGAAACATCTTCACCTGAAGCCTCCTGTCAAAGTGAGCACAAAATCTAAGTGCTTATGTTCAATCCAGGGACTGCCTGATTCCTTGATTTCTATTAAGGTCAGTGTCTTATTTGCAGGTGAAAGGTGAAAAAGCTATTTTCCCTGAGCACTTTGCTTACTGTTTGCTCCACTGCTTGGAGGCTGCAGAAGAGAGGCCAAGGGAACTAATTATAACCACTTTCAGGATGCAGACTCTGTTGACAGTAGTAATTGTAAGCATAAATATACTTTGTGAGTTCTTAGAACTGCTAGGCACTTGATTATACAATCCACATGCATTCAGCTCAAATTTCACCTCGCTGGAGAAGCCTTCAGAGCTCCCAGACCCCATCTCTTCCCTACTATTCTCCATATAGCCATGAGTTTTCTTTCCTTTACAGAACATCTCACATTCTATAATTATCTTATTTATAGATTCCTCGTGTATTATTTACTTTCTACACTAGTCATAACCTCCATTATTGGAGGTAGAGCTTGTCTGCTTATTAACCTCTGCGTGGCCCATACCAAGGAGAGTCTGGCATCCAACTGGGCAATTTTATTTTTTTAATTTAATTCATAAATGATTGCATTTAAAGCGTTCACAGTCTATGGGATAAGTTCTGAGTTGACTTTTCTGAATGTGCATGCTGAAGCTTATAAAAATAAAGAAATTTGACCAAAGTTATACAATGACTAATGGGTAGTTAGGATTTATGTCCAACTCATATTGACATTCCAGTTGGGGTTATGAAAACAATGCTGCCTATGGGCCTACCGTTGGCCAGCATTTCACTGCAAGGGCAAAGAGAAATGCACATAGCTCAGCACATTCCATCATGACTCCTGAATGAGAAGTTTTTAGGGTATGAATAACATTAAATTGTTCTGTGAAGGACAGTAAACTCAAGGAAGGACCCACAGAGATAGCTCTAAGAGTTACATAGGACAGGTTCTAGAATAGGTAAAAAGATACATTGCACTTCCTTCTTCCCAAGGTGGAAGATCTGGATAAGACTTGCAAACCTAAATATCCAAACTGGCAGCTGGAAAGTTGTGTTCAATGAAGATGAAATAGCTAGTAAACAGGAGGAAAGAAAGAGTCACTGATTAATCTTAATCCTTAGGACTTTTTAGATGCAGCTGGTACAGTCACCTTATTCTCTCTTGTAGTCTACCTACTGAATTCTGCACCCACCCACCTGTGAGCTTACACATGTAAACCACCTTGTCCTAAACTCATGTTCAGAACTCACCAAATGGCAGTCATTGTTATTATCATTGAAAGTTCCATGGAAGCAAGACAGATGAATCTTAGAGCAACCTGGATGATTCAGGTCCCTGTAATTATATGATCTTTGCAAATAACAAAGGAAAATACCTTCATTTCAGTCAGTGTGTTAATTTGTTTCCTCTGACAGTAAAGACAAGGTTCAGGTGAGATGAGATAGAAGGATTAGAAAACATGCACATTTATATATCTATTTATAAATATCAATACATATGTATATTGATATATTGGTTTGATGGTGACTTTAGTGAAGTTGACATATATACATAAGCTAATCTTGGAAATAAATTACATGTGAATTGCTCAATGCCATTTACTTCCTGCTGCTTTAAGATTGCTACCTTGGGTATAGGAGAGCACGAAATAAGCTTCCTGTTAAAATGAAAAGAATGATCAGTTACCCTTTAATAGCAATGAATGGAATATCTCATAAATTATTCCCTTTATGTTGTCTGTTTGGCATGAGCCAGACAGCATCTTCACAAGGCTTTCCTTAGTCCTCCACCCACCCCACCCCCAGTCAAAGAGAAAGCCCTGATGGTTTTGAGGATGACACCGAAGACAGATCCAGCCACAGGTATACTACTCCGTTGCCCCAGGAGAGGGAGCAGCGGCAGGTCAGTCAACACCAGCTCCCAATTTCTCACTCAGTTATGCCCCATAACAGTAATCAAATGGCTAGGTAGTTTTAAAAGAGGAAAGAATGGAGGTATCTATGCAGTCTCTGAGTGTTTCTGGTACAGAGTTAAACCCATGATGACTCCCTCTCTGTATTCTGAAGTTTGCATATCATACAATGTAACACCCCTTAAAGAAAGGAAGGAAGAAAAAGGCAAATCCAACCAAACAAGAACTGGGTTAGGAGGCTCCACTCGTAACCTGCAAGCATGTCCTCAGAAAAGGGACGAGAAGAAGGAGGATGACGAAATCCAGATTAAATGGCACTGTGTGATAATAGCTTTGGTTGGGCAGTCGATAGATTAGGGGAATTTGGGTAAATTCAGTTGGACAATTTGCCATTACTCCACTGAAGGTTCTGATGTTTACCAACTACATGTAGTCGGAATTGGATTCTTGGAATAAATAGAGTAAGCTCCCTGCAGATACAAGTCCTCTTCTGTGTTATGACAAGCGTGAGGTTCTCCCAGAGTGCTCGGTAGCCCCCCTGGCCCTGCAGTTAGCATGGTTTTCCTGCTTCAGTGGAGACTGTGCTACTCTTCCACAGCTCCACTTGTACGCATCAGGCAGACAGGAGGTAGGTGAGGCAGACAAAGGTAGTTAATGAGAATCAAACGTCCAATAAACCTCAGGTCTTGAAACTTAACACCCATCCTAAAAGACACTCTAGCCCATGGAAAATGGAGATATGTGTGACATGTTCTGCAGCTGTGCTGGTAACATTTTACAACACACAGGAGTCAATGTGGAGTGTGATAGAGGGACGATTACGGAAGCCTCAGAAGTCAATGGGTTGAAGTTGAGTTCATGACCTATGAGGAAGATACTGAAGATGCTGGCCACTGTTAAGATGAGTCAGGTATCTGGAAACCTAAATAAATGTTTATTTTAAATACATACATACATACATACATACATACAGGACAAGAAAAGATCTGGGAGGGCCTGGACTAGTAACGACTATTGGGCACCTTACAAAAACTCGGTCAGCAAACCAAGCAGACTTCACCTTAAATTAGGAAAGGAGTTCATCCTCTCGAATTAAATTGAACAGGGATGCTTCTTTCCAAAGGCTTCTTTTCTCTGTGAAACATCAAGTATCATTAAAAAGGGGAGGGAAGTGGTCTAGACATCTTTAATCCTCTATAATCTGGTGTCTGAAGGCCACCCAGCTTTCCAGAGCTCAAAGGAGAGCCCTTCTCATAAGGGATTAGGAGAGGAGAACATTGTTTTTTCTGTATAATTCTGACTTGCCATATGGTAGTTATGAAAATGCCTGTTTAGTAGAATATGAAATTCATGAGGATTATTATCAGCTATATTCATAAGAGTAGCTAAAAAGCTATTAAGTCCATAATATACTTAACTTGGATGTCTTAAAAAGGACAGACCTTAAATGCCTTTGTGAATATTTTCATTTACAGGGTTTTTGAATATCAGTTTTTCATCTTTTCACTTGATACCTCAGTTTGAAAGTATATTCATAAGAATACATCCCTAATATTAAAGTCTGTATTGTGTTATGTTGCTGTAGCAACCTACAATAGCAGTAAACATTTGTTCTCTCACAGTTCCTAGGTCAGGAATTCAGGAGTGACTTAACTAATTTGGGACTCTTATAGGGTTGTAGACAAGCTATCAGCCAGGGTTTCAATCATCTAAAGACCTCGCTGGGATGCTGGAATCTACTTCCAGGATATCCCACTCCTGCAGTTGGCAAGTCAGTGCTACTGACTGGCAAATGTCCTCACTTCCTCACCATGTAGACCTCCTTATAGGGTACTTGAGTGGCCTTACAACATGGCAGCTGGCTTCCATCAGATGCCAGTAAGAAGATTTGACTATACTTGCTTAAATAAATTAGAAATGTGGACTGGATAGTGGCATAGTTGTTATGCAGTGCTCTGTGAGGCTGGCTTACATGGGAAGGTTCTGGGTTTGCACCACAGACATTGCATGCTCTGGGCTTGTGTGTGTCCATAATCTGGGGGTGGCAAAAGCTGGGAATAGATGAGTGCTGGGACCTTAATGAGGGTGCTATCTCTCTGTCTCCCTCACTCATGGAAGAAATAAATTAATAAACTTAATAAGCACAAAGCTTTGGGCTGGTCCCCTAGCACAATGGTTAAGGGAACCAGATCCTATATGGCTGATCACAGTTTGAAATCTTGCCTAGTGGCTTGAAAAACACCCTGGGCATACTGTATGCATACCCAGAATCTTGGTAGGATCAGGAAATGGAGAAAAAGGATTGTAGCATGACCATGCCTCTTTGGATGGTGCTTTCTCTCTCTTTTTCTCTCTCTGGCAAGCATGCATGCCCTCTGACAATAAAAATGAAAAAAAAATTTTAAATACAAAGCTTTAAAAAATTAAAAATGTGTTATCTTATATCATGAAAGTCCTAAGGTAAGTAGTGCATGATTAGAATTTGGTTTCAGTAACTCATCAGATACCTAGGTTTCTTCTATCATTCTGTTCTGCTATCTCTACTACAATGTCTAAAGGCTGTCTCACTGCTCAGTAAGGCTGCTAGAGATCCACCCATCTGACTGCAATCTAGCAAAAAAGTAGAAGTTAAAGGGTTAGGCAAACAAATGGGCCCACACCAACTGTCTGCCTCACAGTTCTATTTCCCAGAGGATCTACCCCATAACTTCTGTTTCTATCTCACTAGCCAATGTGGCTGCACCAAGTTTGATGAAGTCTGGGAAATATGTCTCTCAAGGAAGCATAAGGTCACTCACTCCAAATGAAACCAGCTTTATAACCAAGGAAGAGAAAAGAAAATGGATATGGGCTCGGCCCACAACAGTTTCTGTCATATCTGTTATGTAGAGTTCTCCAGAAAGTTATGTTATGCCAGAATTCCTACATGATATTTTCACATATTGAGGTATATTTTCTTAACTGATAATAAAATTACAGAGTAGAAAAGAATAGGGAAAATGGGTAGAATGTAGCTGCAGCAGAAGAGAGAATTTGTCTTTAATTAAAGCATAAATTATCCTGAGAATTATCTCATTGTAAGGATTAGAAGGTTGTGATGTTCCCTCAAAAAGTTGTAATGGTTCCAAGAAGTGGACTAGAAAGGACAGCTGCTTAGTAGCACCATCCTACCATAACTGGGTTATCTCTTTCCAGCGTGAGTGGAGACCCATTTAATCATTAGGCTGAAATTCAAAGCTGTTTTTTCATTCACTCTCCCTGACATTTACAGTAAATGGCTGAAGTCTCTGCCTAGAAAACTGTGAGGCACTATCAATAGTGGGTGTTGGAAAACGATGCAGAAACAAACAGAACATTATTTATGCCAATAGAAACAGTAAATCACCCTTCCTTTACACCCAAGTGACATAACAAGTGCAAATCAAAAGTTCTCGCACCTCAGAAGGAAACTATTCCAAGGATTTCGTAGAGGAAGGAATTACATACCTGCCTATACAGTGCAATAAATGTCCCTTTTAAAATGAAATAATTTCTGAGCTCTTCAGCACAAGACTTATGGTGAAAAAGACAGCGCCAATATTAAAATTTAATATGCCCAATATTGTCATGTAACAATAAATCAACCAGTAAAAAGCGGCGAGGTGGTTGTTTTTTCTTTTTTTTTTTTTTCCCCTCCCAGTCCTAAAAGAGTTACAGTGCTTTAATTTGAATGGATGTTGGGTTACGATTATGGGTTAGGATGGTGAAAAGTATGAATTTGTGTCTCTATAGCTATCAGATGGGGTTGCACAGAGCAGTTTATATAATATGCAGTGCACCATTCTGTCAGTGTCAACGACTATTCACTTCTTTTATTAATTCAATAGACTGTAAAGATGACAAGTTTAGAAGCTGGAATAATGATAAAGTGAAAGCTTTGAATAGTTCAATTTTTTCAGCTTCATGAGACTTTGTCAAAGGTTGTCTAGTTTTATTCTTAGACTTGGGGGGTGTGGAGATTGGTTTGCCTATTTATTAGAAATAGACAGAAACTCTAAGACTCTGAAAAGAAACTCTAGTAGGTGGGCCCATTATCATATTGTCTACAATGGAAGATTGACTCTGAGGGGCAGCAGGTAGCATGGTGGTTAAGGCACTAGATTCCCACATGGCTGCCCCTAGTTCAAGTCCTGGACCCAGCAGCTTAAAAATCACACCAGGTGTGTGTGTGTGTGTGTGTGTGTGTGTGTGTGCATGTCCAAAATCCTAGGAGAAAAATAAAGTAGAAGGGATTGCAGTATGGTCATCCACCCTGGGTGGGAGGGAAGGGGTTCTCACTTTCCCTATCTCTCTCTGTCTCTCTCCAGCTAGCGTATGTGCCCTACAGTGTGTGTGTGTGGGGGGGGGAGGGGTGGAGAGACTCTATACAGAGTATTTCAGTCTGTAACTAGATTTTGGAGTGAGACTAACCTGATTTAAATCTTGGTTCTGCTACTTAAGAAATGTGAATAATCATGAACATTCTACTAAATCTTGAGATTCAGTTTGTCCTGTGAGTGTTTAGGTAAGCTGCAGGATTGGTAGGAGGAATACCTTACAGGAAAAGCCTGTACCTTTGTATTAGTGAGTAAAGGCTATCTCCTGCCCTCTCTGCATTTTAAAATCAGGATTCTGTCTCTACAATCTGTATGTCTTCCCAACAAATAAATCTTTGACCTGTTTCCTTAATTCATTATTCCTAGACGATTAAATACATCTTTCTGTAAAGTGATTAATGGTGCAGGGCACCTCTAAGGTTTCCTAACTGTTGGTGCTTATCATTATTATTAGGAGAGGTTGCTGAGTTCTATCTATGGTGCTACTAGGGATCATACAAATGACCCTGACACCATAGATTCCTCATTATGGCATGAACAAGGGAGGGGGGCAGATGTCTCTAACAAGGTGTCACTATTTTAACCACCAAAATCTGTTCAAAGACCCTTCTTCCATCTTTTTATTATTATAATTAGTCACAGCAAGGCCAAAACCAGACTCCACAAAGCCCCCAGCTCCTGACCTATGTGCTGCAATGGGTTCTGATTTATGAGAATGCAAGGATGCAAAGGAACCAGTCATTAAAGCACAAATCCACCCTAGGCTTAAACCTAGAGCAACTGAAAATTACCTCCCCTGGAGAAGACAGCCATGGACATGGCCAGGCAGCTGGAGTCTCTTCCACTGAGCCCAGTTTTGTGGAAACGGAACCTCTGAAAGCTGTGCCCACACAGTGCTCAGCCTGTATCTCCCTCAGTGATTTACGGAGCAGTCACACCTTCCATCAAAGGCAGAATCCGACAGCAGCAACTCTGCCATCCAAGCTGATTTGTTAGCCAAAGATCAATCATCATGGCAGACAAAAATACAGTGGAGATTATAGCACGCATAGTGACTGCAGGTGCCTTCCCAGGGAGGGGTGCAAGAGAAATGATGGATAGGTCTAAACAGATAAAGTTTCTTTTGTGGCAATGTTATATCACCCTTAAATAGAAAATGTGATTTATTTTCCTCAAGGCAGAAGACAAACAGGGCAAAGCTTCAGGGGCCACTTTGCTGCTAAGACCGCAATTGGTGAAACATTTTTTTTAGCCTTAGAGAGTGGAAAAGGAAGTCGTCAACAACAAGGAGATCACTGTCGTTTACTGAGCACCAAGGACTGAGATAGATGCCTACATCCCCTCCATTCCTGACAACAATGAGAGATGTCAGTAATGCCAACTACATGTTACGCATGAAAACAAATTGAGGTGCAGGATGTCAGATAGTTCAGAGATGTCTATTGACCATCTGATATGGACTAGACACTGTCCTATATGCTAAGGACACAGTGTTGAATATAAAAGGCACAGGCTTTCATTACAAGAAACTGACATTCTATTAGTAGTAGGAAAAAAATAAGAATAAATGTCCAAACAAACATATAAATGGGGACCAGCAGATGGCATGTGGTAAGTCACATTTAAACAGTGTGCTCAATAGTGAGAGGCAACCTGTGAACATATGATGAAAAAGAGCTCAAACTGAAGAAAGAAATGTGAAAGGCCTGAGATGAAAGTAGAAAGAAGATGCAGAGAAAAGGCTAGTATGGTCAGGAGGCAGGGAGCTCTGGGAAGGGAGACAGATGAACTTACTCAAAGTCATCTAATTGGAAGCAAGCAAAGCCAGAAATGTCATCTAAAACTATCTCAGAAGTTCATGGAAGGTCTATTCTTGTGCACTAAGATAAACACAAAACAATACCCTGAGGAGTCCAGTTTATAGATTTAGAGTCAGCCTTTCTGGGTACAAGTCCTGACCTAACCAAATAACTAACTCTAAGACCTAGTTTGGGAAGTTACCTAACTTCTCTAAAGCCTGAGTTTCTTCATCTGAAGGAGAAAATGATAAGTCATATTAGTCCTTTCCCGAGGGAGTTATTACAAGAATTAAAGCTAAATAATCCATGTATGAGACTTGGTAAGTGTTAAGTAAGTAATATGGTTTTTTCTACTTTTATGGATTTTTCTAAATGGGATAAAAAGAATGAAAGAAAAAAAGGAAGAAAGAAATAAAAAGGAGAAAGGAAGGAAGAAAAACATTCCACTCTTTCTCTGAAGATTAGGTAAGTCTTGGTTCATAAAGACTAGGCTCTTTCTAACAAAAATCAATAGAAATTTTCGTTTCGAATCTAAAAACAAAAAATAATTGTTTTCCATTGTGTTCTTGTAGACACCCAAATAAGCCTTTGTTTTTCAAACTCTGGTCTCACAAGGATCATGCACTAGATAGGGTTTTCCAGAGAAACACAACCAACAAGATGTACTACATGAAGAAATGTCAAAACCTCTAGGGGAAATGGAATTAAAGTATGAGTTTATTTTGGTACAAAAGAATTTTAAACTTATCCATTTTTTTCATAATTATATTTTCCATGAACTTTCAGAAGTGTATGGTGTAGTTGCAGTCAAAATTTAAAAGCTTGAGAACGAAGAGAGTCAATGGTATAGTTACAGTCCAAAGGCTAGCAGACCCAAAAGTAAGGATAAGCCAAGGTTTCAAGTTAAAAACCAATATCCCCACTGGAGGGTTGTCTTGCTGGAGAAAATCCCTCTTGCACAGATAGTCAATCTTTTTGTTCTATTCCAGCCTTCAATTGATTGAACAAGACACACCAACATTACAGAGGATAATCTAATCACCACTCATTGTATCAATTCGAATGTTAATCTCATTCAAAAGCATTCCCATAGACACACCCAGAATAATGTTTGACATGGCCCAATCAAGTTGACACATTAAACTAAGGATCACAGACACTTAACCTTATTTTTCTGAATTGGAAGGGCTGAGAGATGCCAGTAGAATGACTCAATTTCCAATACTTGTGATTCCCTAGGACTGGGATAAAGCACTGCATTGTTATTTTTGCCCCAAAGGAGACCTGAACCATGAGGATACAGTGCCCAGAGTGGTTAGATCTCAATTTGAGTCCTAAATTCCACGGCCACAGAGCAGCAATGAGGATTCGCATAGCCAGCCAGGCAAGGAGCAAGGAGCTCTCAGGTTCTAGGGCCATGTGCTCAGGCAGTGACCATCTTCAACAGAGAATCCCACTCTTCATCATAAAGGACTCCTTCCCCTTTTGCCTGTATTGTTTTATCCCTAGGAGCCTTAGACAACTAGAGAGAGAGAGCTAAAGAGAGAGAGAGAGAGACTAACAAGTTAAACTTCTTCCTAATACTGTTTGATGCAACATTAAGGGTAGAATTCCTTTAATTTAGAGGCGGGGGGAATAAAAGAAATGAAACAAGTCTACTATCACAGGTATTTCTTCTGTTCTTCTTAGAACAGAGGCTAACCTATGGGGAGAACTACAATTAATATTACCTTCTGTTTCTTCTGTTCTAAGAAGAACAGAAGCTAACCTATGGAGAGAACTTCAGTTAGTATTACCTATGATAATTATTACAAAGAATATAAGTGGTGCAGGACTCTCAAAAGGTATTGTTAACAGATGGGAAAGTGTTGAGATACATTATGAAGTCCTTGGTTCTTTGGGTCCAGATAACTAAAATTAGAGATCTGTCCCTAGGTGTAAAATGAAACCACAACCACAAATGAAGTACGTAGAGAAGATTTAATAGAAAGAAAAGAAGTACACCCAAAAGACTCTTGGGCGGGCAGATTGCCAGGTGGCAACTGCATTTGATACTGGTTTATCATTACTTTTATTACTAAAGGTGATCATGAATATTTATTGGTGGGAGGTCTGTCATACTACCTATGTCCTTCATTTGAATTCGCATCTGTGCATTTTTCTCCTGCGCTTGCACACTTTTCTCACAGGTAAAGAATGAGGAATTTGATTACCTAATTGCGCATGCCCAGTGTGAACCAGGTTGTTTAATTAGACTGCCTAATTAGTTGATCACCCTGGTGGGAATTAGGGCATTGACCAAAACACTTACTTGGGGATTAGGGTGTTGACCAAAATGCTTGCTTGGGTCTTTTTGATAAGAAAAAAATCTACAAATTATTCCTGTGTGCTTCCCTCAGGCCCCAAGGAAGGAAGATGGCAAATTGCCTCACCCTCCTGGTACCTGTGGTAGGTGAGCCTTCCACTTTTCTCTTAGGGTTGCCTGCTCATGACTAACTAACTGCCTACCACAGTATCTGTTAGTATTACAGAGCCCTCCCCTTTATGGGAGATGTATTCCAAGACCCCCCATGGATGTCTGGAAACATCATTAGTACAAAACCCTATGCTGTAGATACTATATTTAATTTAGAAATTAGGCATGAGGTTGGCCCCATAATGCAGTTGGAAAGTGCTATGCATTGGGAACCAGATCCCGAATAGCCAAGTGTAATTCAAATCCTGGTCCCAGTAGTTTGGAAAGACATAAGGTGTGTGTGTGTGTGTGTGTGTGTGTGTGTTGTGTATAAAACCTTGATAAAATAAAGAAATGGTGGAAAAAAAGATCACTGCATGACCATGTCCCACTGAGGGGCTTCTCTCTATCTTTCTATGAATGCATGCACTCTCCAGTAAAAAATAAAAAATAAAATATAAATTAAATATAGATTAGCCATAATAAGAAATTAATGGATAATACTCAATATACTCAAAAAAAATTATGCAACTGCGTTTGCTAAGCTATCTCTCTCAAAATATCCTATTATAGTGTAGTCTGGTTTTGAACCATGCCTGATCATGACTAACCGAAACAATGGAAAGTAAAACCTTGGATAAGGGGAGGCTACTGTGTATAAAAGTAAAACACATTTCCCAGGTGATACCTGTAACAATCTAGACCATTATTACTTTGTTTTAGTCCATTCAAACTGCTGTAGCCTTAGATGGGTGGTTTATCAACAACAGAAATTGATTCCCCACAATTCTGGACACTGGGAAGTCCAAGATCAAGGCTCCCACCTGGCAGAAAGGACAAACCAGCTCCCTCAGGCCTTTATACAAGGGCTCTGCCCATTCAGACCACAGCACACCTCATCCTTGGCCTTGAGCATCTCCTAGTAGTTCATCTGAAGGAGAAGAATTTAACGAAAAGGAAGATGTTCTCTATATTTGGATTTTGACCAGTGACAGGACAAGCCCTAGTAAGAATCCAGGGGAAATAACACTATAACAACTACTGCCCCTATTATTTTTAGATTACCATGCAATATAATATTTTATCTTAGGGAGACCAGCAGTTAGCATAATGGCTATGTTGCTGGACTCCCACGTAGTCGACCGCAGTTCGTGTCCCAGACCCAGTGGCTTAAAACTCACGCCAGGCATGTGTGTGTGCGTGCCCAAGGTCCTGAGAGGAGAATGGAGGAGAAGGGATTGCGACATGGCCATCCCCCTGGGAGGTGATTTCTTGCTTTCTGTCTCTCTGTCTCTCTCTGTATATCTAGCGAGCGCACACACCCTATGGCAAAAACCTCTCAAAAAAAAAAATTTTTTTATCTTAGGAAAATCTTAATAAAACATGGTCAATAATGATCTGGAAGGAAAAATGAAGCAGCCAAGGTGAAGGAGGCCTAAACTTTCACATGTGTCCTGACTTCCGTTTCAAGGTGTGTTTATCCTGAGGGTGTGGAGCAACAGGTGCATGGTTATTGCCAAGAATCAATTTCAGGCACCAACTACAAGGACAACCTTCTGTTTCTTCTCCCATCTGCAGCTCCCTAAATCATTCCAGTTCCAAGGACCTGGCCTTCTCCATAGCACAGACGCCTGGAGAGTGGGCCTAGCTGTGCCATTTGATCACAGAACAAAAAGAGAATCTCCAGGGCCTACAGAGCAAGTGTAGGTGGCCAGATCAAAACCCAGGGGCACTTAGGGCAGATCTAACCCAACAAATCAATTATAAAACAACCCCTTGCTCTATACAGTCCTGGGTATAATGTTCCATACTGTATCACCATTATATGCATTTTTGGGGAAAGAGAGAAAGTGTATAGATCACTAAATTCCACTGATAACCTTCGTAAGTCTATAAACTGGGCCCTGTAACTTCTCAAGATGCCTGGAGCCAGAGAGACTAATTTCCAGGTTCTTCTGATTTTTTTTTTTTTTTTTTGGAGAGGTTTTCGCTATAGGGTGTGTGCGCTCGCCAGACAGACAGAGAGAGACATAGAGACAGAAAGCGAGAAATCACCCCCCAGGGGGAATGGTCATGCCGTAATCCCTTTTCCTCCATTCTCCTCTCAGGATCTTGGGCACACACGCACACACGCCCGGTGTGAGTTTTAAGCCACCAGGTCCTGGACGCGAACCACGGTCGACTACATGGGAGTCCAGCGACATAGCCATTACGCTAACTGCTGGTTCCCCAGGTTCTTCTGATTTTGTGACTGAAAGCAAGACAACATTTCTGGGTTATTCTCCCTGAGCCTTATTTATAGCTGAAGGATTTGGATAAACACATTATGTATAGCTTTTTAATTTTTATTTTTATTATCATTATTTATACATTCAATTGCTATACATCATTAGATTATAAAGAGACTTTACCTAGAATGATATACACCTCAGTCCAGCCCAGTTGAGAATACTATACATGTCTTCATCAATAGGTAATAAACCATATCTATGTCCCACAGATGTCTTACCACTCTATTTCTTCCCCAAATTTCCTGTCCTATACTCTTCCCTTCTCACACTCTCCTTCCACTTTGTCTCTAGTGTCCATAACAATTTTCAATGCTTTTATGTCCTCCAGTCTTTCAGTCTCTAGCTTTCTACTTACAAGGAGAGGAGCATGGAAAGTTAGAGGAGAAATAAAGAGTGCCTATGTGTGGACATTTCCATCAGGATGTTTCTTTCATACTTGTCTATTGTAGTTAGGTGTTGCATGGGCACTATGGTCACAGATAACCCAATACAGCATGATGGTTATCCAGTGACATATGATCTACTTCCCATCTCAGTCATAGTTCCCCAATTTATTTTCCTAACAGCAACTACTATTACCAATTTCTCAAGTACCTCCCAGAGATCATCTGTCTACATCAACATAAGTCAATTTTCAGAGTGTTTCTTTTTTTTTTTTTTTTTTTTAGAGAGGTTTTGGCTATAGGGCGCGTGCGCTCGCCAGACAGACAGAGAGAGACAGAGAGACAGAAAGCGAGAAATCACCCCCCCGGGGGGATGGCCATGCCGCAATCCCTTCTCCTCCATTCTCCTCTTGGGATCTTGGGCGTGCACACACACGCGCCCGGTGTGAGTTTTAAGCCACCAGGTCCGGGACACAAACCGTGGTCAGCCACGTGGGAGTCCAGCGACAGCCATTACGCTAACTGCTGGTTCCAATTTTCAGAGTGTTTCTTTACTAGAACTCTCCGAGGACTGCTCACACTGATATTTAAGAGGTAGAGCTTAAGATACCAAAGAAGATCGCCCCCATTTTCTGCATTCAAGTGATGGTTCTACCAGCATCATTAGCCAAGAGCACTTTTCCTTCCACACATCACAAGGAACAGAGAAGTGCCTGGAGGGATTTCTTCTCTTGGCAAAGAAGGAAATACTCAACTGTTTGTCCATCTGTTTACTGAATATTTATTAAGTCCCAGATCCTGAGCAAGGTAATGGTGAATTCATTTTGGGAAAGAAGAAAAGGTCTTCTAAATCACCCTCTGGACACAGCACCATCAGAGAGTGTCTTGCATGAATGTGTCAGACAAAGAGTAGAGTCAGTAGCAATCTGTCTATACTGTTCAGGGAGTCAGTTTTGGCCTGTAATAGGAAGCCTGAGAAAAATGCCTCTTCCCCTCTGAAATGAGATGCATCATCTACTACACTTCAATTTTTCACCTATTCAAATAAAGCAGCAAGAGGAGCCCTGAGGAAGAAAGCAGCCCCCAAGGCAAGAGGGGTCTCTGAGTAGCAGGTGCCATCTGGGCAAGGGGAGAACAAAGCAGAGAGCCCTGTGGCTGATCTGCTGGTACCACTTCATACATTCCCTGGGTCTTTTTCAATGTCTCAGCTCTCCAGGTATTATTGCTATTAATTATAGAAGGAATGCTTTGGAATGGATGTGCCGCATTTATTGAAAGAAGAAAAAGCCCTTGATCAACACCTTGACAAGCGCAGTCAGATGTGCATTCCAAAGAAAAACTGAACAGAAGCAGGAGTTAGGTAAAAGATGATCTTACAGCACAGCCTCAGATCGAAATCAGCATCATCTCATTCCTGCTAGCTTTCAGCAGGACTGATCCCTCGTGCTTCACCCTAACCCCCACCTAAGGATAGCAGGAAGGAAGGAAGAACTTAAGGAAGGAAGGACACAGATGGACTGAGTTGGACAAATACTCCCTACAGTCCCATTTGCTCAAAATTTTTCCAATTTTGTTAAGTTGCCTTTACGTATAGACTATATGCCAAAGTAATTTTCCACAAGAAATCAGCTTTGGGCAATAAATAAAGGTTTATTGAGCGAACATGTTGTAAATCTTTGAAGAAAGCATTTCCCTGGGACTAGTTTTTTCTTTATTTCTAATCAAAACCCACCCCCTCATTCTCCTCCCACCCCCACTAGCATCATCTCCTCTCTCAGACACAGTTGCTATTCCAGGCCTGGGGTGAATCAGAAGCAGGAAGAATAACAAATCCTACATAGAAGCTCAGTTATCTAATAAAGAGTAGGAACAACCCTGGAACAAAAGCCTGGCAATAAAAGACAGCCTCACCTCCTCTGTACCCACCAATCCTGAAGGCAGCTGCTTTATCCCAGCAGGTTTTAGAGACAGAGGAGAGACAGTTTCCTTGCCTTTTTTTTACGTAGATCCAACGAAGGGAAGAGGAAGGGGTTTAAAGTCATTCCTATCACTACAGTCTATCAAAGTCATCCATGAACAATGATCAGCTACTCTGTGCCAGGCATGAGTACTGACAAAGGGGGAAAGGCAACAAAGTCCTTACCCTAAAGGAGCCTTGGGTTTGATGTCAAGACAAATTTAGAAACAGACACCCTACCATAAACTACGCATAAAACAATGACTGGATATGGGAAAAATTCTGGGGGACTCTCAAGGATAGTTCTATAGACATGGCTCTGGAAACCTGAAGTGGCATAAAACAGAGTCTTCAGTCACAAGGAATTATAGCAGATTATAAAACCTAATGCCAACCTTGTGCCCTGGTGGTTAAGGGAGCCAGATCCCAAATGGCCAACTGTGTGATTCAAATCTCAGCCCTGGGGGCTTGAAAAACACTCAAGACTAGTGTGCTTGCATATTTAAAAATCCCTAAGAGATGGATAAATGGAGGAGGGATTACAACATGATCTGCCCATCCAAAGGGATGACTTTTTCCTCTCACTCTGTTAGTCTTTCGTCTCCAGGAAGTATACTTGCCTGTGGTAAAATTTAAAAGAAGAAGAAGAAAAGAAGAAGAAAAAGAAGAAGAAGAGGAGGAGGAGGAGGAGAGGAAGAAGAGGAAGAAAGAAGAAGAAAAAACTGAAGATAGAACAGAGCAAAATTTAACTAAGAAATGAGCATTTAGAAAAAGAAAAATAAATGTGGTGAAAGGAGGACATAGAATAAAATCTGCACATA
This sequence comes from Tupaia tana, assembly GCA_026018925.1. Lineage (NCBI taxonomy): Eukaryota > Metazoa > Chordata > Mammalia > Scandentia > Tupaiidae > Tupaia > Tupaia tana. The sequence goes on from JAKSZU010000001.1 coordinate 252,782,041, forward strand.
AAAAGTAGAGAGATGAACCAGCAGATGGTATAACGGTTACCTTGCTGGACTCCCACGGTTGACTATGATTCGAGTCCCTGACCCGACAATTTGAAACTCTCACCAGGCGCATGTGTGTCCAAAATCTTGAAAGGAGAATGGAGAAGGGATTGTGGCATGGCTATCCTTTCTGAGGAGTGATTTCTTGCTTTCTATTTCTCTGCCTCTCTTTTTCTCTCTAGCAAGTACATGTGCCCAATAGCAAAAATCTCTAAAAAAGAGAGAGAGAGAGAGAGAGAGAGAGAGAGAGAGAGAGAGAGAGAGAGGCTAGTCATGCAGGCACAGTGGCAATGCAGCACTGCAATGTTGAAGCTACATAGGAAGGTCCCAGGTTTGTATTCTGAGGTCTCCATGTACACAGCTGGCACATGTGTGCATGCCCATGATCCCAGTTGGTTGAAGCTGGGGTAATATGGTGCATGAAGATCCTGTTAGGGGAGCTTGTTTCTCTTTTTCTGTTTCATAGAAGAGATAAACTTTTAAAAAGTAGAGAGTCCCATCAAAATATCATGGATTGGTAGCATGTGGGAGACATGGGATAAGAAGAATAAAGAACCCACAGATTGCAGAAGGAAACTCAATTTGTGGAGTCTGGAGACCTAGGCTTTCTGATCCCAGCCTGAGTGCTCCAGTCCAGGGGCCTCCTAGGGGAAGTCCAGGAAAGACCTCACAGCCCCTGTGGAAAGATGGGAAAACCCACCTCCATCCTACAGAAGGTCCTGACACTATGGGGTTTATTTTGAAAGTAACAACAGGAGGATTTATGATGGGGTAGATTTTCTCATTATTGCCGACCCCTATCATGTCCTCTCCCCAACTACCTTCTCCACACTTATCTTCAGGGGTCACTGTTTTGTGGGGCTTTCTGACAACTTGATTGAGATTTAATTCACATACCATATAATTGGCCCATTCAACTGTACAATTCAATGACTTTTAGTATATTCACAAAGTTGTGCATTCATCACCACAATCAATTTTAGAACACAAACACAAAAAGAAACCCATCATCCTTAGTCACAACTCCCAACTCTCGTCTTCCCCAGCTCCAGGCAAAGAATAATATACCTTTTGTTGTTATAGATTTGCCAGTTCCAGACATTCCATATAAATGCAATCATTTATATGATTCTCACTTTGGAGTCACTCCAGGCCTCTGGGACCCCTCCAGGGTGGTGGTCTCTTGGGCTTCCTGCACTTGCTGATGTCCATTTATATGTGGAGTGTCTGACTGCTTTCACTCAGCATAATGTTTTCAAGATTCATCCATGTTGTAGCATGCACTAGTCCTTCATTTCTTTTTATTGTCAAATAATACTCCATTGTATGGATTCCACATTTATTTATTCATTCACTATTTGATGGACATCTGGGTTGTTTCTATATTGGGGCTACTGTGAATAGTGCTGCTGGGATCATTCATATTCAAGTGTTTGTGTGCACCCATAGTTTCATCACTTATTGACTATACCAAGAAGTGGAATTGCTGGGGCACCTGTGAACAGTATGTTTAACCATTTGAGTAACCAACAGTCTGTTTTCTAAAATAGTGGTACCATTTTTTGTTCCAGCAGCAGTGCCTGCAAGTGTCCAGGTGTCACTCTGGGAGCGTTTCTTGACCTCTTCTTTCCTTACCTATTACCTGAGCTGAATTAGATGCTTCCTCCATTCTCCTAAATGCCATAGCATACTCCTAGAATGGTTGCTATTATGTGATAGTGCCATTCTGTCTTCACTGATGTTCGTAGTTCTCGGTGAGTAAACGTAACAGGAGTCATCTCTTTCACCTCTCACTCTCAATGTCTAGTGCAATTCTTGGCTTGTGGGGATTTCTAGTTTCCTCCACAATTGGGTCGAAAAGGCAGTCTGGATTAATTGGAACATACTCCCAGATTTTTTCAAGCCAGTCAACAGCAGGTCTGAGGTCTTCTGAGATACTCAGAAAAATCGAAAACAAAATCTAAAAGCAAGCTGCTACAGAGCTGAGGCAAGAGAAGAAAAAAACATTATCTGCTTCTGTAGCTGCCATCGACAGATGTTATAAATGGGTAATTTACAAGTTTGTAATTTACAGGATATCTACAGCAGTGCCCAGAATGCTGATTCAGAGAGAGCCTGGGTGAATAATGAGGATTTTATGGGACATTGTGTGCAGTTTTGTTCAGGATTTGTAATATTGGTTTCTCAGCAATCACTAATGGATTCCCTGGCCACTCCCCATCCTTCAAGCTAAAAAACATGGATTCAAATAGGAACTAGATAATATACACTTAAATAATTACTTCATATCTGATAAGGTGTACTCTTTGGACATGATCACATGAGCTGTTTCTCACTGGCAATCCCAATAAACCCAGATGAGCAAACAATCCCTTAAGAAGCTATTGAAGTTTGTTTTGCTCCACAGCTTGGCAATGATCCATTTCCACTCCTCATTCTTTATTTATGAAGTATCATTTGCATGAAAACAATATCCTCATTTTATCCAAAAGACATTGACTTCCTAAGACAAACAAGTTTATCCAGACAAACCTGTGACTGTTGAAAAGCTCAGATGAGATTTATAACTCCTCAGAAATAAATAAATAAGTAGGGGCCAAGTGGTAGTGCACTGCTAATGCAACTGGACCTACATAGGAAAGGTCCTAGGTTCACATCTCAGGGTTTCCCTGAGCATGCTGGGTACTTGGGTGTCCATAACCCAGGCAACTGAGACGGAGATGGATTGCTTCATGAGGTTCCCATTGGAAGTGCCTCTTTCCCTTCTCTCTATCTTTCTTTCTCTCTCTGAAAAAATAAACTTTAAAGTAATAGAAATGAAAAATAAATAAGTAAATAGGCTCAGGTTCTGGGGCCATCTCCATTCACATTCTATGTAACATGTTTGTTAATGTTTTTGTTTTTCCATACATTACAAACATTTTCAACAAGAGTAGTAGCTCCCAGCATGGCAAGTCCAGGATGCCAAAACTTCTTAAAATATGCCTTTTGGTTTTTTAAAACTGTATAAGAAACCCAAATGTCTAAACCTTAACATTTTCCATTCATTTCTAATAGTCTAAGTATATCCTAATCAAAACATCTAATTTTCCCCTCCAAATATACTTTATTCCATTCCACTCACTGTCATTCTATGAAATGACCATTCATGTCATTGTTCACATCAAAACTCTAGCAGTCACTTTTGCTTTCTCTCTAGTCCTAACTCCACATGTCCAACAAGAAATCCAATCAGCTCTACTTCCAGATACATCCTGGATCCCCCTGTCTTTCTTCATCCCCATTGTTGCCCAGCCCATCTAACCCACTGTGCTCTCTCACTTGTCTTAATCCATGAACCTCTAGACAATCTCTCAGCTCCTACAGCAGAAGTCTAACCCAGGACAATCCATCTCTTACTCCTCAGTGTTGACTGTACTGCCTCACACCTTGAAAAGTCCCCTTTGCCATTTTTCTACACCTTTGTTAACACTGATTCTCTTGCGCTTATCTAAACTCTAACAACACATGACTTTGATTTTATTTAACAAATAAAAACTATTTGATAATGATAACTATTACAATGACCAATTAAAATTGTTTAAGTTCCTATCAAGTACCAGGCATTATGATAAATATTTTACAAACAGATCTCAGATCTCAATTAATTCTCACGACAACCATAGTACAGAAATACTATGATTATCCTCACTTTATAGATGAGATCACTTGAACACAGAGAGCTCAAGTTTATGGGCATCATAAAGGAAGGTGATAGAACCAGGGTTTCAATCCAGAGCCCGTTGTCTGGATCAAAGCCCACACTCATAATATAGTTGATTGTATACTAGTTATAGTATTTTTCCCTTAATAGCTGCCATTTAATCAACTTTTTTCTCTAAAATTAAGTTTCTAGGCAATAAGATAATAAATATATATTAAACCTGGAAAAAGTCTGAACAAAGTAGGGTTTTATAAAAGTGTCCTAAGAGCCTAGCCAGCCCCTGTTGAGTTTCATTAGCTAACAATGCAGATGACCCATGTGTTGTCACCTCCATTTTCAAATATCAATCAACCATTCACAGATACTATGTTGCTAATTTGGTTAAATAACTGTCAAACAGGATAGAGATGTTTGAGAATCAAGTCACTGTCTCTCTGTACAAAAATCCAATGTGGGCAAGATTATAAGCAGAACTTTACTTGGTAACAATGGGATAAAAGTAGAAAGATAGATGCAAAGATGCTGATAGCTGATGTTACCAGTTCACAGGGGTACAGACAGAGGAGTTTGGAGGGAGGCCTCACCTGCAGAAGGGACAGAGAGTCCCTTCAGAATGACCTATAAATGGGCCTTGCTCTCTTTAACTTCTTTCTGGAAAATACGAGGGGATTTTAAAACGTTCATGAAAAATGGCATTGAGGTACAACTTTATTTCAGTACAAAAAAATTTGAAATCATTGCACAATTTTTCCATAACTTTCTGAAGAATCCTCATATTTTGGGACCAGCAGTTAGCGTAATGGCTATGTTGCTGGATTCCCATGTAGTCGACCGTGGTTTGAGTCCTGCCCAAGATCCCGAGAGGAGAATGGAGGAGAAGGGATTGTGGCGTGGCCATCCCCCTGGGGGGTAATTTCTCGCTTTCTGTCTTTCTCTCTCTGTCTTTCTGGCGAGCACATGCGCCCTATAGCAAAAACCTCTCCAGAAAAAGAAAAAAAATTAAAAAATAAAAAAAGAATCCTCATATTTTTTTCTTTGAGCCAAAATTGACAGTCAACTCACCCTGATGTCTTCTCCTAGGAAACAATTCATTTTTAACAGTGACTTGACACTTCTCCACACTGATCTAAGTCAATTTCATAGCATAAATCTCAGAGGACAATCGTACCTATTTCAAATTCTTGTGGGGCACTTTGTGGTCCCTTTGTTCTACCTACCAGAGAATATCTGTATGCCTAAAGTGGGAGGGATGACAGTGCAAAGCACTCAGCCGGTGACCCAAGTCTCTTCTGACTCGCAACTCCAAGCTATAACTGCGGAAGGAAGAGAAAAATAACGTCTCCCCTTTTCCCCTTTTCCCTTCAGAGGTTTAAATCTGACACCAGCAATAAGGCACCCGCTGCTTATCATCTTGTCTTAATTCATCACTTAAGAAAGTTGATCTTATGACCTTCCCTGCTTGTATCATAATGAAGAGGAAAATTGATGGGTAGTCAGGGCAAAGGTTTCACCAACTGCTTTTGCTATTACATCAGGATTGCCCGTGAGCATGTTTCTTTCATTCACTTTTCTCACTAACCTACCACATAATTGAAAAGCCATAAAGAACCTGGCAGAAATATCTCAAGTAAAGTCTGATTCTCAGGGCATCTCAGAGCCATGTTCTTGGGATAGCCCCAGGGTAAGTGTTCTCTGTCGTAGTTTTGCTCAGAGATCATGCTCTTGGTATTGACAATATAGAGAGAAACAAAATCCTGGTGGAAAAAAGGTTACCCTCTGAGAACTAAAAAGTAGTAGAATACACAATATGATTGTGATTAGCCATCTGTGAGCATAGAGCAAACTGTAAATGTGTCACTAAAGAATTTGCAGACACCCAAACTTCCAATAAAGATGATGGGAGTAATCTCAGGGAGAAGAGTCTGGAACTTGACAGCAATTTTGAAAGCAGAAAACTAATCGATTGCAAGGTACTCTGACTAAAGAAAGTGTGGGGAGGGAAGGAGGGAGGGAGAGAGAGAGAGAGAGGGAGAGAGAGAGAGAGCTAATTTAGTAAATAGCAAGTGCTGTAGGGTTCATGGGCCATTCTGCCTCGGTCATAATGTTGTAGCTCGATGTCATAGTATGAAAGTGGCTAGAGCCCACATGTGAACGACTAAGCAGGACCAGCAGATGGCATGATGGTTACATCTCTGGACTCCCATGTAGCCGACTACAGTTCAAGTCCCAGCCCTGGCAACTTAAACTCACACCAACACACATGCATGCATGCCCGAAATCCTGAGAGAAGAATGGCGCAGAAGGGATTGTGGCATGGCCATTCCCCCTAGGGGAGTAATTTCTTGCTTTCTGTCTCTTTGCCTCTCTGGTAATTGCATGCAAAGCTAAAATAAATAAATATATATATATATATATATATATATATATATATATGTGTGTGTGTGTGTGTGTGTGTGTGTGTGTGTGTATACAGCTACTTATTCTTCTGAAATGTATTAAAATGGCAGTAAAAAAATATTTTTAAGTATAAAACCCTAACAAATAAATGAAATAAAAGGGAAACGTAAGGAAATTTTCTAAATTCAATAAATTTTAGGAAGAAAGAAAGTGAATGGAAGAGTGGGTGGGTGTCTGGAATGGTGGTAGCTTTAACCTATGACACCTGGCAGGGAGACGAGAGCCAGTTCACCACAGACAACCTTTGAAAGGTATTGAACTTGGGGGCAGCAGGTATCATAAAGGTCAGGGCTGAGGAACAAGGCTGAGGGCACAGTATTGCTAGGGTTGCCATATCAAAGTAGCAGAGACCGAGTAACTTAGAAACTTTCCTTTTGACAATTCTGGAAGCCACAAATCCAATGCCGATGTGCCAACTATGTCGATTTCTCCTGAGGTCCTTCCCCTTGGTTTGTAGATGGCTGTCTTCTCGTTGTGCTTTCACCTCGTTTTCCCTCTGTAACTCTGTCTACATTTCCTCTTGTTACAAGGACACCAGTCATATTGCATAAGGACCTACCCTTCTGCTGTCATTCTAATTTGTTGATTTTATTTCTTTCATCCATGAATAAGAGAGAGAGAAAGAAAGACATTCCAAACAGGCTCTTCATGCTGTGATCCACCCAATCTCAGCCAGCCATGGAGGAGCACACAAGCACCTGGCACACTTAGGGAAGTTTCTAGATATGAATCTGAAATCTCCCCATGTGGGTCGGTTTCATGAAGCACTGCACCATTGCTGCACCACAACCCAGCCCTGCACCACCACTGGCCTTGTACCACCACCGGCCCTGCACCACCACCCAGCCCCGCACCACCACTGGCCCTGCACCACCACCTGCCCTGTACCACCACCCGGCCCTGCACCACCACAGGCCCTGCACCACCACCTGGCCCTGCACCACCACTGGCCCTGCACCACCACCAGCCCTGCACCACCACCCAGTCCTGCACCACCACCCAGCCCTGAACCACCACTCGTTCCCTAAATACTTTTTTAAATACCCTGTCTCTCTCTATAATCTTCTGATGCACTTCAACATACTAGCTGTAGGAGGAAGGTGGTGCAGTTCAGCCTATAACACATAAGAAACAATTGAAAGTCTCTTTGTGGGGTCAACTGGTTCACTGTCTTCATTGCATATTTTCCGAGAACTTTTTGAAGATTCCACATATATTTTATCCAAACTTTTGGTGTTTCTAATCAGCTTTGTGATCATTCCTGTTATGTGTGAATGAACAACTGGATATTAAAAGAAGGTCTCCAACAGAAGAACCCAAGCACACTAAAAGCTGTGAGTATCTGGAAAGATCCTAAAATAAAGCAACTGAAAAATTGTTCTAAAAAAAGAAAAAGGGAAAGCTAAAAAAAGAAAAAGGGAAAGATGTAAGCTTTAGTGAATAAGTTAAAGGTGTAAAATTGGAGCAATAAAAAGAAAGGCTGGATTCTCTGAGAAGATTCCACATGGATACTGGGAACTAGATATTTCAGGGCACAGGCGAAATGAAGATTTTCTACTCATAATTCAGCCTCCAGCAAGCAAAGCTAGTGTGGCAGGAGAGTTGAGCCATTCTCTGAGAAGATTCCACATAGATACTGGGAACTAGATATTTCAGGGCACAGGCGAAATGAAGATTTTCTACTCATAATTCAGCCTCCAGCAAGCAAAGCTAGTGTGCGATCACTACAGAACGGCAATCCGATTCTAGAACACCTCTGTCTGCTTGCTCCTGAACATTGAGGCTTAACTTCAAGAATTTGAAAGAAACACGCCATTCATCAGATGACAAGAAATCACCGTCGGATCACGAGAAATATGGGAAAACGAGAAAATACCTCTCCTCCAATGGAAAAGAGTAACTCTCCTTCATCCACAAACAGTTCGGTGAAAGTCATGGAAATGTCTGATAAGGAATTTAGAGCATTCGTAATGTCGAAGCTAACAGAGATGGAAGAAAAGAGAGATAATGAACTGCTAAAGAGAAAGGAGAAAGAAGTTGCCGAGTTCCAGGAGATGAGGAAATTCTTGCAAGATCTAAAAGAGGAATTACACACTTTACAAAAGACTCAAACGGAACTGCTAGAGATGAAGTCTATAATACAAGAAGTCAAAATCTCCCTTGAAAGTATTAAAAGCAGACTAGATCATTCAGAAAATAGAATCTCAGATGTAGAAGAGAAAATGGCTGGCTTAGAAAAGTCCACCACGAAGACTGAGAAAATGGCTCAAAAATTTGAGAATGATATGCGAGAAGTACTGGATACCATCAAACGTCCAAATATCCGGATAATTGGCATTCCAGAAGGTGAAGAGACCCATAAGGGCATTGATAATCTATTCCATGAAATCCTGCAAGAAAACTTTCCAAACCTAGAGAGGCATTCGAAGATCCAGTCCCAGGAAATACAAAGGACCCCAAATAGAATCAACCCAAGAAGATCTTCTCCAAGACACATTATAGCCAGGTTGACCAAAACCGCAGACAAAGACAAGATACTAAGATTGGCAAGAGAGAAACATCAAGTTACCTACAAAGGACATCCCATCAGGCTAACAGCAGATCTCTCATCGGAAACAATGCGAGCGAGGAGAGAATGGGAAAATATATTCAAAGTGTTACGAGAGAAACAGTTTCAGCCAAGAATACTGTACCCGGCAAGATTATCTTTCAGGTGGGAAGAAAAGACAAGAACATTCTCAGATAAACAAAACCTGAAAGAATTTACCAGCACCAGACCAGATCTCCAAGAAGTTCTCAAGGGTGTGCTGTATCAAGAAAATTAAACACAGACACACGGAAATAAGAGTCCAAAAACTATGAAAGTGGCCAACTTAATCAGAGGGACAAGTCTGAATTTGAATATTATATCCCAGAATTTAATCAGGAAAATTGAACCAGAACAGAAGATAAAAGTACATGAGACTGATAGGTTCATGCACCTTCCATTTGAACAGAATCCTAACTTGTTTCCTGGCTTTAAGCAAAGTTCCTTGGCATTTCTTTGAGTTAAGTTAAAACTGGTTTTCTTAGTAGTAATGAGTGAACTCACCATTGAAAGTAGTTAGATTATGTAGGAAATTGTGTGATCAATGCAACGTGGGTGGGAAGGGAATGAAGGACAATTGTAGACACCGGAGGTGGTGTGAGAGGAGGGTGGGAAGGGACAGAGGGTCAGAAAGAGGGGTGGAAGTAATTCTAGGAACTAGTAATGGAAAATTTTTTGTAATGTGCATGATTGTATCACTATGCAGTGTGTACTGGATGGGAGATTGCATTTTGTATGCTGTGATGAAGCTTAGGGAAGGAATGTAAATTGAGTTACAAAAAAAAAAGTTTCAGAAAAAAAAAATATATATATTCAATGACTGCAGTAGGATATGTAGCCACAGCTAGGTGCTACTTTATAGGATGCGTAAAGTAAGACTTGTGTTCATGGAAATGTGGGTATCACCTGTGTTTGCTATGAGGGTATTTGGATTGATTAGGGTCTTTGGCGTTACAATAAAATGTGAGGAGAAAACAGTATAGAAAGCAAACATAGATACCAGAGACTGTGGGAGGAGAGTGGGAGATGGCAGAGGGTAAGAGAGAATCTAGGATGGGGGGAAAAAAGCAAAACATACAGAAGACAAGAAATGGAAGATCATTTGCTGACAATAACATGCTTGTTGATGTGCTTGATTGAGACAATATATAGTGTAATTTGGAGGGAAAATCTCATTTTGTATGCTGTAATGATGTTCAGAGAATGAATGCAAATAAATAAATTTAAAAAAAAAAGAAAAAGAAAGGCTGTAAATATTAAAAAAGGAACAAAGATGCTACATAGGTAAAAATGGAGGAAAAAAATTGAAAAAAAAATGGAAAATTGTTAAAGTAAAAATGTAAAACAAAAGTTAGCACATAAAAATGAAAAAAAAACTCAGAAAGTAGAACAAATAAAACAAAAAGAAAACTAGAAGAGAAAAACAGTTCTTTTTTAAAATAATTATTTTATTTAACTTTATTTATTTACTTTATTTATTTTTAATTTTGACCAGAGAAGGACAGAGTGTGTGTGAGAAAGAGAGAGAGAGAGAGGGAAAGTGAGAAAGCAACCAGGTCCCAGACTTGAACTGTGATCAGCCATGTGGGAGTCCAGTGTCCTAACTACCACGCCACCTGCTGGCCCTGAGAAAAATAGTTCTTATAAGAGCATTGATCCAAAAAGCTCAACAATAGATTAATAGGATAGAAAAAGTTGAAGGTAGTTTTAAATTCATAATAGAATATTTCCCAGATCAAAAAGATATTAGAATCTCCAGATTGAAAGAAGAGCTCTCTGGGGGCCATACAGTTGGAGCAGTGGTAAAACGTGTCACTCTGCAAGGCAATCCTACAAGGGAAGTTTCCCAGTTCAAGTCCAGAGACCTCCCAGGCATATGTGTGCCCATGATCGAAGGCTAGGGGTAGATTGCGGCATCAGAGCCTTATCAGATTGCTCTCTCTCTCTCTCCTCTCTCTCTCCTCTCTCTCTCTCTCTCTCTCTCTCTCTCTCTCTCTCTCTCTCGTCCTCCTCAATAAACAAGTCCATAAAAGGTTTTTTAAAAAAATACCAAAATGACATACCAAAAGAAGACATAATCATGATATATGATATAATTCTTGGCTATCATCTTTTTTTTCCACAGTTATAATAATGTCCTAACCATGGATTTGAACAAAAAGATTCTATACTATATTAATGAGAATATAGGAAGAACCATAAGTAGGGCAGCAGTGGAAGAAGAATGAGTGAGCTCAACCCTCATCCATCCTAACAGAATGTCAATGCATAATGTCTGAAACTGATAAGGTGATACATGACAATGCAAGTGTTTTATTTAAAAATATATGGTAAGTACAAAAAAATGCAAGACCTAAAGGTTGAAAACGGTTGTCTCTGGGGATTTGAACTGTAGACTAGAGAATGTTTAGTTAGAAACTTCTGGTTTATTATTATTATTATTATTATTATTATTACAAGTCAGTTAATATTTGAGTTTTAAACCAGTGCATGCATTACTTTATTAAAAATTGAATTTAGAAGCAAAGAACAGGGCTAGTCGGAGATTGGAGTGAGAGGTGACAGGCAGCTACCTGGGAACTCAAGCACCTTTGGAACCTTATAAATATTGAAGCAAGATGTGGACTCCCTGCAACTCTGTGGAGAGTGGGCTTGTGTTATTTCAACTGTATATTAAAGGGGGAAAAAAAGAGGCCAGAAGACAGAAGGCTCAAGAATGTTCAAGTTTTCGCAGAAATCAAAATTCGCAGACTTTAATATATCCTGGGGTCCTTAGTGCCTTAATCTTTGCAGACCAATAATCAAAAGTAATTTAAAAGTAACTCTTTTCAAAAAAAAAAAAAGCATAAAAGGAAATTCAATTCATAATCCATCACAACCATTTTTAAAACACTCCCTCCTGTCTTCACTTCCTTTGCTCCTCACAATGGGTCTGAATCTCAAAAGACAAAGCCTCCACTCTCTACACCACCCACCTGGCCCTTGATCAGGAGATTGATTTAGCTTCTCCCTTTTTCTCAGCTCCTGAGGTCTGTCCCTCTCCACATATTCTTTCAATTTTGTATTCAGTCAGAAGACGGAAAGACCTTTCCTTTAGTTAATAGAGTTGGGGAAGAGAAGAAGCCATAAGAAGGTAATAAATCTGTCCTTGTTCCCACTCGTAGGATTTCCTGGGTTAAAATCTAAGGTTTTCACAACACATTGGCTTTTCTTTATGTCATCCCTGCAAGAATTGCAGCAGTGTGCTTTCTCTCCTCGGCTGAGCTTGTGGACCTCTGAACGGAAAATGGAAGGCCAAATGTTGGCTATGCCCAGAGAAGAAACACCCAGACCTCTGGGCTCCAATAGTCCATGGAATGTAAGCACCTTGAGGACAGGGAGGGATATCTGTCTGCCCTGTCCATTGCTGTACTGTGAATGCCTGGAACACCTAAAGCCAGTCCTCAAAAGTTGCTGAAAATGAACTCTTGGCAGCTAGCAGCCTAGTGAATATCATACTCCAGCCTGTCTGCATCTCACCAAGCAAGCACCTTCTGCCTGCAATGAGCATCCCAGAATGCAAGGTTTTGAAGGTGATATTTCTCTTGTAAATTAAGAAATCCAGAACAAGGGCCAGCAGGTGGCGTGGTGGTTAATGGTGCTGGACTCCCACATGGTCAACTGCAGTTCGGGTCCCGGAACTAGCAGCTTGATTTCTTGCTTTTATGCTCTCTCTCGCTTTCTCTCTCTCACTCTGTTCCTCTCTGGCCAAATCAAAACAAATAAATAAATATAAAGTTTAAATAATTCTTTAAAAAGAAATCCAGAGCACCAAGGTCTGCCTCAGCCGCGCAAGCGGTGGATATGGTTAACATTCCACAACACATTCTCAGTATGCTAACAGGCTGGTTTCTGAGCCCACACTGCTGAGAGCCTGACCTCAAAGAAGGGTGAATTAGGGTGAGTCTAGGAAATGCCATTTAAGAGGCCCCTGGTAGCCTGCCGACCTTCCCTCATGATACCCCAGTTTAGCGTACCCTTCATTTGAACTTGGAACTTCAATCATGATCGCTAGTGCTTAGAGAATGAGAGCCCTGGGCTGGGAGTCATGTGATCCAGAACTGGAACCCAAACACAGAGTGTGGGGTTTACTAGAGGCAGGACCTGGTAGAGTTGGGGCGGGGGAATTTCCATAAGGACACACACAGCAGAAGAGCAGAATCCCAGAGCCACTGAGCCATGGAGATGTGGGTGAGGCTGGGCCTCCAGGGTCGTGGGGAAGACAATCATACTGGAGATGAGTCAGCCAACATGGATGAGGACGGGAACACTTCCACTTCCTCTCTGCAGTGAGGTTCGAAGGTACTTGGTCTTTTAAGAAAGACATCAAAATGGCAGAGGAGGTTTTAAAGTGTCTCTCTGTGGGTGGCACAGAGGTCCTGCAGTTGTATCTTAAAACATGCTTTTTGGACGTGGAGTTCCCTCAACCCTGACCTTGGTCAGAGAATATACTGTGTATTCTCATGAGGAAAACTGGGAGGAAAAATTCTCCATTGTAACATGGTCTCCTTTGTTATTTTAGTGCCTACTGTCATCTAAGTCATTTCAAAAATCTGAAAAGAAGTCTTATTTTTAAATTCACAATGTTGACCAAAGAGACTGCCTTTATTATGCTCATAAATCATTCATACCTCCTTCATAACAAAGAATTTTTTTAATTTTTATAATGCTTTTTTTTCCTCTTTCTTCCTAACACGAGAGGAAATGAGAATAATATTTTATGTTAATAGGAACAAAATGTTCAAAATGTATGCACTGTATAGAAATCTTATAAAATGTTTCAGTGGAAACATTTTTTAACCAACAAAGGAAATGAAACACAAAAAGCCACATTAAAAGAACATTGATGATTTTTCGCTTTAACGAGGAACCTGAGAGCAGTGGATTATAGATGGGTGGAGGGGATCCCCTGAGAGAAAACTAGAGTCCACAGGGCTCATGTGGCCAGGAGCTGTCTGGGGCTGCACACACTTCCCACCCCCGGCCGAGCTCCCCACAGTAAGCCCAGTTGATTCTCTGATGTGCTCTCCGCTGGTCACCCCTCAACTGAGCTCAACCTCCAGAGAAAGGCAGGTACTACTATGTGAGAAAGTGTTTCCCACTGCCGGAGAATATTGCAACTCCCAGGCCACTGCTCTAAAGAAAACCTAAGGATTCACTTTCATCCATAGAAGAGTTAAAAGAAAGGAGAAAAGAGTCCTCAACACCCATCAGAACCCACATCAGGAGCAGTACTGATAGAAAATACGATTTTGAGGGGAGAAAGTCATTTCTTTGGCATTGACAGAGTGGCATGAGGTTACTGTGACAAGCACGCCAGTAAATGCAAGGGCGTGCAGGTTGCGGTGGGACCATTTGCATTGTAGAGGGACGGCGATCTCGGGTAACCAGACTTCCCAGCTTCCGGAGAGATTTATGACCTGCCTTTGCTGATTTTGTACCGTTCTGTGGGAGCAGCCACATGGTCCTACTGCAAAGCTAATGGAGCCCCTGAGCAGGGCAAGAGGGACCTCAGGCCCAAGACGGGGCAAACTGAACAGGCAATGGCCCACGGCATGAACTCCAAGGCCCTTTCCTGCCTGCCCACCCACCACCAAAACACCACTCACTGAGTTGCTAAGTTCAAAAATATCCAGAATGGCTGAAAGAATCTTGTAAAAATGCTTCTTTAGATATTTATAGCATGTGCTTTTTTAAAAAATCAGCTTTGGGAGAGCAGATGTTGGCAGATGAAGGGGAAAGGATTGAGAGGGAAACAAAAATCATATTTTGAGAACCATTCTATGTCAATTACTTTGCCTGAGTGCTTTTTATATTAATCTCATTTAGTTCTCACAATAGTCCCTATAAATAAGTGTGAGCTCCTGAACTGGTTATCCTTTGTTTGTCAGCTTCCTTCATTCTCTCTGCATCCACTTGCCCTGTGGAATCCGTCACCTGTGCCCTGGGTGGACTCCATCACTGTGCTCCTATTTCTGGCCGAGATTAGCCTATTAGGCACTGGGTTAAGATCATAGATAGAAGAGAGATGAGGGGATTTCTCCCCTAGTCCCTCCATGCTTTCAAACTGCATTTCTGTCTTACTATTTTTCATTGTAAGTCCTTTAATATGTGGCTCTCAGACTATTGCTTGCATTATTTTGATAAGGAATTAAGAATCAGGCTGGGGGAGGAGATTAAAGAGAGAGGTGGCAGTAGCTGCCTACCTGGGAATGCAGGCATGCCCTTTGGAATCTTGAAACTACTGGGCACTACCAGGTTGGGGGGGGGGGCAATGCTATAACACACAAGCATGTGAGTCCATCAACTCAGGACCCCAGATAGTCTCCCAGGTAGCATCGGGGCAATGCCACATCACCTGTCATACATGAGCTCATCACCCTAGAATCGTAGGTACCCCAGGATGGTGGCATGAGACTTCCACATCTCTCCTAACTCAGTGGCTTGCCTGACTCCTTGGTGTAGGTTTTATCTCCCCTCTTCATTCAGAAGTGACAGACCCGATGGGATTACTTCTGTACCTACTTGGTACAAAAGCCTCCTTCACTATTGGCTCCCAGGAAGATTGGATCATTTGTTGGCAAATAGGATGTCCATGTTCAGCTCTGATATCTGGGCTTTGTTCAGATTCATTCTCTATCCTGACTCCTGGTAGGCAAGGTCCAATGAAATAAAAATGATGACTGGTACTTGTCTCTGTGTTTCTTGCTATAACAGGAAAAAAAAAATAGCTTGGTTCACTAACAAAATTAAATAAAATTTATAAGTACACTAAACGTTGGATTTTTACTGCCCATGTAGAAATGGCACAAAATAAACATACCACATAAATCACAAGAAGAACGTCAACTGTTGTCATATCTACAGGGCTTTATTACATAAAGTGTGCTGTATGGAAACAGGATAGTTAATATAAAATATGATTTTCCTTTTATTGTACTCCTTTTGTTTTGAATTTGAGGGCCTGTTGTTTGAGCCAGCCTTTTTGATAGCCATAAATAAAGACCTTCTTTTAACCACACAGCTCTTCTGACGTTAACAGAGAAGCTGTTAATCTGAAAAAATTGGCCCCTTTGAGAAAGCCATCAGGATTTTACTGTGCAAAAATCAATACCTGTGAATGGGGGCTCTGGAATGCAGTGAACCAGTGAGGGGATGTTTCATGGTGGTAACGCCCCTCACGGCCTGGGACAGTCATGTCCCCCAGCCTTCTAGTAGGTGGGAGACACTTGGGTGGAAAGACAAATTCTACCAAGGAGAAGAGAAAGAGCAATAAATTCACAGCCTTGCTTAGAGTGGGATTTAAATCAGGAAGGACTGAACATCTCATCACTCTATCTGTAGGAAGCTTAAGAATAAAGCCTAAATATATTGTGCTTTATAAATAAAATACATTTGGTATGGCTTTTTTTCTAAAGAGTGGCTTTATAAAAGATAGAGTCAAGTGCAAGCAAGTAATTCCCTTGAGCTGGAAGTTTCAAAGAAGGTGCTAACCCAAGGCTGACTCCATGGCTCCATGGCCTAGTAGATAAGGTAGCCAGATCCCACATGGCCAACCACGGTTTGAGTCCTAGACCCAGTGACTTGAGATACACACCAGGCTCTTGATGCTTGTGTGCCCAAAATCTCAGATGGAGAGAGGATTGTCCTGTGATCATTCCCCACGGGGAGTACTTTCTCTTCTCCCTCCCTCTCTGTGGCAAGTGCATGCACCTTGCAGTGTACAAGAAAGGAAGAAAGGAAAGAAGGAAAGAAAATATGGAAGAGAAGGAAAATGAAAAGAGAAAGGGAAGGGAAGTAAAAAAAAAAAAAAGAAAGAAAGGAAAAGAGAGCCAGTGAAACTCAGAGGTAATTACTGCTCCTCATGATGACTAGGAGGCTCTACTCAATCCCTAAGTACTCTCTGACTGAACGGCAGTTCCATGTTTCCTGTGAAATTCTATTGCTGAGTCTGTTACGATGTCCCAGTTCTTGATGAAGTCATAATTTTCATACAGTGGGCAGAGTTCCTAAACTTTCATAGCAAACAGATTATTTTAGTAATCTATGTAATTAATTTTTGAGCTGAGTTCATGAAACTTTACTCTCAAATAATTTTAAGATAAGTTATAGATTAACATAGCTAAATCACATCACTTCCTATGGGTGTCAATTAAACTTCTTTACAGCAAGAATAACATCATCATCACCATTACCGTTAAAGAAATATAACCAATAAAAGACAATGCGAGCCGGGCTGGTCCCATAGCACAGTGGTTAAAGTCCTGTGCCTTGAAGACTGAATCCCACATGGTTGACCATGGTTCAGATTCCCGCCAGTGGCTTAAAAAATACACCAGACATGTACATGTGCCCAAAATCCTGACAGGAAGGAGAAATGCAGAAAAAAGGGTAATAGCATGACTGCACTCCATTGAGGGTTCTCTCTACCCTTCTCTCTATTGAGTGCACATGCCCTCTGGCAAGTATAATAATAACGCTAATTTGGTGCCAGCAGCCAAGTGGTTAAGGTGCTGGACTCACACATGGCCAACCACAGTTTGAGTCCCAGACCTGTAGCTTAAAACTCACACCGTGCACAAGTGCTTGCACACCCAAAATCCTGAGAGGAGCATGCAAAAGGGATTGTGGTGTGACCATCCCCCCTGGGGTGTGATATCTCACTCTCCCTCTCTCGTCCTCTGTCTCTCCAGTGAGAACACATACCCTATAGCAAAAATCTTTCTCTAAAAAAAACGAAAACTAAAAATATCTACTAGAATGTGTAGCCAGCCCTGGATTAGCACTTTCTTTAAACTTCTGGCTTAAGGGAATTATTCTCTTGCACTTGACTCTGTGTCTTTAATAAAGCTACTCTTTAGAAAAGAAAGACATACCAAACGTATTTTATTTAAAAAGCACAATGTATTTAGGTTTTATTCTTAAGCTGCTGCCAGCATTCACCAGTTTCATAAATACCAGAGGGGAAATAATGCTAGCCAACAGTTACCGAATACTTACTCTGTGATTGGCACTTTGGTCAAATTCACAAAGATTATCTTAGTTAAGCATCACAGAATCCTTTAAGGGGCAACTACTATCTTCTTCACTTTCAAACACAACATTCAGTATATTTATTGAGTTCTTAATGTGCTCTAGGCACTGACCTGAGTTTTCACCTACAAACAAGTATGATATAGAACCTGTTTTCTCATATGAAATATAAAATAAGTAGTAAAGAGTAGGTAAACAAGATCATTTCAGGCAGTAAAACACCCTAGAAAGATGACAAAATGAGATAATATGAATGAGAGTGACATGACCACAGAGAAGGGGATGATCAGAGGAAGGTTCTCTGAGAAATATCCGATCAGAGGTTAAAGGATGAAAACAGTTACCCACGAGCATGTCCTGGGAGGATGGTTGATCAGCCTCATCTGGTCTCACAAGTGTTTTGATGGGTGGGAAATCTCTCACACTGACCAGAGCTTCAGCACTCTATCACGGTCCACACCCACTGCATTATTTGTTTCTATATCCCCAGAGAATTTTATTGCCCTGGGATTTTTATCCTATGGATGAGTATTTACATATTATTCTCATGTCCCTCCTATTTGTTGATACATGGACAATTAGGTCTCTAATTTCTAAATGCTGGCTTTCGTATTATGATTACATTTTCTTTTTAGTATCTAGCATTTTAATTCTAAAGCATGCAGGTTATAGCTACCATGTCTTATCAGAACCAGCTGTTTGGCTCTTTTCAACTATTCTGAACAGACTGAGTAGGAGCAGAAGCACAAAGGTACTTCTGACAAGTACACAATACACATGCACACACACACACACACACACACACACACAGAGTTAGCACTAAAACTAAACAAATCTGGCAAGGCATTCATCAGTTCCATAAATACCAGAAATACTCAAATGCTTTTTGTTCAGCATGATGTATTTTTTTTCAAGAGAGATGCTTTAAATTTTCCATTTGGTGCCAAGGTAAGTTTTATGCCTCTGTAATGTACAACATATGGGTCTATGACATTATGCATTATTTGCATCCCAATAAAACAGCTCATTAATCAAATGGACTATTGTAACCTCCAGCTGCAGAAACCACAAAATACACCCAAAAAGGAGAGTAATGTTTAACTCAGAATGTATCCTTTTAAAATAATATTTGTCTGATCATGTTAAACAGTGGTCAAATGTACAAAAGATGTTAGTGTATTAGGAAAGAGATAGGTGATAAGGACACAGCAGCCCTAAAATGCACACACACACACACACACACACACACATACACACACACAGTGACTTACTTTCCTGACTTGTGGTCACATGTTTTGCTTTCCTCCAGTTGATTTTGAATGCTGTTTTCTTATGAGGTTAAAACAAGGTCTTTGTGCAGCAACCAACATTGAGCCGTAATAATGTACAACTAAATTAGGAGCAGGTCCATTGTTGAAAAGTTCATTAGAGAAGGAAATTGGAATTTTACACCCACATCAGCTACTGCAAACTCACCAACCTAATGAAACATGCAAGCAGGACTATATACCCCATTCTACCGGTTCTTTCATATCAGTCTTGACACATGTGTCAGCCAGAGTCCTAACAGCATGCAATAAAGGCCAGTTCCAGCTAACCTAATCAAAAGAAGATTTCTTCAAAAGGAAATTGGTAGAGAGGGGTGCTGCAGCTAATATAGCCAGTGAGAAGCCAGGGAATCAGATGGGAATGAATATGGAACTACAGAGCTCCAAAGAGACAGGAGAGTGGAAGCATTAGATACACACAATATGACGATAGAATAAAAATATGTATTTGGTTTAGGTCCCACACTTCTTTCTTCCTTTTTTTTTTTTTAATTGGAGAGATTTTTGCTATAGGGCACATGCACTCTCC
This sequence comes from Tupaia tana, assembly GCA_026018925.1. Taxonomy (NCBI): domain Eukaryota; kingdom Metazoa; phylum Chordata; class Mammalia; order Scandentia; family Tupaiidae; genus Tupaia; species Tupaia tana. The sequence goes on from JAKSZU010000001.1 coordinate 252,801,756, forward strand.
AGAAAGACAGAGAGACAGAAAGCGAGAAATCACCCTCCCCGGGCGGGGGGGTTGGGTGGAGGATGGCCATGCCACAATCCCTTCTCCTCCATTCTCCTCTCAAGATCTTGGGCATGCATGCACATGGACCCAGCGTGAGTTTAAGCCACCAGGTCTGGGACTCGAACCATGATTGACTACATGGGAGTCCAGCAACATAGCCATTATGCAACTGCTGGTCCCAATAGGTCCCACATTTCTGGCACAGAGTTCCTCAAACCTTGGACTTTCCTGAGTGATAGAAATGTCTTCACTTACTCATCAGGAGGCCCATTAGTACATACCTGAGTCTACTCTAATGAGGTGATTCAGAGTGGGGCTTCTAAGTGGCTTCCTGTTATAGCTGGTCACCAGGAAGACCAAACACAAGAGAAGAAGGAGGAAAAGTTGAGCCCCACCCTCTGACTGCTAGAAATGGGGAGGGAGCTAGAGATTGGGTTACAAAATGCTCAAACAGGAGGTGTGAAGGGCTTTCAAGTTGTCAGGAGAGTGGGGCTCCCCAACTCCAACGGGAAAGACCCCTGAGCTTAAGACACTTTTAGGCATTGCTCTATGTATCTCTTCATCTGGCTGTCCATGTATGTCCTTTATAATAAAATAAAGAGGTTAAGTATAGCATTTTCCTGCATTCTGTGACTTATTCTAGCAAGTATAGATAATATACATACACATACATACAGAGAGAGAATATATATGAAATACACACATGCACACACATACACACACACACGGGGTCTTCAAAAGGTTTACGGAAAATATTTATTATGAAAATCTATGCACAGACTTAAATTATTTTTGCACCAAAATAAACTCATACTTTAATTTTAGATAGATTCTTTGAAATCCCTATATGTGTGTGTGTGCATATGTGTGTGTGTGTGTGTGTGTGTGTGCACATTTCAAAGAATTGACTTACATGATTATAGGACTGGCAAGTCTGAAATTCCTAGAACAGACCAGCAGGCTGGAAACTCTTGGATAGAACTTGATGTTGCTACCCAGAGGTAGAGTTTCTTCTCCTCAGAAAAAACTCAGTTTTGTTCTTTTTAAAAATAATTATTTATTTAATTTTATTTATCATTTTTTTTTAATTTGCTTTAGGTAACATGAATTCACCAGAGAGAGAGAGAGAGAGAAAAGAAAAGTGACAAAGCAAGGCGCCAGGTCTAGGACTTGAATTGTAGTCAGCCATATGAGAGTCCAGCTCCCCAACCACCATACCACCTGCTGCTAGCCCCTAAACTCAGTTTTGTTCTTAAGAACCTTTGACTGCTCGGATGAGCCAACCCAGACTATGAAGTCTAATTTCCTTTTGTAGAGTCAGATTGTAGATGCCAACCATATCTAAAGGATATCTTAAGAACAACACCCAAATTAGTATTTTTTATTTATTTATTTTTGTTCAATCACTGTGTATCATTACAGCATACCAAATGAATTTTCCCATTAAATTAGTATTTAAATAAGAGGTACCATATCCTAACCGAGTAGATGAGTAGAACTTACTATCACAGTCTACCCATTGTCAACATGCCATTCATACACATCTTAAACTATACTTAATCTCCAAATAGACAAAAATAAAGTCGAATTTCCAGTTAATAAGATGCAGCTCTCCTGTGTACAACTAAAAATGTATTAACTGTTTTTTTTCCCAAAAGAAGATGCAAGTTACTGCGTCCTAAGTTACTGCATTAACACTACTCTTTGATATATTCTGGCTTAAGTTTTATGACATAAACTAAACATATCTATTATTACATATTATGAATATATTATGTTAGATAATAAAAAATAAAAGAAGGAAGAAAACAAAAATATTTTCTATATACAGACAAGCATATTCACATACAAATATATTCTAAACATCAGAAAGAAATATTAATAACAGTCCTTATTTCTGGAACCAATCAAGTGGTCATGACTGATATGTATAACTTCTATCTTCCATTAAGCATTCTATATTCCCTTAGCCCACAGCAAGCATTTCAGCTGGTCATAGTTTTTGTCCTGGTGGGGTGATCCAAATCTTTATTTCTTAAGGGTCTAAGTCATTAGTAGTCCTGCCTGAATTAAACCACCATAGTTTTCTACTCACTTTAATCACAGACCATGGTAATATTAAGAGACACTGAGAAGGATCTCCTGGAGTCCAGATAAACTTTTCTTTACTTTCATAGTGTGGTAGCAGCTCAAAATCCCCTCGGTAATTGAGATCGATCATTCCAGTTAGTACAGCAAGTCCTTTTGCCTATTGATTCAAAGGCATGAGGAACCCAAAGTGGCTACACAGCAATCTTAACTTCCTGTTCAGTGGACTCATTGCTATGTCTCCTGGCGGAAACACTTCTCTCTTTAGAACTAAGACCTCTAGAAAATAGAGAATAAGGTCATGGGGAATGGAAGCAAAAACTGTGCTCGTAAGTTATTGAGAGAAACAGTGAAGAGTACCATGTCTATTTCCATTCCTTGTTTACTGGACTTATTAATCCTGGCTATGGAAGAAACAGAACCATCTATCAAATGCTTACTTGAAGCATACATAGCCCACTGAATGACATTGTTCCAACTCTGCAAAGTATTATTGCCTGGGTGGCATTGTAACTAAGACTTATAAAGGTCATTCCACTGTTTAATCAAGCCAGCTGCTTCAGGATGATAGAGAACATGGTAAAGATTAGAAATTCCAAGAGCATGGGGCTACTGCCACACTTATTTACTATTTAGTGAGTCCTTTTATAAGAACCAGAGTGGTGTGGAATATTATTATAAAATATAAAATATTCTATAAATCTAATGGTAGCCACAGCAAAATCATAGCATGCAAGAAAGGAAAATCCATATCCAGACTAAATATCTATTCCAGTAAGAACAAAGCACTGTCCCTTCCATAGCAGAAGTGATTCAATGTAACTAACCTGCCATCAGGTAATGTCTAATCACCTTGGAATGGTGCCTGCTGTGTTTGAATATGACCTCTTCCACCCCCGCCCCCTCCCAAAAAAAAAACAAATGAATAAAATCATGTGCTGAGATTTGGTTTCTACTGTGGTATTAAGAAGGTGTATATTTAATTTGATTATGGTACTGAAAGATGGGGCCTTTATGGGGTGATTAGGATTAGATAAAAGCATCAGAGTAGGCCTCTATGATTGGATGTAAGTGAGTTTATTAAGAGAGAGAATGACACAGAGACTTACAGACGGGTATCACATGGCAAGCTCTTGCCACTTCAGAACTCTGCATAAAGTCCTCACTAACAACAAGGCTCTTACCAGATGCAGCATTTTGACCTTGGTCCTAAATAAACCATGAGCTAAATAAACTTCTATTCTTTATAAATTACCTATTGTGGTATTCAGTTGTCTGCAACAGAAAAATGTACTAACAGTTCTGTATCAGGAACCCAGTGCTAGCTCTGAGCAGATTGGGCACTCAGCAGTGGCTGAAACCAGGTCTGCCTTGATGAGCAGCATTCTGTGTTGCTGACCCCACACATAACCTCTGTTTTTGCCATCACAGGCCCTTAGATCTTTAGCCCACTGAACAATGACAGGTGGCCTGGGAAAGAAGCTAACTAGTATTCATATAACAGACCATTCTACCCACTTAATAACTAATACTCTCTTCTGCTGTGGCCACTCTGACTGAGCATTTACATGAGATATAAATATTTTTATGGATTTTGTCCACACAGACATGTTTATCCACCTACCTCTTTCCCAGACATCCTTGATATAAATTCTCCAATGATGATCTTTCTGAGTCTCTGACCATCTGACCAAACCATTGGCCACAGCCCATGAATGAGCACAGATTTATACCTCCATATATTTCTCTTTTCAAGCAAAATGAGCAACCACTGAGTGAACTGCCCTTCACTGCTGTCCATCAGAGGCATATCAGAAAATGACAGTAACAAGGCATATCAGAAAATGACAGTAACACTGCAGCTGTTACATTTGCATGATGCCTGAAAATGCAGAACCATCTCTAAACCAAAAGCAAGTTTTCTCTCCTTTAATCAAATGGTCATGGAGAAATCCCCATGAGGTCAGAGGTACAGTTTTAGAGAATGTAATATGGTAGAAGTAAAAATCATGGGAGTTTGGGTCACTTCCTTGTGTAATTTAGTCCCCTTTGGGGACTGTTCAAGTTCATTTTTACATATAATCAATTTCATAATGGAAGGCCATGTAAACTACATATTTCATGTAAGTTGAGTTTGATGTACACATCAGCACGTCAGACAACAGTAAAGTCATAATGCACCGCTTAGGTCACATGGAAACTTTATGGGCTATGGTTGTGTTCAGACTCTACTAAGACCAGTAGCAAACCAAAATTGTTCATCAAAAAGATAGTAGTTATGGGGAGTCAGAAGGTGGCAGGGAGAGTTGAAGGCAGTTGGATCCCAAATAGCCAACTAGACAATTTGAGTCCCAGACCTAGCAGCTTGAAAATCATGCTGAGTACATGTGTGTGCATGCCCAAAAACCTAAGAGGAGACTGGAAGAGAAGGGATTGCCGTGTGGCTATCCCCCCACACCTGGGGGGGGGGGGGGTTTCTCATTTTCCCACTCTCTCATTTTTTTCTCCTCTCTCTCTCTCTCTCTCCCTTTCTCCCCAATCCCATCTGATGAGTGCATGCATCCTATAGCAAAAACATAAAAGAAGAGAGGGAGAGAGAGAGGCATTATCTACAAAGGATGGAAGGGTTTTGCTCAAAATCCTAAGGACCTACATTATTCAATTAGTAAACTATTAGGTTGTCAGGGAAGTCTTGATGTATTTTTCTATATTTTTCTATGCAAAAATGAGTCATGATTTTCTCAGTATTGACCCAATATTATCAAATGGTTGTTTTGTGGCAGGGAATCAAGGTATCTGAGGACTATATTAAAATTTAAGGATGGAGAGTTGATATACTCCCAAAGTAGGAGAGTGAAGGTGTATTGCTGGCCTTGCCAGCTGAAGTCAAGCTGCTTCAGATGCTCTTTACTAACGTGAATTAAAAACAAATAAACAAATAAGGTGAACTTCCACCAGCTCCATTGATAAGTATCAGGTACCAGGGGAGTATTGATTTGCTCAAGGAATGACATAATATCTGAAAGAGCAGCTGCAATTGGATTCACCATCTGGCTAAATTTACAATAGTCTGCTGTTCTTCCTCAAAATCCATCTGTTTTCTGCACAAGCCAAATAGGAGAGCTGAATGAGGATGTGATGAGAATCATTATCTTGAATCTTTCAAGTCTTTGATCATGGCACTAATCTCTGCAGTTGCTTCAAGAATGCAGTGTTGCTTTTGTGTTTGTTTGTTTGTTTGTTTGTTTGTTTTTAGGTAAAGGCAATTCTAGAAGTTTCTATTTGGACTTTCCCATTATAATGTTTTCACTTCACAGGTCAGAGAACCAACAGATGAATTCTGCCAGTTGCTGGGTATGTCTACTTTAATTACACATTCCAAACTGAGGAGATAACCATGGATGGATTCTGGGACCCACTTAACCCTATATGATATGAATCTGAATCATTGATCACCTGACTTCATAAACTCTGTTTTAGGTTATACAGTGTTTTGGATATTCCAGAATCAGTGTCAATAAACACAAAGCTTCAAAAAGTCTGACTTATTTCCTTTCCTCATGTACAGTCATCCTGGTAAAAGGTCATAAATCCTTAAGGGAAGGCTGGGAGAAAGATTCATAAATAGAAATTTTTGGCTGTGAAGCAAGATCCTCTCTTAAGAGAACTTGATCTGCTTTCATTCAAGACATATTGGGTAGAAACTAGCTAAAGCCTGGGAACTAATCAAGCAGCCATAATTCTCTCTCTTAGCTTGCTAGAGTGGATACAACAGAATGCCACAGATTGGTGGCTTAAGTAACAGAAATTCATTTTCTTACATTTTGGGAGACTGGAGGTCCAAAATGTAGCCTATTGCTACAACATGCCAGGGACTAACAGTGCCCTCTTTGTCACTAGAAATAGAGTCATTAGTGACCTTAATTCCAATTAGACTAAAAAACCAGTTCCTTAAGACTCTGTTTCTTTGGAACCACTCTTGGTACCAAGATCTGTATCAGTCAGAGTTCTACCAGAGAAACAAAACCAGATACATACACAGTCATCTTTGATATCCCTAGGGATTGATTCCAGGACTACCCACAGATATCAAACTCTACAGCTGTTCAAGTCCCTTATATAAAATGGTGTAGTATTTACATATAACTTACGCACATCTTCATGTATACGTTAATTCATCTCTAGATTACTTGTAATACTTGATGCAATAAAAGTGCTATGTAAATAAGTGTTATACTGTATCTCTTAGGGAATGATGGCAAGAAGAAAAACATCTATACTTGTTCAATACAGAAGAAATCAGTATTTTTTTTCAAATTTTTTTATCCAAACTTGGTTGAATTCATAGACATGGAACCTATGGGTAAGGAGAACCAACAGTATACTCACTCTCATAAATTTGCAGGCATAGGCAAATCCGAAATTTGATAGTGTAGGCAGCAGACTAGTAACTCTCAGGCTGGAGCTAATGCTGCTGTCCAGAGGCAAAATTTCTTGTTTCTTGTTCTTCAGAGAAAACTCAGTTTGGTTCTTTGGGTCTTTCAATTGATTAGATGAGGCCTACCCAGATTATCAAGGTTACTATCCTTTACTTAGTCATTTGATTATAGATGTTAATCACTTCTACAAAATACATTCATAGCAACACTTAGACTAGTGAATAATTGGATAAGTGAGTACTGGCGCCCTCACAAACTGACACATAAAACTAAACATCACACTATTTTCTGTCCAGAAATATTGGGACATTAGAGTATGTGGCATTTCAAGAAAATGAAGTCCATATGATAGTCCATCATGCCAAGTACTGCTTTGGCATTGAACTCAGTCCAGGTAATTTTGAGAATAAATCAAAATCCAATAACTGAGATGAAGCCAGTGTTGATCTGTCAAAGGCTACACCAGCACAATCAGACCTGCATCTCAAGACAGTTTTAAACCTTTGGTATGGGCATGGGTCACTCAGTTGGTAGGAATTAAGGGAACTCTCCTGCCCTAAAGTAGTTTTATAGCCTTAAAGTACAACATTTCCATGAGTTTCTCCTCAAAACTATTCCTGAGAGTGCTCATGCCATGTTATTAGTAAGAATTATATTAAATATTAAAATGTTTGGCAAATATCCATGGAGATAAAACAGAAAAGTGGGTTTTTTTTTTGGGGGGGGGGGGGGGTTGTCCTTTTTATTTATCAAAACAAAGAGAGGAGAGAGGAACCCTTGGTTAAACATTTACTGAACTTTAAGACTCTGTGAGTCACTTTACACTAGTTCATCTTATTCTCAAAACAACCCCAGGAGCAAATATTATTATTCCAATTTTTGGTAGAGAAGTCTAAGCTAATCATTGCTAATGCTGAATGTTTCCCCATCAGTCTGGCTCTAACTATACTTTCTGCTACATCTAGTTTCTGCTCAACCCAAATACAACTTCAAGAAGTAAGAGGGTCCGGGATCAGCGGTTAGCATAATGGCTATGTCGCTGGACTCCCATGTGGTCGACCACAGTTCGAGTCCCCCTCCTGGTGGCTTAAACTCCCATAGGGTGCATGTGCGTGCATGCCCAAGATCCTGAGAGGAGAATGGAGGAGAAGGGATTGCGGCGTGGCCATCCCCCTGGGGGGACGATTTCTCACTTTCTGTCTCTCTGGCTTTTTCTGTCTTTCTGGCAAGCGCACATACCCTATAGCAAAAACCTCTCCAAAAAAAGAAAAGAAGTAAGAGGGCCCAAGTTCTTAGGGAATGGAAGAAGAATACTCCAGAAGAAATCTAGAATCTGTTTCACTCCTGCCTGCACTAAACACTCTTTCTCTCTTCAAAGAACAGGTAAATCATCTTTACGGGTATCCAATCATTACTAATCTAGACCAAATTCTCAAGGCCTTGTATACCACCTCCCTGCAACTACCTAGTTCCTGATACTCACAGGGCCCATGGCAAGGGTACAAATGAAGGTCCACATACCATAGTTTTGGATGTTTAGATGTTATAAACTGAGCTAGCAAATTGTTGTACAAAAATAGTTCACCCTTCTACCTGACAAGCATGCCTTCATAATAACAAGGAAGGCCCCTTGAAATTTGTCAGTCTCAACACTTTGGAGTTTTCATGCCAGAACATGGTTGTGGGGAACACTGGCCTCATTCTCAGCCCAGAACCCACCCTGATTCATTTTCTTCTCCCAAATCTTTGTTGCATCATATGGAACCTCATGTGCATATGTGTGGACACCTGACTCTGCATCTAAGCTTAGTCTACACCTTAACATGGCCCTCCTTTGGCTACCCCAGGGTCCTGGTGATTCTCACCAGCAGAGTAACTTCTTCCAAGAGAATGGAATCCATCCTTAATTTCCAGGGAAATTAAGTCAGGGTAGTTGGGCAGGAATGTCCAGATACCAGGTTGCTGGAAGAAGTTCTAGAAGGGATGGGTATGAACTCTAGTTAGCTACACCCCCTTGTCCCTCAGCTCTGAGCCCAGCGGAGAGAAACATAGATGGAAAGGGGCTAGAGAAGGACTCTCAAAAGTATGGAACCTAGGTCAGAGACTCATTTTGCTTGGAGGAAGAAGCACAGTATGAAGACCCAAGATGGTCTCTTGACTAATTGGCTGTAGTTCTCAGTCTTCTGGCTACTTCTTCACATGGCCCCCTTGCTTACCCTGCCTCTCTTACTGCCAATTCCAGATCTATAAAGACAATGGATTATCACAATGCTCCTTTTATAAAACATACACAAAGCATGAGTTTACAGGCACCAAGCCTCACTATATTCCCAAACAGCAATCACTAGGGGAAATGGTCTTGAGGAGTTTTCCACTATTATATTTATTGTGGCAATAGCAGAGTCTCCCCACTAACACACACACACACACACACACACACACACTGCATTAGCTTGTCCCAGAATCAGATAAAAGGAAGTAAAATTTTTAAATGCATTTGATTAAAGTCACTAAGTACAGGCTTTTCCTTTATAACAACAAAAATTAAAAGGTAAACAAATAAAACAGCCTAATTTGGCTAGGCTTTTATTTCTCTGGATCACAAGACATAAATTTTTTTAATAGGATCTTAGAAGGTTCAGAAAAGATTTGTAAGTTTCCTAAATTTCTCTGGGCTCCTAGAATCTCATGGGTTTATTCATGGTTTCCTGCATTCTAATCAGGCATTCTAGCCTTGAACACTATAATAGAATAGAAACTTTGAGAAAGTTGAACATAGTATTCTAGTGAGAATGAGTCTTGGACTCCATTCAGATAGGTCTTACAAAAATAATTCTTGCCTATAAAAAGAATAGAATTTGCATATCAGTTTTAGTTGGAAGAAATTACTCCAATTGGTGTATTGTGGAAAGTTGTTGGCTGTACTCATACCTGTAGTTCTGGGACTCTAGATCCCTGTGTTTTTTCTTATACCTATAAATCCCACCAGACATTTTAGCACTTGTAGTCTGTTTTCATCACCTTGCCTTAAGTCTCTCTTTCACTTTTATCCATGACACTTTTTTTTTTAGAGAAATTTTTGCCATAGGTCAGGTGTACTTGCAAGAGAGACAGAGAAATAGAAAGTGAGAAATCACCCTGAAGAGGGGATGGCCATGTCACAGTCCCTTCTCCATTCTCCTCTTCAAATCTTGGGCATACATGCACACTCACCCAGTATGAGTTTTAAGCCACCAGGTCCAGAACTTGAACCACGGTCCAGCAATGTAACCATTATATCATCTGCTGGTTCCCATCCATGGCATTTTTTAATCACATAGGGCAGTCCCTTATTTTCCATTTCTTTGTAAGTTATACCAATGCTCCTATTGTAAAGTCATTTTCCCCATCTCTTTAAGCACATGATGAACCCACATATAGAATTGTCAAGCCATAGGCACTGAGATGTGTGCTAGATACAAGAGACAATCTGACTCCATGCCTTAACCTCCCCCAAATTCCTTATTTTCAGTAAGCCCAATAAGAATTAGAAGTATCACAAATGAATTAAAATATATTTAGAAATACAGAGAACCAATCATTCATGGAGTTAAATGAATTAGCCCCTAAAGCTGGCCATGGGTGTCTTTCCTTGCTAATCCTCTGGTAATTAAAACTAATCATTGCATAAAATGACTTTGTACATGAATTTTTATTTCTTTGGGAAGTAAGATGATATAACGGGGGGTGGGAGGGTGGGGAATAGACCAGTTAGAATGTCAAGCTCACACTTAACTTGTTGTATGACAGTGGGTAAAGAATTTTACCTGGCCATGGAGACTAGTCTGTCAGTAAGTTGAGATAATATCTACCTAAGAGAGCTGTTTTGGAGGGACACGGACACACACACACACACACACACACACAACTATATAAATTCAGATGCTATGGAGAAATTCAATAAATCTTATTTTCTTCCCTTTCATCTGGATCCAGTTGGTTAAATATATACTAGCAGGCATGACTCAGGTGCTCCTAAAATCAGATAGTTCAAGTTCTGCTCTTCTCTTACAGCAAGTTACTCGGCCTCTCTGAGCCTGCGTTTTTCTGTCTGTAAAACAGTACCTATCTCGGGATGTTGAGTTGAGAACTAAGAAGGTCATAGCTGTAGGATCCCTGGAAACAGTGTCTTACACAAAGCAAGGACCCAATACGTTTTTAATATAGCTGAGCACATGAAATGAAGCAAATTGAATTTCAATTCTGGCTCTATCATTTTCCAGTCGTGCTATCTTAAGACAAATTAATCTCGCTGAGAATCATCTTCCTCAGGAGTACTCTTGCATTTTTCTTTCTATTTTTATTTATTTCTTTCTTCCATGAGTGAGAGAGAGTGAGAATGAGAGGGAGGAACAGGTACCCCCAACAGTGTCATCATGCCATGACCCATACCCAGGTGCAGCCAGCCGCAGACCACAGGCACCTACGCAGGAATGTCTCCAGACACTGGGACCTTCCCACGTGGGATGGCCTCACAGAGCATTGCATTACCTCCATGTCACTGTTCAGCCCCAAGGGTACTTTTAATTATTCCTACCCCGCCAGGTTTTTGTGTGGTTTATGTAAAATAACATGGAGTAAATGCACATTCAGAATCTGACACACAGTGTTAATAAATGATAGTGGTTATTATTATATATTAAAAGTTACCAGGGGAAGAAAATTATTAGGTCCCTATATTATAGATTCATTGAGTTATATGAGGAAACATAGGTACAACTCAGAATCCAAAAACAGAGATTATCTGGAAAAATGTTTTAGGAACTGTAATAGGTTATATTGGGTTGTCAGAAAAGTCATGCCATATTTTCTCTATGCAAAAATGCATCATGATTTTTCCAACAAATTTATATGTGTGTGTGTGTGTGTGTGTGTGCACATGTGTGTGTATATATATGTGTGTGTGTGTATATATATATGTATATATTTGTGTATATATACACATATATATGTATAAAGAGAGAGATAGGACAGTAGTGTCCTAGAATAATTGTTGAACTGGGACCTTGTAAGTTATCCCGTTAAGGTACCTATCACCCTGAATGGAGCAGTGAGGACTTCTTAAGGCCAGAAACTATATGATTTCTCTCTGGGCACCTACCACAGAACCTAGTACACCATAACTACTCAGGGATTTTTTTTTTTTACATGTAATTTTTAATAAATATGGCTGTCTCTTTAGGCCCGTATTCCTGCTAGAACACGAGGACCTAAGATGAGTGTGTGGTCTATTTCACATCTGTATTCCTTGCATCCGATACAGAACCTGGTGCATCGTGGCAGATCCCACAAAGCTTAAACAATATATTAATTAAATCAATGTCAATTAATTTAACTGAACTAGCAAAGCTGACAGCACAGCTTTCGTATGTTATTGGACTCCTCAGGAGCACGCAAACTCAGCCAGGTATTCTGTGTTTACACACCTATCAGTCAAACGCTAAGCCGCTCGGCTGCACGCGTTCTGGCTCCCTCCTCCTACTGTTAGAACAAGCGTCTCCTAATACACATACCTTTCACACGCTGCCGCATGCTGTGATCACTCCAGATAAACCAGGGTGATAATAATGAGCCTAATCGTAAAGAGATTAAGTCATAGCAGCCCACGAAAGGAAAATATTGGGGAGTCAGGGGCAGTCATCCACCATCAAAGTGCTCAGAGAAGAAGCGGAAGTTAGGAATAAGCCGGATCCAAGACCTAGGAATACCTGTTTCTCAGTTTCCCTGGCCCAGAAGTCAACGGGGTCACAGGAATAAGACGTGGTGAAGAAAGGCCTGGAACAAGAGGACAAGGCTTCTCCATATAAAGTTTTGTGAGGTTTTTTGTTTTTGTTTTAGTTTTTGTTTTTTGTTTTAGAGATATTTTTACTACAGGGCACATGAACTAGCTGGAGGGACAGAGAGACAGAAGGCGAGAAATCACCCCCCAAGGGAGTTGGCCATGCTGCAATCTCTTCTCAGTTCTCCTCTCAGGATCTTGGACATGTATGCACACATACTCGGCATGAGTTTTAAGCTGCTGGGTCCAAGACTTGAACCACTGTTGACTACATGGGAGTCTAGCAACGTAACCATTACCTCATCTGCTAGTCCCAAATATAAAGTATTTTTCAAAGTTATCTTAAATTCTTGAAGAAGGAATGTTATTCAATCCATAGTCCACCTGCCCCATCCTTTCCTCTCTTCAGAGTTGTGTCTAAGATCTAAGGGGCTTGTGTGGAACTGGACCTCATTCATAATCTGCCCACAATGACATCGGAATGTGTCTCTGTCCCAACTAGTCTCCTGCCTTCAGTCTACACTATCCCAAATTAGTCTTCTGCTCTTGGTCTACACTGCTTAATGCCACTCAGTCCTCATTCCCTACTTCAAGGCCTCCTTGGGTTCTTCTCTCTCTCATTTTCCCTGCCTTCCTCCCAGCTAGTAGGAAATCTTGCTGTTCCTGCAACATGGGGCAGAGGAACTCTTTGAAGCTAGGACCATCTGCCCCTGATCTCCTGCTGTCTAGGGCAGAGGGGGTGACTCTGTTGGTGCTGTACTTTTCTGGGGCATGGTGGGCATGGTGGATTGGGTGAGTGAGACTGTTTCAGGACTACCATCTCTGTTCTGGGGCTCACAGTGCCTGAGTCTCTCTCCCTAAGATCAGACATTAGAATTCAAGATTTTTCCTCCTCTCTCAGGCCCTCCCAACCTCACTGGGGTGGATATGAACCTTCCCTGAACCCTGTGTAAGACTTGGCCCCCAAGGAGTACTTCTCTCCCCCACTTCTACAACCCCTCAGCCCAGTTCTCTGTACCAGGGAGTTGTGATCCCTCCTTTACTGCTGATTTCCTCAGGCCTGAGGTCTTTCAGACAGGGAAACCAAAAACTGGCTGTTATAGCTTGCCTTGTGTCATCCCCTCTGGGGCCTGAGCAGTGCTCCACAGGACAAAAGCCTACACTGGCCTTGGTACAAGACAGTGCAGAGATGCCCATACTCAGAGAGCAGAACAGGAGCTCTCTGCAGCAGCTCTGACCAGCCCACCCGTTCTCACGGGTCCCAAACACACTCCCAGCTGAGTCTCCACTGACTCCCTACTCATTTTCTTGCCCCACAAGACAGAGAATTCCAGAAAGGGCCTAGCCAGAGAATGGCTCAAATGCAGGAGGTTAATAGAAGAGGCAGGCAAGGAAGTGCCATTCAGGAGTCCCAATGGAGGCTGAGGCCAGACTGGCAGCTGTAGATAAGGCTCCAGGTCCCTCACTAAGCTGGGGAAGGCTGGGAGGTGATCACATGGAGGCAGCCTCCAAACCCACAGAGACTTCTGCCAGAGTGATCCAGAGAGACGAAGCAGCATGCAGAGTTCTGAGCCTGAGGCTGGGGAGGTGACCTTCAGATTGACACATGACTCCTGAGCCCTGGCTGGATGGGCTTTCTTTGCTCTGTTCTGGCTGGTCATAGCCCTCCAGGGGTGGGCAGAAAGAATTGCAATCCCAAACTCAGGTTTAGTCAGACACTGCGGTCAAATCCCAGGACTGCTCGCTCTGATCAAGTTACTAACCCCTTGCTGTGCATCTGTTCCTCATTTCTACAATGTAGTATGCTCTTCCCAACTACAAGTTGTTAAAGTTGTGTCACATACACACACATATACTCACACTCTGTACCCATAGAATCAATCCACTGTTCTCTCTCTCACACACACGTGCGTGTACACACACCTTATTCATGTAGAATCAGTTACTTGTTTTCACACACAAACACATGTACATACCCCCATGCACACAAACTCTGTTGCCTGCTCATGCACACACACCCTACACACACAGAATTAGAAGCCTGTTCTCACACACAGACACACCTCCCCATGCACATATAGTCAGTCTCTTGTTCTCACACACACACACCCTGTACACATGGAATTAGTTACTGTTCCACCAGTGATTCCCCTCTCAGCTCTTAGGAGCTCAGAAGATGCTGGGAAAACAAAAAACTCCCTCTGCCTCTGCTATGCAGACATCGGTTTGATTCCCTAGGTTAAACAGTGGCTCCTTTGACTCTCTTCCTGCTTCCTACTATCACCTTATCCCTTTAAGTATAAATAAGCTCTTTATTTTATTTAAAAAAAACAACTCCCTGACAGCCACTAGCCGCCTAGGAATTAAGTACTAAAGTGATAGCTTTTATTTAGTGAGCTTTTCTAATTATCTGGGTGGTTGCAAACTCTACCTGTGCCCACAATTAATCTTGGCCTGCACTGTCATCATAAAACCTAATGACCTGCTATCTAAGTGCACAGCCAATGCCCAGTGAAGACCCGTGGGAGACAGATGGTCATCCTCCTTCCTGAGGAGTGATTTCTCACTTTTCCTCTCTCTGTCTCTCTTTATCTCTCCAGGGTAGTGCACACATCCTATGACAAAAAAAAAAAAAAAAAAAAAAGAAGAAGAAGAAGAAGAAGAAGAAGAAGAAGAAGAAGAAGAAGAAGAAGAAGAAGAAAAAATAAAACGAAATGAGAAAATTGAGATTCAGACTGGGTAAATACTTTGGCCAGGTAACGACCTTAATGATAATAGATGAAAATGAAATTTTCAGTAAGCTACCTTGGTATGTATTAATATCACATTTTGTGCTAAATTTTCCTTCCTATAATGTAATCCTTTTGCCATTTCCTTTTCCTTCTTTCATAATGAGAATAATTACCTTTCACTTTGTTCACTACATCCACACAAATATTTATAGAGTTATTTCTCCCCCAAGACTTCTTGACCCAAGGCTGAACATGTTTAATTCTCTTACCTTCTCCTCAAGGGTCTTATTTTTAAAACATTTCATCAGTTTTGTTGCTCTTCACTGAACTTCTCTGGGTAGCTCACTAAGTGGGAATTTGTTTCAGATTGCATCACTCATGGAAGAGAATTCTAAGGGAAAGAATGCCAGGCCAATACTGAATACTCATGTAGCTCTTCAAATATTCAAGGGGTTTTGCTCTCATTAAGGGGTTGTGGTAGATGCTCTTTTATAGTCTTTCCCCAAGGATCAAGAAGAGAAAATTCAATAAGTAGTTAAACACTCTAAATGGGAATCCCTGCATATGTTTGCATTAGGTTAAATATTTCATAGATAAATGCTGGAAGAGGGAAAATTCAAGGACATTATAAGCAGATTCCATTGTAATCTTTTTACCACATTTGTACCAAAGATTGGCTCTCAAGTGTAAAATCAAAATGAAAAACAGCAAAAATCACTTGCTCAGAGCAAAAAGCACAGTTAATAATCTGAATCAAGGGTTTTACAATGAAATTAATGGAAATACATCAGGACTGAGGGTAAGGAGACTTTACTATGGCATTTAATACCCTATCATGACTTCATATTAGCTATGTGGCCTTAGGCAAGTTACTTAGCCTTTCTGACTGACTGTCAGTTACTTCATCTTTAAATTAAGAGACAATGGCATTGGCTTATTGCTATAAGGACTGGGTGGCACATGAACACAGCACATCTGGGACACAGTCAGTACCCGGTAAATGGTTACTATTGTCATTATTGTGAGGTATACATCAGGTACTTATGTATGTTCCTAAACTATGGAATTTCCACCCCTAGTCTTCACATGCTTCATTAAATCTCTTTACCTATGGATGAAAAAGTGACCAAGTAACAAAGTAAATAAAAAGCAAGGCAGGGACAGCCCTCGTGGTTAAGGCGTTGGGATACCACAGGGCCTACCATGATGTTCAAGTCTTGGATCCAGCAATTTGAAAAATACACTGTGTGTGTGTGCCTGCCCAGAATCCTGGGAAGAGGAGAAATGGAGAAGAGATTGCCATATGACCATGCCCCTTGAAAGGTGCTTCATTGCTCTATGCTCTTTCTCTCTATGAGAACATACACCCTCTGGCCAAAACAAACGAAGAAACAAAAGCAAAGAAAAAGAAGAACGAAATGTTTGGGGGAGCCAGATAGTGGCACAGCGATAAAATAACACACTGTGAGGCTGGTTTGGATAGAAAGGTTCTTGGTTCATGTCCAGAGGCCTCCCTGAGTATACTGGACCTATGTGTGTCCAAAATTTGGGATTGTCTGAAGCTGGGGGTGGATCATGGCATGAAGACCTTGTTGGGGTGACTTTTTCTCTCTCATGCACTCACTGGAAGAAATAAACTTAAAAAAAAAAAAAGGATTTTGAGAGGCAGCCACTATTCCCCTTCACTGTGTTTAAAGAGCTACACTACTGTCTCCTACATTCTCATTTTGTCACCTTGAAGTTTGATGACTACGTATAGGAAAACATTCAGCATTAGAAGGAGGACATTTCTTGCTTCTAGTAGAATTTAGTTTGAGTTGAGCCTTCATAGAACTCTATCCAAGGTGAAGTCCCTGAAGGATATTAGTGTAAGATGACATCATCTTTTTCTCACATCCACAGACAACTCCTATGATGCCGTCTTCTAAGGCTCCAGAGTACCATCTATGCATTTCATGCCTGCCAAGAAATTCAGCTCTTTCCTTCCTCAAGTTGCTCACTAACTAAATTGATTGCTCTACTAAATTGGGTAACACCTTATTTCTTTATTAGAACCTGCTTTCTGATCACATGTCTTAGAAGTATTGAAAAAGCCACCAGGCATTTACATTGGAAGCCACGTTGTCTTGTTCCATACTGCTTTCTGAACACTTGCTGGCATGGCAAGGTTAAAGAGAAAGTAATGAGAAACGTAAACCTCTAGGGAAAAGTCTTTACAAACATCTGAATCATTAGGGTATTCTGTTTAAAGTTCCTTCTTTTGTTTGTAATTAAAATGAGACTTCTGATTTTTTTTTTGTCGTCTTATAAAAACAACACATGTTCATTGTAGAAAAATAAGTACAAACAAAAAGGAAAAAATTTCATAGTCTTACATATGAATAGGGAATGCATGTGAATCCATGATTTATATTAAGATGAATTATTTACAAATCAAAAGGAGGCATCAAAAAGTATCTTGAAGGGACCAGCAGATGGCAAAGCAGTTATGTTATTGGACTCTCATGGCTGATAGTGGTTCGAGTTCCAGACCCGGTCGGTGGCTTGAAATGTTTGGGGGAGCCAGATAGTGGCACTGTGATAATATAACACACCATGAGGCTGATTTGGATAGAAAGGTTCTTGGTTCGTGTCCAGAGGCCTCCCTGAGCATACCGGGCTTATGTGTGTCCATAATTTGGGGCAGTTTAAAGCTGGGTGTTGCAGTCGGAGGCACGACTCTGGACACCGAGATCTCTTCCGTGAAGTTTATTGGTACAGGTTCAGTTGCTTCTCTCCCCCAGGCTTCCAGGTATGCGCCTGAAATTCCCTCTGGGCCTGCCCTTCCCCAAGTCTCTGGGCGTGTTGGGCTCTGATAGGCCACTTCTCAGAGTTATGCTAATAAGGAGTTTTCTTTGAGTCTTAGGTGTTTTGTTCCTACGCCATAATGGGGCGTCTTCCGGCAAGGGCTTCCACATCTCCCCCTTTTTGTTTTCTTTGGAGAGGAGAAGGTAGAGGTCTCGGGCCCCCAGAGAAGAGGACTTATTTACCACCCTGTGTGGGCAGCCAGGGATACCCACTCAGGACAGCCTGTCCACTGTCTTATGTGGGGGATGGGATGGTTCAGACAGTAACCCATATGCACCCGGACATGCCTTCCTACTGATCCCAATTAGGGTCTCAGTAGTGCAGTGTTGTGCCTCGCATCCTCTCAATTACTGTAGGGGTCGGTTGTTGCTGGAGGTTGTCAAAGCCGCTGCTCCAGTTATCTGTTATATAGGAAGAAAGCTCTCGGGAAAGGTTAGCAGATGTGGAAAAGTTGTCATATGGGATGGAGGTGACACAGAGACCTGGGGCATGCCACTCACAGCCCAAACGTGCAAGTCTCCAAAGCGTGTCTACTCTTTCATCAACGAGATCTAGCCGTTGATTTAGAATCATGATTCCACCGGCTAGGTGACTATTAAGGGCTCTTTGGTGGTCTAAGGCCGTGGCCACGGTGGAAGAGAGGTTATTTAAAATGTGTGCAGTTTGTACTGAGGTGTACATGGACACTGCTGTGGTGGCTGCAGCACCAACAGCCAAAGCCACAGCAGTGACAATAGCTGCGGTGATACCGAAGTCCTGTTTAGGTCGAATGAGAGAAAGCGCCGAGGGTGGAACAACGGGGACAGGTAGGTGTTCTGGAAGGCGGAGAATTATAGCCAGTGGGAAAGTGGTAGCGTTCCAGCATAAAGATAAGAAGCAGATGTTACTATTACAGTTGATAGTATGATTGAACCCAGAGCCATTATAAACAAGGAATAAAAAAGGAGGAGCTACACAAACAGGAGTTGGTGGAACTATGGCAGATCGGAAAGTGTGGTTGGATGTGACTGACTTTTCGAAAAGGTCAGTTGATGACCATGTGAGGTTCGCATAGCCAACTTGGCCACCCAATAACATGGACATAGGGGAAAGGTCTGTACAACTTCCGTTGATTCCGCAAAGAAGCCAGATATCAAAAGGGTTTGAGGCCACTGATTGTGTAGGGTTTTGAAATGTCCAATTATATCCGGGCCAGGTGGAATTTGGAGCTGTGGAGATTTTAGGTGTGAAGGAGAAAAAGGGATGTACAGTCCAAGTAGGGCGCCGAGCTTGGCAACCCGTCCAGGGCCAGTCTACATCGCCTTGGGTGCCTCTACAAAAACAGGAAATGCTCAGACGGGTCCAAGCTGTCTGGCCTCCCGCCAAGCGTCGGGGCAGAAAGAAGCTCCGCCTCCCGCTCCTCCCTGCTGTTGCGCAGCTAGATTATAAGGGGGAGGTGGGGCGGAAGGAGGAGGCTGGTCCTCCTCCTTCTCACTTTCAATGTCCCACCTACTTCCTCTACCAGTTGTTGTACTTCAGAGTCGTTATTATCATCTTTGTCCGCCATTTTAGCGCCTCCGTCTCCATCTTGTGACTGCATTTCTCGGACCGTTTCTAATGCTTCCTACTTTCCCGCACGATTTTCACACAGCGCTGATCCTCCAAACAGGCTCGGATCAGTCTCCATAGGGGTTTTACTCCGCCTGAGAGTCTATCTTCCTCTGCCGCCAAGTCTAAACCCCTACCTAGTTTGTCCCAACAAACTGTCGAGCCGCCCTGAGTGGAGAAACCAGGGGGCCGCGGCATCTACCTGCTCAATGAAGTGCTGAATGGTCTTATCTCTTAACTTAAGGTCTTTTAACTTAAGCAGCGCTTTTAGCGCTCCTACTATGGGCTGAGAGGGTCCCACACCCATGGCTGTACACTGCTTCCCCTCTCCAAGGAGGTCCCCCATTTACCCTTTACCGGTGCTTCCCGGGGATATTTTCCTGTCCTGGGCTTTCTCCCACTTACGGAGCGCCCGCTATCAATTCCCGTCTCCCTTCCGAGACTACTGCTTACCGTCTCTATTTCCGAGACTTTGCACTTACCGTCTCTATGTCCGAGACTTTCCAGCCGGCTGCCACGGTTCTGAGTCTTCGGTTCCACAGGGCATGGGGTAGGAGCGAGAGGAGCGTGTTCCCCGGTACGGGCCACCACTTGTTGCGGTCGGAGGCACGACTCTGGACACCGAGATCTCTTCCGTGAAGTTTATTGGTACAGGTTCAGTTGCTTCTCTCCCCCAGGCTTCCGGGTACGCGCCTTAAATTCCCTCTGGGCCCGCCCTTCCCCAAGTCTCCGGGCGTGTTGGGCTCTGATAGGCCACTTCTCAGAGTTATGCTAATAAGGAGTTGTCTTTGAGTCTTAGTTTTTTTGTTCCTATGCCATAATGGGGCGTCTTCCGGCAAGGGCTTCCACAGCTGGGCACATGTGTGTGCATGCCCAAGATCCCAGGAGAAGAATGGAGAAGGGATTTTGGCATGGCCATCTTCTTCTGGAGGGTGATTTCTTACTTTCCCGTTCACTGTCTCTGTCTCTCTCTCTCTCTCTGCCTTGTGAATGCATGCGCCCTAAGGCAAAAATTTCTAAAGAAAAAATTACCTTCATACTTCAAAACATGGCAAGAGAGATGTACAATAAGGAGCTTCCACTGAGAGAAGGCTATAGAGGACTGAGCTACCTGATACAACTTTGTCAGGTTTCCTTTCTGCCCTGTCGTCTCCATGTGATGCCTCCCCATGGTTAGTCTCCTGCACAACACAGCCTTGCAGTTAGTAGTGCCTGGGAGGGATGATGGGAGCACAAAAGGTGAGCTGCCTTGGTCTCACCAATTCTCCTCTGAGACAGAAGGTGATATCAGTAACACCCAGCAAAGCTGTTTGTCCCAGTGTTCCGGAGGGTGATCAGTGAAGAGAACCCACAGCAGAACAGGAAGCAGCTGCCAGAGACCAGGCACAAGCAGAGGTGCTGCCTACAGCATGTTGAGTGAGATAATCTCCTTGTTTTCAAAAACAAAAACAAAAAGCACTGAAAAGGAGTCAAATTTGGAAGGTATAAAGAGAAGCCAAATGCTCTTAGTACCTGCATAAAGCCTAGCCACAAAATATGGCTTAAACAAGAGATCCGCACCGGCGTCTCACATATATTTAAAAATGAAAAGTCAAATGCTTTCTGAACGTGTTAAGTGGCCATCCTACAGTATTGTGGTAGATTGTTCTCAGAGACAGCCACCATCAATCCTTCCCTTCCCTGTATGCACATGCTGTTCCACCCATGAGAAGGTAGGGACTTTTCCCCTCTTCTTGTATTTCAGTGGTTTTGTGACTTAACTGTGCCAGGCTGGGTGACTATGAGCCCTAGGCAGACCAGCTGGAGCAAAGCCATTGAAATGGGGCCTACTAATAGCTGCAATGAGAGAAAAGGAACGCCCAGGGGAGCTGTGGTATGTCTTAATAAGCGGGTGTTAGAAAGGACTTCTTGCAGGCTTTGGGTTTGCAGTGAGTGCTTTTGGAGAGTTTGCGGAAGTAGAGCTACGCTCTGTGATGGATGCTGCCAGAAAGTAAGAGTAATTCTGTAGTTGATTATATTAATTTTTATCTAGAAGGCAGAGAGAATAAACAAGGCTTTTTTTTTTCTATTTTATTTATTTATTTATCTTTTTGGAGAGGTTTTTGCTATAGGGCATGTGCGCTCACCAGATAGACAGAGACACAGAGAGACAGAAAGCGAGAAATCACTCCCCGGGGGGATGGCCACGCTGTAGTCCCTTCTCCTCCATTCTCCTCTCAGGATCTTGGGCACACATGCACACATGTCCAGCGTGAGTTTTATGCCACCGGGTCTGGGACTCAGACCACAGTTGACTACATGGGAGTCCAGTAACATAGTCACTACGCTAACTGCTAGTCCCACAATAAGGCTTATTTTAGCAAAGAGGCAGCAGTTATTCATATTAGCCACAAGATTCTTTTTTTTTTTTTTTTTTTTTTTTTTTTTTTGCTATTGTTGGTTCGTTTGTTTTTGCTATAGAGCATGTATGGTTGCTGGGGTGTGGGGAAGGGGGCTGAGAAATCACCTCCTGGGAGAATGGCCTCGCCTCAGTCTCTTCTTCTCCATTCTTCTTTTGGGATTTTGGGCATGTACACACATACACTCCGTGTTATTTTCAGGACCCAAATCACACAGTGGGCCATTTGGGAGCCAGCACCCCAACCTCCTTGCCTCCTGCTGGCCCAGGGTTCTTGTTTTTATCTATATTTGGCCATGATGATAAAGTATTCTTTTTTTTCCCCCTTCTGTCTTGCTCTGTCTTGGTCACAGAACAGCCTTGCCTTATGTCTGTTTGAAGTGAAAATGCTTCTACTTAATAGAGAATCAACCATGGTCTGGTAGTAAGTACCAGAACAGCTTCCAGTAAAACCAACGTTTAGCTAATAATGCCCAACCCGCTCCCAAGTGTCAAGGGTTGTTTCTCTTTTATAGAAGAATAAATTTTAAGAGGCCTGACAACTTCCAATTTCATGTGAGCTAAACTGGCCGCAGTGTAAGAAGTCTGGCTACTCTGAGACCACCATGCTGGGAAGAAGCCCATTCTAGATGCATGGAAAGAGCATGCCAAAGAAACAATAAAACCCAGCTGAAAAAAAACTGAGGCCCTGATCATCTGGCTATAGTCAAATCATCTCAGTGAGCTTTTGTTGAGTTATTTCATCTCAGATGTCATGGAGAAGAAACTGCTCTCACGGTGAATAGCAGGATTCCTTAGTCCACAGAATCCTGTGAAATAAAATAGCTATCATGTTAAGCCACTATGCCTTAGGGCAATTTGTTACACAGCAATAGATAACTGAAACAAGTAGTAAGCAAGTTCATATGAGAGAGTAAGAGAGGAGAGAGAAATTTATCACGAAGAATTGGCTCACAGGATTATGGAGGATGAGAAGTCCCACAGACTGCCATCTAGACCCCAGAGAGCCAATACTGTAACTTCAGTCTGAGTTCAAAGACCTAAGAATGAGAGAAATAATAGTGTAAATCCCAGTCTAAGAAGGGAAGATGAGATGAAATGCCCCAGCTCAAGCAGTGAGGCAGAAGAAAAGGACAAAGGTGAATCCCTCCTTCCTCTGCCTATTGTTCTATTCAGGCCCTGAATGGATTAGCTAATACTCAGCCACAATGGGGAGCCCAACTGCTTTAATCAGTCCACCAATTCAAATGATCTCGTCCAGAAACACTCTCATGGAACAGTCCAAAAATAATGTTTACCTGGGCAGCCTATAGCCCAGTCAAGATGACAAATCAGGGACCAGCAGTTAGCATAATGGCTATGTTGCTGGACTCCCATGTAGTCGACCACGGTTCAAGTCCTGGACCCAGTGGCTTAAACTCACGCCAGGCACATGTGCGTTCGTGCCCAAGATCCCGAGAGGAGAATGGAGGAGAAGGGATTGCAGCGTGGCCATCCCCCCGGGGGGTGATTTCTCGCTTTCTGTCTCTATGTCTCTGTCTGTCTGGCGAGCGCACACGCCCTATAGCAAAAACCTCTCCAAAAAAAAAAAAAAGACAAATAAAATTAACCACCACAAGTGGTAAAACAATCCTTGCTTTACTGAACTGAAACTGAAGAGTTGGACACTGTGAAGATCAACATTTATAATTTTAAAAGATTCATCACAGGTTAATACAAATAATTATTCTTCATCTTCATACTATAGGAACAAATTTCAGTACATTGTATGACCTCAAAAAATTATAGCTATATATTAACAACCTAACTTTATACCATGAAATATGAATAGTACATCACTGTGATAAAAACTTTGCAAAAAAGCTTATAGCAGATTATGGAAATTACCCAAGTACATCTCAAACTGCAGAGCCTAGGTTATCTCCAGAGTTGCAGAGTTTTCTGACTCAGTCCAGATAAACCCAAAGAGGCCATTCTGAAGATTTCTGGGGAACATGCAAGACCCTAGATCCAATACATTTTAGCCACTCAAAGAAGGCCTGTCATGACTGAACCTTCCCCAAGCTGAGCCCAGCTTTCAGAGAGGAGGTGAAAATGCAGTGTCTTGTGGACCTGAGGTTCTCTGTCTTGACTTGGCAGTCAGCACATCCATCAGCTGAGGAAAACAGCCTCATTCCATTTCAGCCCTTCCTGTGGCCTCAGGAGTGACAGTACTCACAATAGTCATTATTTTCAGCACCAGTGCACCATGGTAGCCAGCAAAGACCCACAGCATTTCAAGTTAACCATCAGCTAGATTGTTGATTAGATTCTGGTATAGCTGAGTTCTAATTAGAGCAGAAATAGAGGGCAGGAACACAGGTGTATTTCTCAATGCCAGCTTGTGTTGCAACAGGGATCATTTGAGTCAGGGAGGTTACCTCCACCTTGTTAACAAAGTAAGTTTTGTAAGGAGCAAAAATGTGAAATAGAACAAAGTTCTAACACTGTTTCATTGTCATTTCTTTACTTTCTTTCATGCTTACTGGTTCTAGCATTACCCTTTTCATAATCATTAGCTCTACAAAGGGTTGCTACTCTCACTGTTCTGCCCACATGTTCTTTCTCAGCCTACTCCAAAATAAATGTAATGTAAGCACCACACAGAATTTTAAATTTCTTACTAACTACATTGAAGTAATGCAACAGATTTAATTAGTTTTAATAGCATTTTCTGTTTAATTTAATATGTCCAAACTTTTATCATTTAAACATGTAATTGATGTAAAACATTTAATAAAATATCTTCTCTTTTTTAAGTGATTATTATAGATACCAGGTGTGTGGTTTACACCTACATACAGAACATCTCAATTCAAACCAGTCACATTTTGAGTACTAAGCTGCCATATGCATCTATGACTACTGTTTTGGACAGCATATTTATGTAATTGAATCTTACCTGTTTAAAATTCCATTCTTTTGATGATTAGCTGCTCACATTGTCCAGCAAATTAACAAGACTATGAAATAGATGCATCTCCAACACAACATATTGGCATTAACAGAAGTATAAAATACCTTGGTAAAATTTCCAGAATCATGACAATCCATGAAATTCCTCTTCTATCTCTCAAATCACAAAGAGGGGGTTGTATGCCTACATATGATGTACTAAAGGTAAAAATAAGAAGCCTAAGAAAGAATATATGAAGTACAGATCTGATCTCAATTTGGTTTAACTTTAAGGTGATTCACTTTTCTAGAAGGGTTTTCAGGGGAAACGGTAAATAAGCACATCCCTGAGGAATAAAGGATATCCACCACTCTAGGTCATAACAGTAATACATGGTCTTTTCTAAAAACTTCTCTTGGCATGAGAAAAATCTCCAGGAAATTCTTCTGAGCAAAATATCAATCAGTTGTTAAAAAAAAAAAAAAAACATAATTTAAGTCAAAATGAAAGTATGGAAGACATTGTATTGCTATGAAAAGAGCATGGATTCTGGAATCAGAGAGACCTGATTTAGTTTGGGAACTTGCCAGATGCCTCCTTGGCCCCAGTTCCCTCAGATTTTGGAAAAACATTATTTCTCTAGCAAAGTCGAAGGGATTTAAATGCACTTCATACCATGTAGTACACTGAGTAGGTAGTAAGCATTTACTTGCATATTGTTCTAGAATGAACATCAACAATCTTTCTAATATAAACAGCTAATACACTGGTCTGTGAAAATCAACCCAAGAATGAGACAATGAAGCCATAGTGCATAGTCTGCACATTCAAGCCAAAATACTGTCCTCCGGCCATCTGACAAGCCAGTCACCAGTCATCACAGGCGTACACCTTTCTGCAAGGCATCCTGAGAGAGGCATCTTCAGAAAGCTCAGCTCATTTGGAAGGAACCAAGTTCTCACAAATTTTAACCATCCTTTTAGCCATAATGATTATTCTAGGAAGCAGAATTTTCTGCTCAAAAAAATAAGGCCAGCAAAAAGACACAGGTTGTAGCAATGCAGCCTATGGATGGACATTTCTTAGGCATATGTTTATATCCAGCCCAATCAACTATGACCTTGTTGATGGCAGGGTTCTAAAGTTAACTACCTACTTGACTGAATGTGTGGGCAAGCATTTATCCCAAAGGTGATGCGGACAGGCAGTCTTCTAAAATATGGTTATTATACTACCTTCTACAGATCAGGAGACCAAAGCTCAGAGACAGCAACTTTCTTATCTCCCTTCCCAAATTCGGCGACTACCTGGTTGCTGCCGCATGGCCTCAGCACCCACCCCTATTGCCTCCTTGCTGTAGAATGCTGTAAGTAGACGTTGAATGAGTACTGACAGGGCCAAAGGACTCTAAAACTTGAGCTTGATCTCCTACACCTGTTGTACTCACACTTGGCTGCACAGAAGGATCACTGTGGGACTTTATAAAAGTTCACCCACTTTCAGTGGATTAATCAGGTCTTGTAATATTTTCAAAAGCTTCCCAGATGATGCTAATGTGCTGCTAGGGAGATGGAGGAGAGTGAGAGGAAAGGAATCAAGGAGAAAAATAGAGAGGCAAGACATTTGAGGGACACAGAAATAGAGGATATTGTGTGTATCTTCCACTAGACTGGTGGGAAGTGTGTTCATGTTGGATAAATTCATTTTACAAGCTGTAGTGATGTACAGTAATGGAATATATAAAATAAATTTAAGTTTTTAAAAAAACACCATCTCACTAGTCTAGTAGTCTATAACCATGACCATGCAACACCATACCTGGAGCTTTTAAAATCTCATTGCTCAGGGTCCACAAGGTGGTATGGTGGTTAAAGCACTGGATCTCACATGGCTGACTTTGCAGTTTGAGTCCCAGACCTGGCAGCTTGATAAAACATGTGTGTGTGCCTAAAATTCTGAGAGGAAAATGAAGAAGGGATTGTGGTGTGGTCATTCCCCACAGAGTGATTTCTCACTTTTCCTCCCATTCTGGCTCTGTCAGGCATGTGCATGTACCCTATGGCAAAAATATAAAAGAAAAGAAAACATGCTCAGGTTATACCTTGAATTAAATCAAGAGCTGATTCTGCTACACAGCCAAAATTTGAGAACCATGGTCCAAAAGAGTATTTTACAGGTTTTTCCTTTGCACTGAATCACCTGGAGGTCTTGTTAAAAAGCAGATTCTGACTCAATAAGTCTTTGATGGGCATGAAATTTTGCATTTCTAAAAGATCCCAGGTGATGTCAATGCTCCTGGCCCACAGGAAACATTTTGAGAAGCAAAGCACTACAGGATGGTCACCAAAAAGTTCTGGAAAGCTGGTCTTGAGTTAGTTGCTGACCAATTGATTATAAACAAATGGTTGTTCTTAAACTACCTTGCAAATGCTCCAATTATTATTTGCAGCAAGTTTCTTTCTCCCTGTAGCTATGATCAAGATGAATTTCATGATTTGTTCATGTGAGGGGTGATATCACTTACTGGTTAGGAGCATAGACAATAGGTCAGATATCCTGGCTTGGACACATGCCACTGCCAATTAATAGCTGGAATGTGGGCAATTTCTGAAATGACCCTGTATCTCAGTTTTGTTATATGTATATCAGTGATAAAAGAGTACCTATAAATAAGTATTTATGGAAATTAAATGAGTTAACACATGCAAAGGTTTGGAAGAGTGCCAGGTGTGTTGTAAGTGTGCAGTACCAGTGAGTTTATTTTGATTATTCACTGAGCATTTAGAAACTTTCTTTTTTTAAATTTCTTGTTCTTTTACACATTCAATCACGTTATTTAGCTTACAAAGTGAATATTCCAACATGTGTACATTTCTCCCTAGTCCAGTTGATAATAGTATAAAATTATCTTCAACAGATAATACCACATTTCTTTGTCCCATTAATGGCATGGTGGTTAAGGTGCAGGAACTTTCTTAATCTGCAAAGGTCAAGGACTCTGTAGCTCAGCCACCTGGGTTCATATCCCACCTCCACACACATTCACTGTGTGACTTGAGCAACCTACTTTACCTCTGCACCTCAGCTTCCTCCTGTACAAATGGAAATAACAAGAGCTCCAGCCCTTAGGGTGGTTACAAGGATAATCAGATGCAACGCACTTAGAATAGGGCCAGACTAATGGTAAATATGCAACAAATGAGACTAAGGGTAAATATGCAGCAAATGTTTATGATTGTTGTTATTATGATCATTATTACAATGTGCCAGGCACTAGGGAGTGTAGAGGTAAATAAGAAACTTCAAGCGTAGCCCTTGTTGGAGCTAAAAAGAAATCACAAATGTAAAGCCTTTGATTTAATGAGGTTTTACAGTGTCCAGTCATCCTTGAAGAGCAAGTAGGAAAAGAGGAAATTCTGTCAGTTAATATCTCCTGTATCTAGAGTCATTCTCTTGGTTTACAGCAGTTATTTTTACTCCTTGCTTTAGGCCTCTCATTTGCTTAAAACTGATGACTTGAAAAGGGAAATTCATCTGGATTCCCTCACCAAGCTGACAGTCCATTGCCACTGTTATTACAGTGATTTATCACTTCTTTCCCCACTGATTCTGACAGGCAAAGGATGGGGTTTGCTCTCCTACATCTTGACTTTGATAGATACATTCCCCAAAAAAGCAGTTTATGTCTTCTGATCTCACATCATAAGAGCAGTATTCTTTGCCCACCTAAGCCAAAACTTTCCAAATACAAAGATTAGACTTTACTTTACATAAGTCATTGCCAAATCTGTTAAACAGAAAAAAATTAAATTTGTCAAATAGGTACCAAATAGTAACTACTAACACATATTAGTGCGTCTGTTTTCTGTTGCTATAACAGAATACATGAGACTAGGTAATTTATAAGGAAAAGAGGTTTACATAGGCCACAGTTCTGTAGGCCAGGAAGTTCAAGATCAGGCAGACACAGCTGGCAGGTTCTGATGAGGACCTTGTGCTGTTTCAAGACACAATAAAAAAGCAGAAGGGGAACTGTGCACATAAGAAAGGGACAGACGTGAGAAACAACCTCACTATATAGCAACCCACTCTCATGGTAACTAATCCAGCTCCAAGAGTAAGAACCCACTGCCCTGAGAATGGCACTAGTCCACCCATGGAGTAGATGACCCAACACCTCCCATTAAGCCCCTACTGCACCAGGGTCAAGTCCCAACCTAAGTTTCAAAATGTGTATTTCAAAATCCTCAACAACATCCTCAATCCCAGCCCCAAAGGCTTCAAAAACATGTCAGGTGCATGTGTGTGTATGCCCCAAATTTCAACAGGATGGAAAAATGGAGGAGAAGGAATTGAGGCTTGACTGCACTCCACTAGGGGTTACTTCCATTCTCTTTCTGTCTGTCTCTCTGTCTCTCCCTGGCAAGCACACAAATGCCTTCTGGCCATTAAAAAAAAAAATCCTCACTCCCCTCAGTATTAAGAGGTAGGACTTCTGGGAGGTGATTAGGTTATGAAGGTAGAGCTCTCATAAATGGGATTAATGCCCTTATAAAAGAGACCCAAGAGAGTTCTTTCACTCTGTAAACCAGGAAGCAGATCCTCACTAGACACCAGGTCTACTAACACCTTGATGTTGGACTTCCTGGCCTCCACAATTATAAGAAATTTCTGTGGTTTAAAAGTCACTCAGTCTATAAAATTCTATTGTAGCAACCTGAACAGAGTAAGACAGATAATTGCTGGTTTATTTGGATTACAAAACTGAATGAGATGAGACTGGCAGATGGTGTATTAGTTATATTGCTGGACTCCGACATATTCAACTATGGTTTAAGTCCAGGACCCTGAGGCTTAAAACTCATGCCAGGCACGTATGTGTTCTCCCTCGAGAAGAATGGAGAAGGGATTGCAGTGTGGCCATTCCCCCAGGGGGTAATGTCCCATTTTTTGTCTATCTCTCTGGTGAGTGCATGCACCCTATAGCAAATATCTCTCAAAAAAAAAAAAAAAAAAAAAAAAAAAAACTGAATGAATAGTGATACATTGACCGGATGAGGGCCTCTGGAGGAAAATCCATTTCTTTGGGTGGGGAGGAGAGAGGTGATAAGTTTCAGTTTCCTGATCAGCATATTGAACTCACTATGTCCTTGAGGCATCCAATAAAGATACCAAGTAGAAAGTTGAAATACAGAAGCTCACAAGAGGGTTCAGAGATAAAAATATAAACCTGGGACTGAGAAAGTGATAACAGAGGTCTTGGGTATAGATAAGATCACATAGGGGGAGAGGAAAGAGAAGGGTCCCAAGTCAAGCTTCGGGGGGCTTCATCTGGCTCAGTAAAAAGAAGCCAGCTACCATAGAAGAGGACAAGGTAGGAAAATGCTGGGTAATGAAAGTCAGAGGGAAAGATGTGCAAAATGAAGGAAGATGGAGATGGGATGTACCGCCTGGGTTTAATGGCACGGCGGTCCTAGGCAGAGCTCTTCTGGGGAAGTGATGAGGCAGGAGCCAGGTTGGAGTGGGCTCAGGGGTGGGAGGAAAGTGTAGTGTCTGCAAGGAGACATGGAGTTGAGGAAGAACTGTCAGGTTTGCTCATTTATGGTCAAGTGCTGCTTTTGCTTGTTTTTGTCTTCTTTCTGTTGCTGTTTTCAATTATTTTTTAAATTTTATATATTGTTATTATTTTTTTTAATTTTCTACAAGGCACATGTGCTCACCAGAGAGAGGTAGAGAGAGGGAAAGAGAGAGAGAGTGAGAAAGTGAGAAAGCAAGCCTCCAGGTCAAAGACTCAAACCGCAATTCACCATGAGGGAGTCCAGCACCTTAACTACCACACCGCCTGGCAAATCCACTGTTTTCACAACCAGTAAAAGAATGTGTTTGAGAGACAATTTGATTAGAGACAGAATGAGACCTCCATGGGCAGCAGGTTGCAGAGAACACGGGAGGGGTGGAATTCAGTTTGCTGGTGGGCGAACCAGCCAGAGGAGAGACGCCCCTCCTTTGCAACAGGAGCAGTGGAGGGGAGATGAAGGCTGTGAGTTCCTATGGGAAGGGGGTTGTCTTCCAGTGGCTGTTTCCTGCCGAAAGTTAGGAGCAGCTGAAAAGGGGGACAGCAGTTTGTAGACGGTGAGAGAAGAGAGCTGAAAGATTTGAGCAATTGTGAGGCTGCCCACACCACACCATGTTGCCAGGAAGAACCTTGTGCCAGGCATGGGATCAAACTCCCAGGCTCCCTGGGAGCCACGGGCCACTTGGTGCTCTTGGCTTGTAGGAAACTAACAAGCTTCACACTAACTTGACATAAGATTCTCTGCATGAGGTAGGGTCCAGGTAGAAGGACTTTATCACAAATCTCTAGGTAGTTTTCTGCCTCAGATTGAGTACCTCTTCCAAGAAAACTACAAGTTTTCCTTGAAAACTATAAAGTCACACCAACCTGAACACAGACTTTGTAGAGGACCAGCTAAGTGTTCTCTGTGGCGATATAAACTGGTCGTGTACAGTTGAGTCACAAGAATACCTTGCCAGCTCTGTGGCTTTGGACGGGAACTCAGATGGCACAAGAGGAGTGAGCTGTCACTTATTCTTCAGCAGATGTTTATATTCATATTCGTGATTTCTTTCTAACCCAGGAGGCCAGACTGACATATGTAAAGCAATTGGCAAACCATCTGTGATATGCAGAGATAGAGGTTCAGAAGAGGGGATGTAGCAAAGATTGTAGTCATCAAGGAGTTTCCTAAGGATGAGGCCTTGACAGAGGAGTGTGGGAAGTGAGAATGAAGGGCAGGACATTCCTCATGAGGGGAGCAGCTTGTGTGTGATTCTGTGTATCTGGTCTGGCTCCAACACTTACTGGCTGTGTGGCCTTGAAAAAACTACCTCACCTCCATTGCCTGCTTTTCCAAGACTACGAGAAGAGAATGCCTGTAAGATGGTACTAAAATTAAATGAGAATTCTTACAGTGTTCGGGCCATACTATGCATCCTATAGATAATACCAATATTTTTTTTTTTTTTTGAAGAGGTTTTTGCCATAGGGCACGTGCGCTCGCCAGACAGACAGAGAGAGTCAGAGAGACAGAAAGCAAGAAATCACCCCCCAGGGGGGATGGCCACGCCGCAATCCCTTCTCCTCCATTCTCCTCTTGGGATCTTGGGCACGCACGCATACGTGCCCAGTGTGAGTTTAAGCCACCTGGTCCAGGACTCGAACCACGGTCAACTACATGGGAGTCCAGAGACATAGCTATTACGCTAACTGCTGGTCCCTGTTTTGGCTTTTTAATTGTATGTTAGAACATTAAATGGCCAACTATGGCCAACTGCAGTGGAGCAACGGTTATGCAATGCTCTAGGATGCTGAAGCCATATGTGAAGGTGCTGGATCCATGGCCCAAGGGCTCCCTGTAAACACCAGGCATGTAAGCACAACCAGGAAGCTGGCTTGCTAAGGCTGGGTGCATCACAGCATGAACACCATGTTAGGGGGTGCCTCTGTCAGAAGAAATAAGCTTTTTTTTAAAAAAAAAAAACAACTATTTTCACTTTACAAAGTAAAATTTGAGGCCACACACAGGACTTGACAAGCAGGTGTAAATGGATACTTTGCAACTCCTACCCCTACACAGAGGGTAGGAGAGAATCATGAAAAAGCATTACCATGGAGGGGAGGTCTCTGTTAGAGGGTGGAGACTCAGTCTGTTGTCCTGAGATCTATCCTTTCCCTCACCTCGAGCTGGGGAAAGAGGCTTCACAAGGACTACTTGGAGGAGCCTGGTGTCTCATGCTCCCTTGAGAAACACAAAGAGCATGGACTGCTCCTTCTGCTAGTAAAGAAGAAAGATAGCACCTCCCTGGCTCACCTCCTACAGAAGATACTGTTTCCTGCTTACCATATCTAGACCACATGCAAGGAGCTTAGAGAGAAGGCCCAAGAGGGTTGCTATTCAGGAAGATCTCAGGAAATAAGTCGAAATGCCTAAGGCTGAGAAAGGATCCCCAAGTGATTGGTTCAAATAGAGATGCATTCACTCATATCAACTCAACAGGAAGGGAATAACTAATCAAGGTATACATTAGGGGCTCAAGGGTGGTGGGGTGTGAGAGGAAAGAGGAATTCTCTGGGGAAAGAAGAAACAAAATAGCAACCCCATGAGAGGAAGAATCATCTGTAAACCACCAGCCCAAGGAATACTCTGGCCAGCTCAGGTCAGAATCAGTCAGTATACTTGTTCTAGTGCTGCTATAATAAATCATCACATACTTAGTGACTTAAAACACCACAAATTTATTATATTATAGTTCTGGATGGAGGATAGAAGTCTGAATTGAGTCTCCATGGGCAACATCAAGGTGTCATCAAAGCTAGCTTCTTTTCTAGATTGGACTATAAAGCTTCTTGACTTTTCCAGCTGCTAAAGACCACCTGTCCTGTCCCATCTTCAAAGCCAGCAGTGACTAATCAGGTTTTCCTTATGTCACATTACACTGACACTCTCCCCTGCCTCCTTTTCCCACTTATAAGGACTCTTGTTATTACAATGGGCCCACCTGGGTAATCCTGCCCCATGTCAAGATAAACTCGATGGTAATCCAATAAGTGATGGAGCCAGACCAGAATGCCCAGAGCAACCTTCCTTCTATCTATAACTTTAATGCTCCTTTACAGGTAACCTAATATATTCACAGGTTTCAGGATTAGGATATAGATCTCTTTAGGGTGTCATCATTGTGCCTTCCAGTCAGTAACAATTGACTTGCCTCTTAACTCCTCTCTCTGCTTTAAATTCAACCTCTGAGGGGCCAGGGGCAGCCTAGCCAGTGTTGGCAGGGGAGTAGACATGCTGGACTGGGAATCAAAAACAGAGGCAACCTGTGCCTCTTCTCTCCTCCCCATCATCCCCGACACACTCACCCCACTACAACAGGGGCCCAACCAAAACAGGCCCACACTGTTAGAGAAGGGAGCTGACATTTAAAATAAAGTGTGACTTTAGACTATTATACACTAATAATTAAAATAATTGAGGTTGTGTCTGGGATGAGAAGTAATGGGAGACCTTTTTATTATCACAAAAAGACATGACATGTCATTGGCCCCTTGGCATAGCAGTTAAGTGCTATGCAGAAGAAGTGGTTACCACATGGCCAACCAGGATTTGAGTCCTGGCTCTGGTGATTTGGAAAATATGCCAGGTGTACATTGCACATGCACATGCACATGCCCAGGATCCTAATGGGATGGAGAATTGGAGGAAAAAGGATTGTGGTGTCACCAGGCAATGTCCAGGATTCTCTATCTCTCTCTCTCTCTCTCCCTCTCTCTCTCTTTCTCTTTCTCTTTCTCTCTCATATCTTTATCTCTGTCTCATGCAGGCACACATGCCTTCTGGTATAAAATAAATAAGTAAGTAAGTAAGTAAATAAGTAAATAAATAAATAATCTAATGTTTTTCCTGGATTTCATCCAAGGGAAAAAAAAATTAGCTCCACAGATTGGATAAAAATGAGTAGTGGAGGAAAGAAAGAGAGCTGTTTTTGGTCTACATCCCATGGTTCATGTCAGTTCAATGTGCCAGTCAGTATTATCATTATCATTACATTTATCATGTCCTTCATGAGACTTTGAGCAACAGGAGGGCTAAAACCCCACCTGTCTATTTATCCACAGCACCGGCACAGTGCCTGAAATACCCTGAGTATTTAATAAATTAAACGAATGTTTAATGAATGTACGCATCAGCACCCCATTGAAGTCCACGTATCATTCCAGAAGGAAGACACCTTCATTTTACGAGTCCAACCAGACCTGCCATCTCCCAGTCAGGGAAAACGAAAACACAAATCTTCTCTTATTCCCTTTTAAATTGTAGTCATTGTTTTCACCCTGAACTTCAGAATTGTATAATTATACCTTATAACATATGGCACACAGAGCTCCCTGAGAAGACAGCCCCATCAAAATTTATAAGGCAAAGAGTTTGCATCTCTGATTTTAAATGGGCTTAACTGCTCAAATTAGAGTAGCTTCTCTGTTCCTGCGAGAGAGGAGAGTGTTCAGAAATTCCAAGAACAATCGGGACAGCAATACCCTCCAGCCATCGTCAGATTCAATCTCAGCTCAGCTGGAACCAAAGGTGGAACCGAAGGGCATATGGGCAAAGAGGAAAGTTAACATGTCAGCTGATCACAGCTGACTTCTGATTTTTCACAGAGAAGGCAGAATAGGGCAACATGAAAGATTGAGAGCCAAATGCTGAGAAATAAGGTGCCTCCTGGATGCAGAGATAAAGCCACCTTCTGAGAATGAACCAGAGAGGTCGGCACATGATGGATAGCAGCAGTCCCCTCAAACCAACAATCCAGCTGCAGGGGCTCTGTAAACACTCAGAAGTAATCAGAGGGACAGGGCAGTTTCTTCAGGCCCAGACTGTAACCAAACAAGGCTGTAATCCAAGGAGCTGCAGAAAAAGGCTGATGCTAAAGTAGATAGTCTCTTTGTATCCAGAGAAGGGAGTTGAGGGCAATGATCTGTAAGGGTTTGTCTGGCACTGGCCAGAGCAGAGAAGCAGGTAAGAGAGGAAGACACTCTCTTGGTCCACGGAGGTCCTTAACCCTGCCAATGGCCTGAATTAAGTCTCCATCAAAGCACCTCTTCTGGAATCAGCAGGTGGCATAGTTAAGGAGCTGTACTCTATGTGGTCTACTGCAGTTTGAGTCCTGGACCTGGTGGCTTGAAACTCATGCTGGGCGCATGTGTGTGTGTGTGTGCCCAGAATCCCAAGAGGAGAATGGATGAGAAAAGATTGCAGGGTGGCCAAACGCCTGGGAGAGTGATTTCTCACTTTCTGTCTCTCCGTCTCTCCATTGAGTACACATGCCCCACTGCAAAGTCTCTCTAAAAAGGAAGGAAAAAAAAAAAGATCTCTTTGATGTTCACCAAAAAGTTTCCTGATTACTAGTTTAGTTTCATGGATTTGGGGAAGAGTTTAGATTAATCCCAGAATTAATAGGTACAACATATCCTCCACAATTTAATGAACTTGGGTTTTTAGTTTATGCATCTGGTTTCAGGACAGCCTAGGCTTTCACAAGTTCACCAAACTGTGCTAATCCACTGAGGCCTCTCCTGGGCAGCCAGTCAGAGCTGTCTGCAAATTCTAGTCTTGATTCCTTGACCTTCAATGTGTAGATCATTTAGAAATAATAATAGACTGGAATTAACACACACACACACACACAATCTCCCAGAGAACTCCTACCCATCATTCAAGTGCTACATCTTGAGAAGTGTTTTCTGCCTACCCCAAATCATGGGGTAGGGCAGGATAGAGAAAGGAAAGCATAGACTATTCGATGGAATGTTAGAGAGCCTGGGTTTCTCAGGCTCTTTTTATTAGCTAAAGAACCCTCACTTACCCAAAAACTGACATGGAAGTTAATACGTAGAACATGAGAAATGGATCTGGTCTGCCTAAAAGGAAGACAGTAGGTCCATAATCTCCTCCCTGGGCTTTCCCAATCCACCCCATCACAGCGAAACCCTTCATACCACAGTTTGAAAACCACTTATCTAGCTCTCATTTTACAAATGAGGAAACTGGAAGAGAGTCTAATGTCAGAAAACAGTTTATACAATCAGTTCATGTGGTTCCTCCAAACCACAGATGATAAATAACATGGCATTAATGCTGTCCATTCCCAGCCTTGGCAGGCATAGCTAATCGATCCCAGATGTGGTCTCAGAAGCCTTCTCAATACACTGTTCTAGAAAACTGTTAACAATTGATTGGAGTTGACATGTAAGGTGAACTTATTGACTACTCCTATTCTAAATATTATTTTTCTCCTGTCTTAAATGTTAACATAAATTATATCTATCATCTAAACCTAGATCACTAATATTCAAAATTATGTAAAATGTTTTATTTAATATCTCATATAGAAGCAGACAGAAATCCTTTGTTAAATCACCTCTCCACTTAGGTATTGGCCTTAAATTATACGTGTTGGGAGTTGACTTTCCAAAGTAAAATTAAGTAAATGATATTAAGTAAACAATTACTATTTAACTATATTTCCCTTACTAGATTAAAATATAAAAATAAAGATGCTAGATCTATCCTTGGTGGTGTTTAATGTCACCAAAATAAAGTTTGGGAGAGTCCCTTATTTTCAACTGTCTCAAGTTTGCTTGAGTCAAGGCTGAATGGGAAAAAAAATCATGATCTTTCAAATTCTAATCCTAGCTCAGCCCTTTTCCTTTTAAAGTACTAATTTTTTTCTGTATTAAGATTTGCTTTGGGGGGAAAGAAATGAAAGTCTTCTATCAATTACTTGAGTTGATTTATATGTATCAACTATGGACAATGGCCCAGGCAAGCTTTAAGGTACAGCCTATAATCTACCTACCAATTCTGAGAACCAGTCTCTCTACCTAAATTTCACCAAGGCTCTTTTTTTTATAATTATTTTATTTAACTTTACTTATTTATTTGTTTATTTGACCAGAGAGGGACAGTGAGAGATAGAGAGAGCAGGGTTTGGGGAGTGAGAAAGCAAGTCACCAAGTCCAGGACTTAAACTATGGTAGGGCACGTGGGAGTCCAGTCCCCTTAACCACCGTGCCACCTTCCAGTCCTGACCAAGGCTCTTAGACAGGAAACATCTTCCTCTTTGAAGAGCTTGGGAGAAAGTCACTCTCTCCTTACTCAATCTCCCCCATAGAGGACCAGTCATCTGCTTAGAGAGGTTAGGGCAGAGCACTGTGTTCACCTGTCAAGTATTCAGCAGTCTCTCTCCATCTCTCCCAATCTCTCTCGCTCTCTGGTCCTGTTTGAATGTTAACTACATGTAGCTTCTTTGCTCCGTGCAGTGACTATCATGCAATACCTCAGTCCCTTGCAACCAACAAAAATTACAGAAGACCAGCCATTCCTCTCTTTGGAATTAGGGTTGAGCTTGACCACAGATCTTCCATCTGTCTTTATTTCTAACTGAAAATCAGATTTTTTGCCTCTTAAAAACAACTCTTTAAAAGACTGATTTCTTCAGACTTATATGAAGCTGGGATTATCTTCTACATATGTTCATACATATCATGGTGGGAAGGGGAGGATCTTCAAATCCACAGGTAAATTCTGAAATCAAACTATGTATCCAGTCTTTCAGGACTAAAGTACCTATGAACTTATTATAAATTTTCTTCCAAAAATCTGTTTATCAAGTACTTTGACTATAAACCCTAATTCACGTATTTTTCTAGGTTCCTGGAAATCTTTAAGAAAATGTTAATCGTTTTTCTTTTTTTTATTTGGTTTTTGTTTGGTTTGTTTTTGTTTGTTTGGTTTTTCCAGAAAATGACAAATACCAAAGGAAAAATGAGAGGTACCCAATATACCTTCTCTTGGCCTTCTAGGAAACATGGAGTGGTTTCTCTGGTAGCATAGATGCAAATCTACAAGGAAGGTGATATTGTAGACATCAAGGGAATGGGTACTGTTCAAAAAGGAATGCCTGACAAATGTTACCATGGTAAAAGTGGAAGAGTCTATAATGTTACCCAGCATGCTGTTGGCATTGTTGTGAACAACAAACAAGGACAAGATTCTTGCCAGAATTAACACTCATATGCATTCTAAGAGCAAAGATAACTTCCTAAAATGTGTGACAGTAAATGACCAGAAAAGAAGGAAGCCAAAAAGAAAGGTCCCTGGGTTCAACTAACACACCAGCCTGCTCCACCCAGAGAAGCACACTTTGCGAGAACCAATGGAAAGGAGCCTGTGCTTCTGGAACCTATTCCCTATGAATTTGTGGCATAATAGAGGTTAAAAAATAAATAAACTCTGGATTAGAGAAAGAAAACACATTGAAAGTTTTCCGTTCTGTTTTTAGTAACAATAATTGTGAATATGAAAAGAAATATATCAAACAGTAATATAAATTTGCATAAAATTAGATTCCCATTCCCTAAATATAAAATCCCTTCCATTCTCCTCTATAATGAATAGTCCCACTACTCAGAAGTAATCACTCATCAATTTATTCATTCATTTCTTCTATGGTCAAGAGAGACCCCAATGGTCCACCCCAACCTGAGCCAGCCCCGAATCATGGGCACCTACATACCTGGTGTACTCAGGGAGGTCTCCAGGCACAAATCCAGAACCTTCCCAGCTGGGTCAGATTCTCAGGGTCATGTTCACTTTTCTGCCATTGTCTGGTGCCTCATAAATGCTTCCTTTGAATAATTCTTACAGACTTACTCCATAATATTAAATCATACACATATTATTTTATTTCTTAATTTTCTAATTTTAAGCACTAGGTACTGCCTCCCTGCTAAGAAAAATTAAAAACTTAGTTCATTTATACGGCCTCTCATATATCTCCTGGATTTCTGCACATTTCAGTATTTCTCTCATATTT
Organism: Tupaia tana; assembly: GCA_026018925.1. Taxonomy (NCBI): domain Eukaryota; kingdom Metazoa; phylum Chordata; class Mammalia; order Scandentia; family Tupaiidae; genus Tupaia; species Tupaia tana. Next base: position 252,841,081 of record JAKSZU010000001.1, read on the forward strand.
CTTCTGTATTTCTATATTTTTAAGTCTGTGGATTACATGTCTAAATTATGAATTTTTAGTCCTTGAACCATTTAGTTTGTACAATATCTTGATTCATTAGCTTTAGAAAATATTTGAGAATGAGGGAATTAGTGCCTCTGCATTTGCCTTAATCTCTCTCCATAGTCTTCCAACTACTGGCTCATCATCCATCCCACAGTCCAACCTGTTCTTAACCTTATGTGGTCAGTGTCAAAGTTTATAACGTTTATATCAGTGCTAAAATAAAACTGGGGCTTGGGACCAGCTGATGGCATAATGGTTACATCACTGGACTCCCAAGTAGTCAACTGCAGTTGTCCCAGACCCGGTGGCTTAAAACTCACCCAGGGTTCATGTGTGTACATGGCCAAAATCCTGAGGGGAAAATGAAGGAGAAGGGACTGTGGCATGGCCATCCTCCCTGGGGGGTGATTTCTTGCTTTCTGTTTCTCTGTCTCTCTGGTGAAAATACATAGATAAATAAAACTTGGGCTTTAGATTTTGTTTATAAGTTGATATTAAGTTAAAAGCCAGTAGGCAGCATTAACAATACGTGGTTATGTATATATTAATAACTACAGATAATGAAGTATATAACTGGACCAACAGAGAAGGTGCTGCAGTCCTAAACTATTAAACCTGTTCTACTCAAAAGAGAAAGTGATTACAACACCCCAGAGGAGTAGAAATAGAGGAATAGCCTATTTCAACTATGAGTATGTGGATATGTGAATATATTTATAATTTAAAAATGTACTTTCACTGTATTACTAAGATCATCCAGTGTCTTCATCTCACTATTGGTTAAAGTGATATCATTTCTTTCTGGTAGATTTTCTCCAGAGATTTTTTTTTTCTTTAGTCTGTGTTTTCATGTGAACTAACTGATTTCCAGATCTACTGCACTTTTGTCATTCTAGAATTTCTTTTTATTGTATTCCTGACCTATATCCACTTTTTCTTACATCTGTGTCTTACCTTTTTTTGGATTTCTTTTTTTTTATTCAGATTTTGATTTTATGACATTTATAGATTTATATGTAGTTATAAGAAATAATGCAAAGTGGTCAGATATGGAGGATCTATTGCTGAGTGAAGTAAGCCAGGCTATGAAAGAAAGATTTTGTATGTATCCACTCAATATATACCGACTATCCGCACTCTATGGTAGAGAGCAAAAAATTGGAGGACATAAAAGCAGTGAAGGTACTTAATGAGAATAGGACAGTGTGGAATGGGGGGGGGGGCGGTGAGGAGAAGAGGATAGAGAAAGATAGCAAGAGAACAATAGAGAGGTAAGATGTTAGTGAGAAACAGATATGGCTTATTACCTGTTGGTGATGACATGTATAGTATTCTCAACTGGATTGGTCCGAGAAGTATTTCATGATGGGTAAAGTCTTTTTACAAGCAAAATGAGAAATAGTGATTGACTGTTTTAAAAAATAATTAGAATAATAATAATAATGATTGGAAAAAACATAGAAAAGATATTGAATGATGAAGTGGGGAGATTAATGTCTCTGTATTGACTGACATGCATGGCATTCCCTTTTGAAAAAGCAATGTAATACACTGTAAAATTATATGTAACCCAATGTAATATAAAGAAGATTATGATGATAATAAAAAAATAAAAAGAAAAGAAATAATGCAGAGAAATCCCAAAAACCCTTTACCCAGTTAACTCAAGATAATATATTATAAAACCATAGCATAATATTAAAACTAGCATATTGACATTGATATAGCTCAGATATAAAAACACTTCCCATCACCACAACCATCGCTTTTGAACTGTTATAGCCATACCCAATTCCTTCTCAATGAGCCCCTGGCAATTAGTAATCTGCTCTCCATTTCTATAGCTTTGTCATGTCACGTATGTTACACTAACGGAAATCACAGAAACCTTTGGGGACTTATTCAGCATAACTCTTCATGATTCATCCACATCATTGCATATATCTATAGTTTGTTTATTTTTGTTGTTAAATAGTATTATGTATATAGCAACTTTCCATCTCTACATGAACTGCAGAGTGTGCCTAGATGTTCTTTATCAAATTAAGGCAGTTCCCTTCTATTTCTCTGTAGGGTTTCATCATGAATTCTTATTGTTTGTCAAATGCTTTTCTGTATCAATTTACCATGTGATTTTCTTTTCTTCACTAACTTGCTAATATGATGGATGGTATTGACTGATTTTACATAAAACCATCGTTGCATCTCTGGAATAAATCTCATGGGGTCATTGTTTTTATGTATTGCTGAACTTATTTGCTAATATTTTATTAAGGATTTTTAAACATATATTCATTATGGATATCGACTTTTAGTTTTCTTTTTTTTAAATACCGTCTTTGATTTATGTTTTATTGTAATACTAGCTTGAGAAGATCAATTGGGAAGTGTTACCTCCTCTTCTATTTCTTGGAACAGATTGTGCAGTAGAGATGTTTGTTCTTCTTTATGTGAATTTCTTTGTGTTTATCCTATTTTGAGTTTGTATATATACCTGATGCTATAGATATGTCTTTTGCCAAATTCAGGAAAATTTCAATCACTATTTTTTAAATACATTTTTTAGCCCTGCCCTCTTTCTCATCTCCTTTCAAAGGTCCAGTGGCATGAAGGTTAGATTCCTTGGTTATAGTCTCATGGATTCATGAGGTTCTATTTATTTTTATGTCTATTTTCTTATTATTTTTCAGCCTGGGTAATTTTTATTGTTCCATCTTAACATTTACTCATTTTGCTCTCTTTCTCTTCTATTCCACTGATGACGCCACCTGTTGAAACTTTTACTTTGTTTATTATATTTTTCAATTCTAAAATATCCTTTTTTTTTCTTTACATGTTCTCTCACTTTGCTGAGACTATTTTTTTTTCATTATTTCAACCATGTTTGTTAAGTATATTTGTTAATGCTCACTGAAGCAGCTTGATGACAGCCTCTTTAAAATCTCAGGCAGTTCTGGACCAGCAGATGATGTGGTGGTTAAGGCACTGGATCCCACATGGCCAAGTCTGTGGTTCAAGTCCTAGAAATGGCAGCTTAAAAACACACCAGACATTTGTGGGACACAGAAATGGTTTATTACCTGTTGATGATGATATGTATAGTATTCTCAAGTGGATTGATCTGAGGTTTATTTCATGCTGGGTAAATTCTCTTTACAATCTAAATAATGTATAGTGATTAAAGATATAAATAATAATAATAATAAAATTTAAAATAATAAATTAAATAAATATTATTGAAGATTTATTACACCACACACACCAGGCTCATGTGTATGCATACCCAAAATCCTAAGAAGGGATTGCAGCATGGCCACCCACCGGGGAGCAATTTCTCACTTTTCCTTTCTCTATATCTCCCTCTGTCTCTCTCCAGTGAGTGCATGCTATGACAAAAATCAGCATTTCTACTATCTGTGTCACCTTGCTGTTAATGTCTACTGATCATCTTTTCTTAATTCAGTTTGAGATCTTCTTGGTTCTTTGTGTAAATAATTTTCACTTAAAATCAGGATATTGTGATGATTATATTCTAAAATTCTGGGCCGTACTTAAACATTCCATTTTATCGAGCTTCTTCTGATGTCGTCCTGGCATGGGAATGGGGAGGCACCACGTTATTGCAGCCAAGTAGGGGCAGAAGTCCAGATTTACTCCCCAGCCTCTAGGACACCCCAAGGAAAACTGTTGGTGGCCAGAGTGGGAACTCCAGCTCCCCACTGGACCCCACTGGCGCCATCCCTGTCAGAGGGACAGAAGCACCTTGGCTCTGTTCACTTCAAAACAGGTTACAAAGGAGGCCTCTCGAAGAGCAGAAGGACTAGAACCTTCTCATACATGAGCAACTACTGTGCAGGAGGAGATACTCACCTCCTTCCCATTTTTGGTTTGTTGTTGCTAAACTTCAACTTCTTTCGTTACACTTTTTATTGTGTGTGTGTGAGAAATTTTTGCAATAGGGTGCATGTGTTCACCAAAAAGACAGAGAGACAGAAAGCAAGAAATCACCACCCAGAGGGAATGGCCATACTCCAAACCCTTCTCCTTCATTCTCCTCTTGGGATTTGGGGTGCGCACACACATATGCCCAGCTTGAGTTATAAGCCACCGGGTCCAGGACGCAAACCACAGTCAACTTCATGGAAATCCAGCTATGTAACCATTACACCATCTGCTGGTCCCCATTACATCTTTTTTTTTATAAGAGGCCAAAGTAATTGGTAACAGGAGACAGCATAGACAAGTGGCATTTCAAATTCTGTATAAGAAAGAAATGATAATCTATAAGTAGCACATTTATACTAAGGAAAATATAAATTAAAATGGAAAATGAAAGCCATAGAATAAAAGAATACAGGAAGTGAGCCATCTGATCAGCCCATGACTATCATTTCAAATTTTACTTAATTTCCCAGCATCAAATAAATTATGAGAGTGAGTCAGTTACATTATTCTCATACTTCAAAAGGTATAGAGCAAATCAGTTCTAAGAAGAGGCAAAGCATTTTATAAAATTGAATTCTTTTAAAAAACATGTTCTCATATGAAGGTTGAAGTGAACAGATGGGTAGGTGATAATTGTAGGAACAGTGGTAATAGTTACCATTTTTTTGATCTCTTACTATGTGCTAGTTAGAGCATACAACCTTCGTTAGTAAAAATTCCATATCTCCACTGTGCCACTGAGGAAACAGCCAGCCAACCAGAAAACCCAACTGCCAAGACCACATGTCTAGTGTAAACCAGAAAAGGCTCTGAAACTGGATCTGTCGTCACTGAAGATAGTGCTCTCAGTCATACCCCAGCTGTTTCTTCAAAAGGCGGGAGGCCACTCTCCTGACATCCCTCGGCAACAGTGATCCTGTGAGGGACTGCGTCACACAGTGCAGGCACAGGAGCCCCCACTGAAGTCATCAACTACAAGCCACAGACCTGTGGTGTCCTATTAATTCTCTTATGAAACCCAGGCTTGACATTTTGTTTGTTTTTCAGGACTTTTTGTTTTGTCTTTGTGATAGGGTGCATATTTTCTCCAGAGAGAGGGGGAAACTGAGAAATCACTCCCCAGGGGGGATGAATACCCCATACTCCCTTGTCATCCATTATCCTCTTTTTGGACACACATACACACACGCCTGACATGATTTTTCAAACCACTGGGTCTGGGCCTAGAAACAAGGAGTCAGCTATGTGGGATCCAGTCACCTTAACCTCTATGCCACTGTTAGGCCAGACGACATTTTTAAAGTAAGCGTGATTACTCAAGTCCTATCTCTTTTTTTATTTTTTTAAGAAATATTTATTTCATTTTATTTATAATTATTATTTTTTTTAACTTTTACAAGAGAGAGAGAAAGGGAAAGTGAGAAAGCATGCTACCAGGTCCAGAACATAAACCACAGTTAGTCATGTGGGAGTTCAGCACCTTAATCACCATGCCATCCACTGGCCCCCACAAAGTCCTTTCTTATTTCTTCATGTAATTTTAGAATCATTAAAAGTGGTTTTAGGAAACATTAATGAGTAGAAAGTTTTTGAAAGGAGGAATTATATCTATACTGTTAACATTAATTCATACAGATATTCTTTCTTTCTTTCAAGTTTTCACATAAAGAATGCAACTTCTATGTCCATTGAGGACTTCTGTATATCATCTCCAGATAGTGCCTGTCCGAGCTGGGTCATCTGGAAGACAGTTCTCCAAAAGCAGTGATGGGCTTGAGGCCACTGTGGTGATAACCTTGAAAAGGTCAAGCCAATGGACTGAGCCAGGTAAAAAACAGGGGGGCTGCAGGTACCTAAGTGATAGCTACCTAAGTGACACAAAACCGAAGTCAGACTGTATGGTAGAATATTCTTTTACTCTATGGCATGGAACTAGGATAGGTCTTTGTGGTTCTGTGCCAACTTATCTATTACATGATGTAGGGACTGCTTCCCTTTAGCCTTTTATTTATTTATTTAGTTTTAGTTAGTAATTTATTTTTTAGAGAGAGAGAGAGAGAGACTTCCGCTATATGGCTCATGTGCTTGCCGAAGAGACAGAGAGAGACAGAAAGACAGAAAGTAAAGATCACCCCTTCCCAGGGGGGGATGGCCACACCACAATCCCTTATCTTCTATTCTCCTCTCGGGATCTTGGGCACACACGCACACATGCCCGGCATGAGTTTTAAACCAGGACTCAAACCACTGTCGACGACACAGGAGTACAACAACATAACCATTATGCCCTCTGCTGATCCCCCTTTGGCCTTTTTTAAGTTCATCCTCATCTTTCCTTTGTTAATATGAAAAACTTACATAGTTTTGGTATTTGTCTGATTTGATGCTCAACACAGGAAAGTAAAATCTATCTCAAGTTAATGAATATAGCCTACATATTTTCCTGTTGGGGCACACATTGCTTAGACCTCACAGAAAGAGCTGATGGGACTTTGAGGATTAAATTAGGGGCAAAGGCCTTTCTTCCATCTCTTCTTGCAATTGGCAAGTTTGTCATGAACCATAGCTGTGATGTTGATTGGGAGACTAGGGAGTAAACTTGGAAGAGAGCTATGAAGGGGACTGAGAGTCCTATCCTAGATATGTCTACTCTGATCAAAGCTGAAGACACCCATATACTTTCTCCCATGGCATGACCAGTTTCAAGCATTTGTGATTCTGCAAATGATACTAGTATATTTCTCTCCAAGTTATGTGAGGGTAGATGTCTTAGATATTCAAATTCAGATCTTAGTATAAGTATCATCTGGGTTCCTAGTGCAAAATTCATTCTCACTGAAGGCTAAAAGTAATATGGTTTGGGAAAACTCTTTCCCAGATGGCCAAAATCACAAGCATGTGCAGTAAACAGAGTATGTACAGGTCAACTGGTGAACCAAACCCTGATCCCATTATGGCTTCCAGCATTGCAGAATGTTCTGCTCCAGCTGAGCCATGATTTGGTTCTTCTATATTGTTTTTTGAAAAATTTGAAAGTTTTTAGTTGTCTTGATTATCCATCAGAACTATGTTCCCTAATTGTAGGAAGTGAATTAATTATCATTTGAACTCTTTACTCAGGAGTCTAATAGCCCCTAATGAAGCCACAGGTAATCTAGACATATATCTAGTCATAGATAATTTAGTTATTTTCCTAAAAGATATTAAAACTACTAGCACAAAGTATAGAGGATATCCCTATCCCCCTTTCTGGTAACCTTCTCTCTCCTGCTCCCACTGTAAAGCAACCACTTTATAAAACAAGGTCTTGTCCACTGACCATGATTGATTGGTCCAGAGACAGACACTTGACACAATCTGGACTAATCAGAGAAAACCAGAGTCCTTAGAAATTTTTTGGTTGGGTGGCAAAGAGCCCATGATTCTCTGGGTAGCAAAGGTTATACAATATAAACCTTTGAAATTTGGTGGTTGTCTTTTGACTTCATGGAGAAAAAGAAAGAGGGTAAAGAGAGAAAAGGAGAGAACAAATAAAGGATGAAGGCACTGGCAGCAAGAAGCAAAGACTGGAAACAAAGAGAAATCCCTGGGACATCTAAACACCTGTCTTCAGTCATTTCTGAACCCAGCTGCCTCCCTGTGTTTCCTGTCACTCATCTGTCTATCCAGGCATACTACAAAATAGCCAGATTCCGACCAATAAGTTCCCTTATTTCTGTAAGTAGAATGATTTTGCTCTCTGTCACCTTTGATCAAGGAGTCCTAACTAATACAAGAGGTTAATGCATGTGTCCCATTTAAACAGAATCTTATGATAGGAAGTTCACAGAGAAACCACACAGTTAAAAGCCTTTACTTTTAAGCTAAGTTGCCCTTAAGCAATCTGCTGCAATTTCCCTTCTTACCATTTTGGAGTCTAAAGGCAATATATATATATATTCCTTCCTCACAATCTATGTATCTCTAGAGTCATTCAAACAACCCTTATCCTTTCAATCGTTTCCATCAAGGGAAATTGCAGATACTTTTAAAGAAAAGGGTGTTTGGCCTCATAATCCTCCTGCTTTAAAATCTCTCTTTCTTTCTTTCTTTTTTTTTTCTTTTTTCTTGTCTGTGTAGGCCATTTTTAGCACTTATTTTTAGCTCATCAAGGCTTGACATTGAAAGATCCTCCTGACCCCATGTCCAGGGTTTGGTTAAGGGCTGAATAATGTTGCTATCCTCCCCACTCCCAAATTCATATGTCCTAACCCCACAGTACCTCAGAATGTAACTATTTTTAGAGATAATGTCTTTAGAGAGATGATTAAGTTAAAATAAGGTTACTGGGGTGAGCCCAAATCCAGTATGACTGTTGTCCTTATAAGAAAAAGTTAGGACACGACATGTACAGAGGGAAGACAGTGTAAAGACATAGGAGGAAGGCGGCCATCTACAAACCAAGGAGAGAGTCCTGGAAGAACCAATCCTGCTAACACCTTGATCTTGGACTTCCAGACTCCAGAACTGTAAGAAAATAAATCTCTGTTGTTTAAGCCACTTCATCTGATACTCCATTACAGCAGCCCTAGCAGACAAGACCATCTGTACTAGTTAGGGTCCTGTAGAGAAACTGAAAGAGTGGAACAATCTGTAGTCAGCAAGCGTGAGACCCAAGAAGAGCCACTGTTTCAAGTAGAGTCAAAGGCAGGGAAAAACAAAAACAAATGTTCCAGTTTGAAGACTGAGGCAGGAGTTCCCCTTACTAGAGAGGAGAACAGCCATGTTATTCTATGCACGCCTTGGACTGACTGGGTAAGGTCCGTTCACATCCAGAAGGGTAAACTGCACACTCAATTAATGAGTCAAATGCCAACCTCATTCAGAAACACCTTCACAGACATACCAAAGTAACATTTGACCAAATCTCTGGGCACTCCATGGCCCAGTTAAATTGACACATGCAATTAACATCACAGCATCTTATAAAATAAGAGCCATGAATGGACCACCTAATATTCAAAACTATGGAAACCAATTCCCAACCATGCTCTCTGTTTATATGGGAGAGGGGGTTCAAAAATTTCTTGGAAAATGCATATTATGAAAAAACTACCAATCAATATCAAATTTTTTGAACAAGAATAACTCGCATTTTAATGCCCTTTATCCATGAATATTTTTTTTTGGAGAGGTTTTCGCTATAGGGCGCGTGCGCTCGCCAGACAGACAGAGAGAGACATAGAGACAGAAAGTGAGAAATCACCCCCCCAGGGGGGATGGTCACACCGCAATCCCTTCTCCTCCATTCTCCTCTCCGGATCCTGGGCACGCACGCACACGCGCCCGGCGTGAGTTGTAAGCCACCGGGTCCGGAACGTGAACCGCGGTCGACTACGTGGGAGTCCAGTGACATAGCCATTATGCTAACTGCTGGTTCACTATCCATGAATATTTTGAAGTAGAGCATTAGATGTTATATAGGGAATGGAATCACCTTCTACCAGAATGATTCATAGATGAAGCCACCAAATTACACAAAGTTCCAAGTGACACTGTCTTGCCAGCCAGTAACTTTAATTTCTGGTTTTGATCCCTCCAGGTACACTGAAGGTAACAAACCTGTGGGGAGAGAGCTGTCATTACAATAGCAGAGTTTGAAGGCAATTTCACTTTTTAAGACCTCGTTCACTCTCTTTCCTCTAATCTAGTGCATTTTATGAGGAATGAAAAGTGTTTTCAAATAAAAGTCCTCGTTCAGAAACTTGGTATATGCCTCACTGCCAAAAAGGGCAATTGGCGAAGCCATTTTGCATTCTGCTCTCCTCTGTGGTTTGTCAGCACTCTGTCGGCTCCACTTATTCCACTTATTTTGGCAATCAGCTCCCTTCAGGGTTAGCATGTATTGGGGTAATTGCTAATTATCGATTGCAGCCCATGAAACGTGGCTAATTGGGTATAATATGTGGGGCTTGATAAAGGAAGCCTGGGTGGGAACTTTGTGAATTATTAGAAAATAATTATACCAGTGCTTTCTAAGTTGAAAGTGGTTGAGCACTTGACATTCATGGGAACAGGGAACCGGAATCTTCTCCTGGGCTCATTACCTTCTGCTCTTTAAGCATTCTGAACTTCTTCCATCCCCACACATCAAACTACTTCACTGAAGCACCTGCACTTTGAAACTTCTTAAAGAAATAGGAAAATAATCAATTGGTAGAGATGTCCATTTGGTGTTCTGATCCATCAAAGTATATTCAATGCTGAGATAGCCAGGTAAATGCATGATCATTAAAAATAATTGTCAGGCAAATATAGTCTGGGATCAAAATACACAGAACTCTCGAAGAAAAAGGATAGGTGAATAATCCATTAGCTCATCCAAAAGATTCTAAAAGAAAGGGAATGGTTTGAGCAAAACTTTCTCCTGGCCATAGGGATTTATTGATATGTAGATTGATTAGGCATCCAGGTTTGCTTGGGATTCATTGGTTTAATAGAGTTCCCCCTTTTTTGCCCTATAGCACAAACCAATCAAAAAAAAAAAGAAAGAAAGAAAGAAAAAAGAAAGAAAGAAAGAAAGAAAGAAAGAAAGAAAGAAAGAAAGAAAGAAAGTTAGTTTTACTGGAAGGATACAGCTCCCAGGAGCCAGCAATCACAAACATAGCCAAGGGCTAAGTAGAGGAACAGGGATGAAGCAGGCAGAACGTGTAGAGTGGAACTCATAGCACTCTCTGGAAGGAATGGTGGAGAGAGGTAGGAAGAATAGGAACAACCCCTCTTCCTCTGTCTGTACCCCCCATGTTCCTAGCCCACTGAATGATATCTGCTACCATTGAAGACCCGTCTTCCTCTCTTAGCCCACTGATTGAAACACCAATCTTGTCTGGAAACACTCTCACAGACACACTTAGAAACAATGTCTCCCTCGCCTTCCATGTATCCTTCATTCTATCTAGTCATGTTGATACCCACAATTAACCATCCCGGCTCCTCTCTGTCCTTCAGAGAACTCTCCTTGTTCACAGGACCTGAGTCATCTTCTCTATGCCCTCTCTAAATCATCGCTCCTAATCCACAACTCCAGTTTCACTCTCCAGGTCTAGCTCTAACTCCATATACAAACAGGACCTCCCAGCCTGTCCCTTAAGCATCTGAATTTTCAACTTGCTTACAGCCAAACTCATTCTGTTCCACAAGTCTATTGTGTATTCTTCTTAGATTTTTCTTGTAAGTGTTACTAATTTTTTTCCATTTATCTTCTCTAAAGTTATCTATGATTTTCCTTTTCCTTTCTCTATCACCCCCCCATCTAATCCCTTACCGTGTTTCTTTAGTGAATTCTTTCACACATGTGTATTTTATTCCTCTCTCTTCAAGGTTATCATGCTGACCTAGAGCTCCACTCCTTCAATGGATGGACAACATGTTATCCCTGACTTTGTCCTCTTTGCATTTCTGAACAAATTCATCGTACAGAAGCATTGCTTGGCCTTAACATTCACCTACTCAATTAGCTTACTCATGAATCCCATTTGTCCATGAAACAAAGTTCAGAGGTATTTCTCAGGAACTGCAACAGGATTGACACTTTCCAAATGGGAATGGCCAAGAGAGGCTTTTCCAGAGAGCTGAAGTAATTTTGAGAAGAAATAATCAGTGACTCTCAGACAACACTGGGACTTGAACCAGTAATTCTCTGACAAACAGAAAGTAAATACTTCTCTGTGAAACCCTGAGATACATTTAACAAATCAAGGACTGTTAGAGTCATAAAAATAGTGATAACAATAAGACTTTCAAAAATAGCTGTGTGACCACTGGATGACATACCCAGTACAACCAAATTCCCCAGTAACTTAGCTTGGTTTGCCAACAATCCCTTCTTTTGAGCACATTAAAGAGTGTTTGCTCCGTGAAGGCTGAGAGTAAATCAGTAGGTATGTATTATTAACTAGATCTTGTGGTAATTACCCGTTTCAGTCTAAAGCAGTTTCTATGGACAGAGCACAAACCCTACTTTGTAACTTACTAAAGCAAGGATATTGGATCAAACAAAGCTAGTTTTGTGGTATAGCATGTGTTGTGTTTCTGTGATGCAACAACCATTTGGAAAAGCCACCTACACCTTTATCAGCTAATGTAGTCTTTAAAGTTTTAAAAACATTTGCCAGCATTTCATTTACAAAATTAATTAATAGTACTTGGGTGACCCGTTATAAAAGTTCATAGAACTTTCATAAGCAGTCATGAGTCATACAGCTAGAAACCTGTCCTCTTGTACAGCAAAGTATCAAATAAATTGTGAATTTAAAATATCTATGTACATATGTGTAAATTAAAAACAAACCTATGTACACTGGATTCGTTTAAAATACTAGGCAGAAAAGTCCATCTATTGGCTTTGATGAGTCATTGGCTTGTATCATGGGCTCATGGGAAACCCAGGTCCCCCAGTACTTTTCGTGGTCTTACTGCAATTATTGAATTCCAGGATTATCGTGGTGCTATCTGAAGCATTTTACAGATTTTCCTGTTAAGATCGGAAACACTTGCATAAAAAGAAAAGATGGCCCAGATATAAAATGAAATCAACAAGATGTCTGAATAGGTACAGCATTCCAGAATTTTAATAAATACATAAAAAATGTCTTCCTATGCATTAATTTTCCAGATGCCCTTAAAATGTTATCTTTCAAAATATAATTTAAAATAGTCATATGTTCATTGTTCTCCATGGAAAAGTGAATGCTAAAATGTATTGGACAATGTACTATCTGAATAAGATATAGATGTGTATGTATCCAGCAAGAATAAAAAAAGAAAAAATGGGTGCTACCATTTCTGCAAAGTTGTTTAAATTAATAATAATAAATAAAAATCTCTTAAAGAGATTTTTTGGAAGGGATCAGCAGGTATCATAGCAGTTACATTACTGGACTCCCACACGGCTGACTGTGGTTCAAGTCCCAGACCCAGTGAATGGAAAATCACACCAGGCACATGTGTGTGTGTGTGTGTGTGTGTGTGTCCCTAAGATCCCAGGAGAAGAATGGAAGAGAAGGGACTGTGGTGTGGCCTTCCTCCATGGTGTGATTTCTCACTTTCCCTCTCATTGTCTCTGTGTGTGTCTCTCTCTCTAGCAAGTGCATGTGCCATAACACAAAAACCTCTAGAAAAAAAAAAAAAAGTTGTTTTTGTTGTTGCTGTTGTTGTTTTTTTTTAAGAAAAAGATATAACAATCTTGTCCACTGGGGACAGCAGGTGGCAGAATGGTTAAGGAGCTGAACACCCACCACAGTTTGAGTCTGGACCCAGAAGATTGAAACTCATGCCAGCCACATGTGCGTGTGTGCCCAAAATCTTAGAGGACAATGGAGGAGAAGGAATTGTGGTGTGGCAATCCTCCCTGATGGGTGATTTCTCACTTTCTCTCTGTATCTCTGTATATCTCTGGTGAGCACACATGCGCTATAGCAAAATTCCCTCTTAAAAAAAGTAATCTTGCCCCAGCTTTCGGTATGAATTCCTAGAACTTCCATCCTACACAAAGGAGTGTTGTGACATGTGTGAAGCACACAGCAGTTTACAACTTGTTCTAACAGCCACGATCTCAGTTTAAATAACAGGACAGTGATGATAAGGGATTCAGACCCAGGCCTCACGAACCCCCTTGTCTTCTTTAGCACAGCCCCCATCAACAATGTGGGGGTGATAATTCTTTTTCCTTTTACAAGTTACTTAGCTTGAGTAGAGACGATATTCTTTGTTTACAAACTATGACCAGGAAAGAAAAAAAAAAAAAACTACCGCCTGTTTCCTCGACCCACCTAACCTCTCCACCCTCAAAGTATATTTTAGAAATATCCTTTGTCTTCTTCTCACCTCCCAAAATGACATATAAATAAACATAAGAATGGCAACAAGTTTATGTACAACTAATTGCTATTTCTAGAACAGTTTTAGATTTACAGAAAAAATCGCAGAGATAAAATTGAGTCCCGCATACACCACACCCAGTTTCATCCATTAGCATCTTACATCAGTATGGTGCTTTTGTTACAATAAAGGAAACGATATTGGTGAATTATTATTAGCTAGGGTACATACTGCATTCAGATTCCCTCAGTATTCACCTATCATATTTTTCTATTCCAGAATTCTATCCAGATACCATGCTACATTTAATTATGTCTCCTTAGGCTCTTCTTGGATGTGACAATTTCTCAGACTCTTTTTTGTTTTGTATAAGCTTAACAGTGTTTGGTACCCACAGAGGACATAATGGCTACATCGCTGGACTCTCATATAGTTGACCACAGTTAAGTCCTGACCCGGTGGCTTAAACTCAAGCTGGGCACGTGTGCATGCGTGCCCAAGATCTCGAGAGGAGAATGGAGGAGAAAGGATTGCAGCATGGCCATCACCCATAGGGGGTGATTTCTCACTTTCTGTTTCTCTGTCTTTCTGATGAGCACATGTGCCCTGTAGCAAAAACCTCTCCAAAAAAAATAAAACAGTGTTGAGAACTATCGGTCAGATATTTTGTAGAGTGTCCCTCAAATGGAACTTGTCTCATGTCTCAAGTCTATTTTCAAATTAGACTGGGGTTAAAGGTTTTAGGGGGGAATACCACAAACATTTAAAACATGCCATTTTTCACTCTTCCTTGCTGTTCACATTCTTTTTTTTTTTTTTTTTTTTTTTTGAGAGGTTTTCGCTACAGGATGCGTGCGCTCGCCAGACAGGCAGAGAGAGACATAGAGACAGAAAGCGAGAAATCACCCCCCATGGGGGATGGTCACGCCACAATCCCTTCTCCTCCATTCTCCTCTCAGGATCTTGGGCACGTACGCACATGCGCCCCGCATGAGTTTTAAGCCACCAGTTCGGGACGCGAACCACGGTCAACTATGTGGGAGTCCAGCGACATAGCCATTACGCTAACTGCTGGCTCCCACTTCTCATTCGTTTTGAGGGTTTTTTTGGTTTGTTTGTTTGTCATGGTGTGCATTTTCTTGCCAGAGAAAGACAGAGTGAAAGTGAGAAAGCACTCCCCAAGAAAGATGGCCACACCACAACCCCTCCTCCTCCATTCTTCTCTCAGGATTTGGGGCATGCATGCACACAAAATCAGCATGACTTTTCACACCTCTGTGGTCGGTCATGCGTGAGTCCAGCAACTTAAACCACCATGCCACCTGTTGGCCCTAACTTAACCACTCTTGATGTTGAACTTGATTTATAAGTAAGTAATGTATGTTTCTTCACTGTAAAATTCGTCTTTGTTCTCCATTTATGTATTGTTGTATTTGGAAGAAAGTTACTATGCACAGCCCACAATTAAAAAGTAGGAAGTTAGGGAACCAGCAGTTAGCGTAATGGCTATGTCGCTGGACTCCCACGTAGTCGACCGCGGTTCGCGTCTCGGACCTGGTGGCTTACAACTCACGCCGGGCATGTGTGCGTGCGTGCCCAAGATCCCGAGAGGAGAATGGAGGAGAAGGGATTGCGGCGTGACCATCCCCCCTGGGGGGTGATTTCTCGCTTTCTGTCTCTAATGTCTCTCTCTGTCTATCTGGCGAGCGCACGCGCCCTATAGCGAAAACCTCTCAAAAAAAAAAAGTAGGAAGTTATATTCACCTCTGTAGGACAGAGTCTTCATAAATTCTTTAATCCTTCTATAAAAGCACTTTGTCTATTCTTCCTCATTTATTTAATTATTCAGTTATTTCTTTATGGGCTCGTGGATATTTATCTTAAGCTGTGGATCATGACTCTAAACTACTTCAGTCATTTTGTTGTTGATACCATTTCAGTTTGGGCCACTGAACGATCGTTCGGTGCGCGACTGTGTCCTTTAACAACACATTCATCATCATGGTGTGTTTTTTTATTTTGTTTTATTTTCACATACTTCCTTACTTTCTGGCACTACAAAATCATCCAGGTTAATCTTGTATATTCTCTCCCTAGCCCTAGAATAAGCCATTTATCCAAAGAACCCTAGTTCCTTTTGTTGGAGAACAGTATTACAAATCAAGATTTAAGAATTAGGTATGCTCCAACTAAATTTGGATTTCTTCAATTTCGACTAAATGTTTTTTGTTTTTTGGGTTTTTTGGGAGAGGTTTTCTCTATAGGGCACATGCGCTTGCCACAAAGACAGAGAGAGACCGAGAGACAGAAAGTGAGAAATCACCCCCCAGGGGGAATGGCCATGCTGCAATCCCTTCTCCTCCATTCTCCTCTCAGGATCTTGGGCACACACGCACACGTGCCCGGCATGAGTTTTAAGCCACCAGGTCTGGGACGCAAACCACAGTCGACTACATGGGAGTTCAGCGACATAGCCATTATGCTAACTGCTGGTCCCAAGACATATTTATCTTGAGAGTCAAGTCTTTTTACCACGTTGTCTCTTCTATAACCCAAATCTTCAGATCCAAATAAAACCTATGTAACCCTTAAATAACTTTTTGGAGATATTTGGAAATTATCTAAGTCATTTTTTCAAATTTTAATGTTTGAGTCAAAATGGAGACAACATTATGTAAGCCTACAACAACTGCTAAGCTTTTAAAGGTATTGAAATGGTACAAAGTTACCAAAATACTTGTATAATATGCAAACAAAGTCTGAAAGTTTTGCCTCTCCAAGGGAGTACTTTCACAATTGTTGTAAATCTTGGGCAAAGAGGTTGAACCACATGCAAATTTACAAGTTTTCTTAGAAGAGATATATGCTGAAAAGGAAAGGGCTTGATTTTATCCTCCACCGTTTTTTCCAGTCATTCCTTCTTCTTAATGTTTTGGGAAGATGACAATTGAGAGTTGGAGGAAAAACCAAGGACATGAGTCTTACAAGCAGCAAACACGGCATCAGAATTTAAATCTTTGAAGATCCTTCATAGGCTTTCTGCTGCTTTCACTCTCCAGAGAGAAGCTCTATTACCTACAGACCCAGTAGCTTTTGCGTTTGTTTCTGACACTCTGGATAACCAGACTACAACCAGTTATAAACTCCACATGCCCAAAGTTACTCCCATGGGCAGTCCAGCCTCATTGTGGGAACTCTCCAGATTGTATGCCTTGAGCCAATCTCCAATAGTGCCCATTACGAAAGGTGTCCAGGACTTCAAAATGTTCATGGAAAAATGGAATTAAGGCCTGAGTTTGTTTTGATGGAGAAAAAATGAAACTTATCCATAGTTTTATTGTTTTTTATTTGTTTTTGGTTTTTTTGTTTGCTTATTTGTTTTTATATAACACGTTTCCATGATCTTGTTGAAGACCTCATGCACATGCAGTTTCCCCAGCTAAGTCATAGGTTCCCTCAAACTTATTGCTGTCTTTCCTTTTCTCGCCTGCTAAGCCTATTCCAGATGGATTCAATAAATATTTCTGAGTTCTTTCTTTGATGGATCATGTCCAGGGCCAGCTCTAGCCTTGATCTTCAGAGGAAAAATGAGAATAAGGATGCTTCCCACCCTAACCCTGCACTGGCAGGGGGCTCAGAAGGCACCTACCCTTAGCAAAGGTTTTCTCCAGGACAGCATTTTGGAAGCTCCAGAGCTCGGAGAATATTCCTTTGATCAGATTCCTCTGCAAGAGGATAACGGAGCTTATAACATTTTTTTTAAAACAAAAGAGCATAAAAAGTGAATTTAAAAGCAAATGGGCCAAGGATTTTCCCTAGGAAGTCTTTCAATTTCACACACAGCAAATTCCTATGGTATGGACCTATTAGAAATGCTTTTTTTAGTCTCTTTATACATATTTATTATGTTCCTCTATGGCTCTGCTATCACTTAATTTGACACTGAGCCTCCAAAGCCACATCTTCCTTCTTCCTAAACTATTAAAAAGGGGCAAAATATTTTAATCATGAAGTCCTGTATAATTTAGAGATTATCTTCTGTCTATGTGAGTTACAGCAATAATCAAAGGGAGGCTGGGGATTTGTAAAACTAAGGACCTAATTTTTTGACAGGTGTTCTGCTTAATATAGAATTAACCTCTTTTCACATTTTATACATACATAAGAGCATACCATTAAATATATCCTTGGTACACACAGTCAACAAAGAAACAGAACCCATTAGGTAAGTACTACCTTGCCACAGTCTTTAGCCAGGCTCTATTACTCATTAATAAAAGAAAAACAAATTACAGATGTGGAAGGGTCTATGGGCTGCACAGTCTAAATCTGATTGATCAGTCTATCTGAGAGTCTTGTGAAGACCAGGATCTTTATCCAGCTATTAATACATTCCCAGTGCAGCCAAGTGGAAGCTTAGAAATGGTGTCTGCCTCTAGATTACTTTTCAGTATCAGTCCATTACGTAACTCAGTATAGTGATTAAAAGTGTTGCCACTGCAGTCTGACAGAGCTGGGTTTGAATCCCAGAGCCACTCCCTACCAATTGTATGTCTTCTGGAAATCTATTTAACCTCCCAAAGTGTGTCCCCTCCTTTTTGTAACAGAGACATTAATCACATCTACCTATAGGGTATTATAAATGAGGTAATGCCTGGACATGATCCCTGGCAAATAGCATTTGCTCAATTAAAGATATTTCTTTCTTAGGAAACTTTTAGTATATTTTTGTACATTTATTTGTTTGTATGCTCATTTTATATATATATTTTTGAGCCAGAGCCGAATTATCATCTGAAGACAATGTAGTAGTAAGTAAAACCAGCCTAGTCAGGACCAGCAATTGGTGTAATGGCTATGTTGCTGGACTCCCATGTAGTCGACCGTATTTCGAGTCCCAGACCTGGTGGCTTAAACTCACATCAGGCGGGTGTGCGTATGTGCTCAAGATCCCAAGAGGAGAATAGAGGAGAAGGGGATTGCAGCATGACATCCCCCCTGGGGGGTAACTTCTCACTTTCTGTCTCTCTGTCTCTCTCTGTCTTTCTGGAGAGTGCACGTGCCCTAAAGGAAAAAAAAAAAAAAAAAAACAGCTTTGTCTCTATCTTCAGGGAAGCCATAAGTAAATAAATTAAACAAGTAAACAATGTTTTCAATTATACATCGATAAGTTTGTAAAGAGAACAAGGTTAAATGAAGGATAATAATGGCAGAACATATTTAGATAGGATAATGTGTTAATTGGGGTTCTGGCAGGAAGCAGATGGCCAATTCAGAGTAACTGAGCAATATTTAGAGAAAGATTATTCACTAAAAACCAACAAGGAATTAAGTTTTCTGGAGGGGACTGACAGAAAGGCTAGTCATAGCTGATAGTCTTTACCAACCTAAAAGGGCAAGAGGAGAAAGTTACATTTGCAGAAGCATTGTCATGAAAGGCGCTTTCAGTAGAGTTACCCAGCCCTCCCACAGGACTCATTAGAGTGGGAGCCCAGGGAATAAATATCCTGACCTTTCTCCACCCTTTGGCTTCTGATAAAAAAGAGAAGTTGGAGGGGACCAGCAGTTAGCGTAATGGCTATGTTGCTGGACTCCCATGTAGTCGACCGCAGTTCGTGTCCTGGACCCGGTGGCTTAAAACTCACACCGGGTACGTGTGCCTGTGTGCCCAAGATCCCAAGGGGAGAATGGAGAAGGGATTGTGGTATGGCCATCCCCTCTGCTGGGTGATTTCTCTCTTTCTGTCTCTCTGTCTCTCTCTGTCTGTCTGGCAAGCACACGTGCCTTATAGCAAAAACTTCTCAAAAAAAAGGGAAGTTGGGGGCCATGGAAGTCTGTTAATGCCTCCCCAAACACAGAACAAAGTGAAAAGTGGATCTGAGGAGCATTCAGAAGATATTCAACACACGCAATCAAGAACGACTTCCCTTAAAAAGACAATCATAGAATTTGTCTGAAATCATAAAAGAGCTTGTATTGCCAATGAAATCCTGCACAAGAAGAGTGGAGTAGGTGGTATATCACTCCCTGACCCCAAAATATACTATAAAGCTGTGATAATCAAGACAGTATGGTATTGGCACAAAAACAGGTGGACCAGTGGAATAGAATAGAGACCTCAGAGATAAACCCCAAAGCTTACAGCCAACTGATTTTTTTAGAGAGGTTTTTGCTATAGGGTGTGTGTGGTCTCCAGAAAGACAGAAAGAGACAGAGAGACAGAAAGTGAGAAATCACCTCCCAGGGGGGTGGCCATGGAGCAATCCCTTCTCCTTCATTCTCCTCTTGGGATCTTGGGCATGCACACACACACACACGTCCGGTATGAGTTTAAGCCACTGGGTCCAGGACTCAAACCATGATCGACTACATGTGAGTCCAGCAACGTAGCCATTATGCTATCTGATGGTTCCAGCCAACTGATTTTTGACAAAGGATCAGTCAATCCACTGGGAAAAGGAAAACCTTTTTAGCAAATGGTGCCAAAAAAACTGGGTATCCACCTGCAGAAAGATGAAATTGAATCCCCATCTTTCACCATTAACAAAACTCAACTCAAAATGGATCAAAGATCTGAACCTAAGACCTCATACTATAAAACTACTGGTGAAAAATACTGAGGAAATTCTGGGAGACATTGGGGTAGGCAAAGACTTCTTAAATCAGACTTCCAAAGCACAGGCATTAATCCCAAAATAGACAAGTGGGACTACATCAGATTAAGAAGTTTCTGCACAGCAAAGGACACAGTAACAAGTGTGAATTGACAACCATCAGAATGGGAGAATATTTTTGTCAATTATGCCTCAGACAAGGGACTGAAACCAGAATACACAGGAAACTCAAGCAGCTTACCTGAAACAAACAAACAAAAAAAATTGACCCAATTAAAAAATGGGAAAAATGAGCTGAACAAAAATTTCTTTAAGGAAGACATACAAACAGCCAAAATGCATATGGGGAAGTGTTCAATATCTTTCATCATAAGGGAGATGCAGAATAAAACCACAATGATATACCACCTAACCACTGTCAGAATGGCAAAGACAAAAAATACAAAAAGTGATAAGTTTTGGCAGGAATGTGGTGAAAGGGGAACTCTCCTACACTGTTGGTGGGAATGTTAACTGGTCCAGTCACTGTGGAAAACAATATGGAGGTTCCTCAAAGATCTACAAATAGAACTACCATTTGATCCAGCAATCCCACTTCTGGGTATCTACCCAAAGGACAGGAGAATGCTCAGTAGGAAAAGTGTTTGCACACCAATGTTTATTGCAGCATTATTCATGATTGCTAAGACATGGAACCAACCTAAAAGTCTACAAACAGATGAATGGATGGACAAAGTGTGTCATATATACTCTATGGCATACTACTCTGCCATAAAAAAAAATCAAGACCCTGTCATTCAATAAAAAGTGGT
Organism: Tupaia tana; assembly: GCA_026018925.1. Lineage (NCBI taxonomy): Eukaryota > Metazoa > Chordata > Mammalia > Scandentia > Tupaiidae > Tupaia > Tupaia tana. Next base: position 252,862,355 of record JAKSZU010000001.1, read on the forward strand.
CAAGTATGGAGGATCTATTGCTGAGTGATGCAGGCCAGGATATTAAAGAAAGATAATGTATGTATCCACTAAATATATACTGACTATCTGCACTTTATGGTAAAAATTGAAATATTGGAGGGCATAAAATCAGTGAAAATAGTTATGGATGCTGAAGACAGTGTGGAACAGGGCAGGGAGAGAAGGGAAGAATACAGAGGATAGCAAGAGAAAAATAGAGAGGCATGACATTAGTGGGACACAGAAATGGTTTATTACCAGTTGATGATAACATGTATAGTATTCTCAACTTGACTGGTCTGAGAAATATTTCATGTAGGGTAAATTTTTATACAAGCCAAATGATATATAATGATGGAATGTTTAAAAAAATGAGAATAAATAACAATAATAATAATAATCTGAAAAAAAGATAAAAAGCTATTTGATGATGATTATGTGGATAGTAATGTCTTTGTCTTGACTGATATACATGGTAATCGTGCTGGGAAAAGAAATATAATACACTGTAAATATATATCTGATTCAATTTGTTATAAAAAATATTATGATAATAAATACAATTAAATAAAAAAAGAAGGGCTTCACTGAGAAGAGGATTTGTAAGAGAAAGACAAAATATTTGGAAAGAGCCAACCAACAGTAGTCAGGGAAGGGTGTCTGAGACAGAGGTGACTGTACATGAAAAGGTCCGTGGGAAGGAAGGAGCTTGGTGAGTCAAGACATAGAAAACAGGGGACCAGCAGGGGGCATGATGGTTAAGGCACAGGACTCCCACATGGTCAATGGCGGTTTGAGTCCCATAGTTTGAGTCCTGGTGGCTTGCCTTCTTTCTTTCTTTCTCTCTCTCTCTCTCTCTCTCTCTCTCTCTCTCTCTCTCTCTCTCTCTTTCTCTCTCTCTCTCCCTGGTGAGCATATGTGCCCTATAGCAAATCAAAATAATAATAATTAATTAATTAATTTAATAAATAATTATTCTAAAAAGAGAGAGAGAGAAAACAGGTCAGTGGGACGGGACCCCAATGACCAGGGAAAAAGAAGAGCATACTAACTTTGAAGAGGATATCTTTTGGATCATTGGGAAAGTCCTGGTGCATTTTTGCATAGAGAAATATGTCATGACTTTCCTGATGACCTAACAGATCAAAACAGAGATTTTCCTCCCCAAAACCTGAGTACAGGTCTCTGGTTTTCAACCATCCTTCCTCCTCCTGCCAATTAGTATAGGCTAAACAAATGTACTTACTACAGATTAAAATCTCTTAGTTTAAGTTTATTAATTTATTTTATAAGAAAGAGAGAAAGATAAGTACCCTCAATAGAGTTTCATGTCACAATCTTGCCTCCAGCCTTCCCAGTCAGCCAGGGAGGACCTGGGGCCCAAATTCTAATCATCCATAGGGATCCAGCATCATGGAAGATTATGCTACCTGTGCACTACCATGGCTAGACCTAAGCTAAAATCTTAGGAAGTCTCCTGAAATGTCTATGTATTTCCAAACACTATTCTACCCATCTGAAATACTGACCCTTCTTTTCAATCTGCGCTGGATAGTGCAGACTCCAAGTTTAAGCTTTTGAAAATCACCTTTCCTTAAAATCAACCTAGATTCAACATATCAGAGAGAAAGAGTTATATATTAAACCTTGGTAGATTATGCTGATCATTATCCAGGGAACTCTAATTAAGGTATGCCCCTCCTCCCTCAATGGCAAACATGGAAGTGGTAGAATTAATGGTAAGAAATGATCACTGCTTTCTCACCCTACTACCTTAACCCCAAATGCCCCTTGATAGAAGTAATATTGGCAGAGGGGTCCTCAGGTTCCTGTGATGATACAGATAAGTCAGAGAAGAAGTCAATGCTATAGAAACTGGAGGATGGAGTCATTGAAGTAAGGTTCAAAAAAAATTGTAACGTCTAGAAGTTAACTTGGAGAAGGTGGGAGTGGTTGATTGAGGATGAAAACTAGACAGAAAACTTTTTTGCTAGTTGTCTAAACATGAGCAACAGATGAAAAGTGAGACAGTGGCTATATATTGGTTGGATTAGTATTCCTAATCCTCACTCCCAACTCTTATAGAATTGTACATTTATGTTCTTTGCCAATTGACTTCCTCATTATCTCCCAACAATGTAAGGAGACTGAGTAAAAATCTCTGCCTCTTTGATATTGAGCTTGGGCATGTGACTTTGGTTAGTGGACACTTAACAGATATTATGCAAGAGAAGGTTTTTAATGAGTGTGTGTAGTTCAGCTTGATCTCCTATGATCTTATGACCTCCAATGAGGAGAGCATGACCCAAGAATCCACATGAGTAGGCTTGAACCCAACTAGAGTTCATCCTGTGCAGCCATATTTAGACTAGCTCAGCCAAACTGTGACTAACCTTTAGATCCCACGTTTGTTATACAGCATTAATTGTTACTCAGCAAAAACTGATGAATAAAAATGTATGGTGACAGAGACTGGGTTTGGTGAACAAATATGGTCAAGGTGGGGTGAAGCATATCTACATTTCAGAAAACATATACTATTTTTTCAGAAAATGACTTTAATCTTTATGGTGCTTCATCTCTCTATTTTCAGCAAGTTTATGCACCTTACCAAACATGGCTGTTCAGAGAGATCATACTGGCATCAGTCAGAAGGAATATTGGGATCATGTTTCCCTTTTTCTTTGTTGTCCACACTATTAATTTCAAGTGTTGTAAAATGTCAAGATCCTATGCCTTCCTAGAAGTCCCCATGTGTCTGATAATTGCAGTTATATGTTTCCTTTAAAAGCTTTTATACACACACATGGCTTCTCTTCATAAATTTGACTGGCTAGCCCTTTGACCATTCACATGACTTTTGTTCTCTTCCCCCGAAATCCCAAACAGATATGGCTACATCTGGTCAACACTTCACTATATTTCAGACATGATCTCACCAGACTTCAAGAGAAACACCAGGAGTTCTCTACTGAATGTTTGAAACAACACATAACTCTGAAGTAAAAAGTCCACAAGCTTTCCTTTGAAACACCTGGAAAAGGAATTTAAAAAATACACTTAAATTATCTAGCTCCTGACATTCTTTACTAGATCCAAAATACATGCAGCAATAGGAATGTCTTTAATAGCTCCAGAGAGAGCCGGTGATAACATGCTGCCCACTGGTTCTCTGACAGCCCCACTGTGCGCCAGATACTGTGCTCAGCACTAGGAGGAATATGAATGATAAGCACAAATTTTCTGCCTTCAAAGAGTTCATGGATTAATAAAATAAGGCTTAATAAAATGCTACTACTGGAAAAAAATAAAGCTACTTAATAAATTGACCAAGCTTTTCATAAGAAATACATCACTGAATCCTTGCAATCATGTCCATTCATAGTCAGATCAACTGAGGCTTGGAAAGGTTCAAAAACTCCCCTAAAGTCACATAATCTGTAAGTGGTTAATGTGAGACTTAGTCTAAGTTCCTGTCTCTGACCCTGAAGACTATGAGCCCAGCCATTAACCTTTCACCTTCTCCATGATCATAATGCAATAAAACAAGAGCCCTTAGTGAAAGCAGCTACCAAGTGAGATAGCCACACAGTAGAGACAGTGACTCTGTCTGGGGAAGAGAACCACATCACAGAAAAAAATACACAATTAGTACAGTACCAAAGAATGCCTCATATTTTCAAAAAGAAATAAAAGGAAAGGACCTTTAGCCTAGAGAAATACTATTTGTAAAAGCTCAAAGATGGGAAAAAATGGCCTTTTTGAAAAATATTACAGAGCAAGGTGTGAAGCAGGAAGCAGGAAGAAAGGATGATTCGGAAGTAAAGAGGTGGATAGGTAGATAGGTACCTGACTAGAAAGGACCTCGAAGCATCTTGCAAATTAAGATTTTAGTGCCCTTATAGGAATCACTTTTTTCTTTTACTTTGTCCCCTGATCTACCCTAGTTTGCATTTTTTGAAAATGAATCTCTTTTTGCTGTTTATTACCCATATATTGAATCTGTCTATATCTCTTGGAATAAATTCTATCCATCATTCTTATTGGATTTATTGCAGCGCCACCCCAGTTTGTATAATTTGCAAATTTCATTAACATTCTCTTTACTTTCTCCTCGAAACCATTAATAACATTGTTGCATATGATCAGGCTTAACACCAATCTCTTTGGCACCCCTACTAATCAACTACCCTGAGCTGGATGTCACGCTATTCATCACCATGCCTTGTTTACAGACCCCCTGAAAATTATCAATCCCTATGACAGTGTTCATATCCAAGCCAGTGTCAATTAATTTCATAAGTAAAATTTTGTGATGTGGTATCAAATGCATTACCAAAATCAAGATGTATTGCAGTGACTTTGTTCTCTTCCACTGTGAATTTTAAACAGCTTTCAGATCGCTCCTGGATGATTTATTTGTGGCAACACCAAGCTGCTAATTCACTCATGATTCCATTACTTCTTAGATGTTCTAGGCTATTTTCTTCCATACACTTAAAACTTCCTAAAGGTAATCTCAGAAATCATTCCTCTTTTGAAAAGACAGTTGAACACATTTGTTGCTGACCTAAACGTCTATGATCTCCTCAAATTAAAAGGAATTCCTCCCTTCCTCATCTGGCAGCTTTTATAAAAGGGCTACTTGCCTTCGAAAGCTCTGAGTTATCATCTTGGTATAAGGTGGGGTTAGATGTCACTGCTGGGGAAGAAGCATGTGTTGCTACTTTGGACAAAATATCATGGTTTCAGGAGCACCTTCTAACTGCACTTTTGCCCTGGAATTTTCTTATTAATTCATCCCTCAGTGCAGATAATCTACACCAAAAAAGATCCAAGGTCAATGTACCCCATTGTAAGCCACTGCACCCCAGATGCTATATGCTATAGGGACGCCAATTATATTCAGAAATAAATTATTAAGATTGTAAATCTTATGTTTAAAAAATCACAATTGGGGGACCAGATGGGGGTGTAGTAATAAAATGACACTCTACAAGGCTGACCCACATGGGAGGGTTCCAGGTTCACATTTAGAGAACACCCTGAACATTCCAGGCATGTCCATACCCATGATCCAGGACTAGCTGGAGCTGGGAGTGGACCGTGGCTTTGAAACCCCATTAGTGATTCTCTCTCTCTCTCCTCTCTCTTTCTCTCTCTCTCTCTCTCTCTCTCTCTCTCTCTCTCTCTCCCCCCCTCTCTGTCTTCCCCCTCTCTCTCCCTCTTTCTCTCTCTCCTTCTCTCTCTCTTTCTCTCCCCTTCTCTCTCTTTTACTTCTCCCTCTCTCACTCAGGTAAAAAGTAAATAAATAAGATTTAAACAATTTAAAAACATAACGTATGCAAAAGTTGAACCCATGTAGCGTAGTTTTGTTGTGCTTCTTGTTCATCTGCCTATGACTCCCCATCTTCATCATCATTGACAAGGATATTTGATGCATGATAAAATCTAAGTTTGATCATTACAATGTCCAAATAAAAATGGATCTTTCCTAAAATTTTGCGACAGGGCTCATGCACTCACTGGAGGGAAACAGAGAGGGAAAGAGGTGGTGGGGGAGGTGGGAAAGAAAGCACTCCATAAAGATTGGCCGGGTTGCAATCTGTTCTCCTCCATTTTTTCCTTTTGGGATTTTGGGCATGCATACACACGTGCCTTATATGTTTTTTTTAAGCCACCAAGAGCAGGACTGAAACCACACACTCAGCCATGTGGGATCCAGCTGCCCAAACCACCATGCCAGCAATAAGCTCAAAACTGAATCCTGAATAAAGATATTTTGTCTCACATAAGAAAAGATAAAGTAGAGTGAAAAAAGCTTCCAACAGAAGAGAAAAAGGAGAAGTCTTTAATTGAACACTCTTGTGAGAAGAAACAACTTAACATTGGTTATACCAACACTCAGTATGGGTTGGGCTTTGGTGGCCCTTCAGTAATTTCCAAATAAACATCCTTAAACTACCCAGGTTACATCTCCCAGGTACTTGCATGAGCACTTGACCTCCAACTCATCCTGGTAGACACAAGATGCAGGGTTTTCCAGATGCACATCTGTGGGACCAGCAGTTAATGTAATGGCTGTGTCACTGGACTCTCATGTAGTCTACTGTGGTTCGAGTCCCAGACCTGGTGGCTTAAAATTCATGCCAGGCGCATTGGTGTGCATGCCCAAGATCCCAAGAGGAAAACGGAGGAGAAGGGATTACAACATGGCCATCCCTCTGGGGGGTGATTTCTCGCTTTCTGTCTCTATGTCTCTCTCTGTCTTCCTGGTGAGCACATGTGCCCTATAGCAAAAACCTCTAAAAAAAAAAAAAAAAAAAAGATGCACACCTGTGAGACAAGGATATCAAAGGCATTTGGTAATAACTGTGCTAAATTCCTGAATAAGGTTGGTATTAGTCAGAGGTCTCTAGAGAAAGAGAATCAATAAGAGAATGAGTCTGAGTTTAATTCAATAGTCATAAATTCTTTTTTTTTTATAAAGGCTTTCTTGAAGGTATAATTCAATTATATATTCTCTGTATTTAGAACTGACTTATTGAACAATGTTTCCAAACCCTCTGTAAAGCTGTGCTCTTTATGTCTTTTACGAATTAATTCATGAATGCATAATTTTATGGTGTGCTACCTTGTGAGAGGTGCCCCAAAGGTGCATATACAAAGGCAGATTATATAAATTTTGCCTTTACCCTTACTCAGAGTTGACCAGTGTGGGTTAAGATGAGCACGTGTAGAATTTAACTCACTTGTACCCATATATCGTATTGACATGTTCTTTCTTGCCTTCTAGCTGAACACTCTCTCCTGACTCCCTTCTGTTGTCCTGGAATATACCTCTCTGTCTCCTCCTTCATTTCTTGTCCCTCTGCCTGACTTAATCCTTTAAATTAACTTAATTTCCTCTAGAAATTAATTTAACTTAATTTTCTCTAGAATGTAACCTTTGTCCCTTCTCTTTTTAAACTTCGTGACTCCTTTGAAAAAGCTCCTCTTCTTCTATGGCTTCAACCAACACTTCCATGGTGACAGCTACTGGCTGGCTTTAACTATTTCTCTGACCTATGACCACCATTTTCCAGTGTCTCTGGACTACATCTACCAATAAACATTTCAAAAGCAACATGTTCAAAGTCAAGGTTATGTTTTTCCCCTTCCAAGATCTATCCTGTCTTAAACTATTCTCTGCATGACTTCTTGCACATTACGATGTTCATGCTGGAAATGGGAAAACTTCTAAATCCTGCTTCTCTTTTCACACCAAATACTGCAATGGCACCTTCAAACATCTGTAGACTCCACACTCTCTTCATTCCAACCTGAAGATGTTGACCTCGGTTTACTGTATTGTTCTCAGAGCCCCACAGCGTGTCACTCTGTCTGAGGATCAACTCCTTTAGTGTTGAGCTGGTGCCAGTGTAGACTTTCTAAAACACAGATTTAATAATAATGCCTGGTGAAACCAGACCCCAAGATTCTTTTTTAAATATTTTCAAGAAAACACAGAAAATAAACTGACACAAATCAACAATAGATGCAGAAATGAGTTAGAATTGGTCCCTAGCGTTATGCAACTTCTTTCTATAGTCTAGTGTGAGGGAGGTGGGAAGAGAGACAAGGAAATTGGATTTCATTTTGTTAAGAACTGTATAAGAGATATGCAAGGGGGGACCAACAGATGGCATAATGGTTACATCGCTGGACTCCCACATAGTCAACTGAACTGTGGTTTGAGTCCCAGATCTGTTGGATTAAAACACACATGGGGCGTGTGTGCATGCAGGCCCAAAATTCTGAGAGAAGAATGGAGGAGAAGGGATGCAGCATGACCATCCTCCCTGGGAAGTGATTCCTCACTTTCTATCTCTCTGTCTCTCTCTCTCCAGTGAGCACACGCAGATGCAAAATCTCTCAGAAAGAAAAGGAAAAAGAAAAAGAAAATACACATAGTATGCTGAGGAAACACCCAGGCAATTCAGACTTGAGAGTCAAGGAGATTTCTAGGAGAAATGACACCAATCTGCTCTACAAAAAGTCTATAGGGGGACCAGCAGTTAGCGTAATGGCTATGTCGCTGGACTCCCACGTAGTCGAGCGTGATTCGAGTCCTGGACCCGGCGGCTTAAACTCACGCCGGGCACGTGTGCGTGCGTGCCCAAGATCCCGAGAGGAGAATGGAGGAGAAGGGATTGCGGCGTGGCCATCCCCCTTGGGGGGTGATTTCCTGCTTTCTATCTCTCTGTCTCTCTCTGTCTGTCTGGCAAGCGCACGCGCCCTATAGCAAAAACCTCTCCAAAAAAAGAAAAAAAAAAAGTATATAGGCACCAGCTAAATAAGAAAGAGAGAAATGGCAGTCCAAATATTAGGAGCATTATAAACAGGCCCAGTGGCATGATGAAGTGACGTCATCTAAGTTCGACATGGAAGCAGAAAAAAATGTAGAGGAGGAACAAAAGTTGGAATTACAGAGGGGACAGCAGCCAGATGAGGAAGTGTCTTGTTTACTTAACAAAGTTGTTTGTATTTCTGCCTCTTTGGCACCACCACACTGCCTGTGGATAGGAGGAAGATGTATTTTATGATAAGTCACACTATTCAACTTGCAATGTGTAATCCAAACTTGCTTTAGTATGTGGTTCAGAAATATCAAGCTGAGAAATTGACATCAAAGCTGGTCATGGAACAATGAAATTTCTGAGTCTCATAGAAAAAAAATGCAAACCTGTTCTGGAGGAGATAGTCACACAACCCAAGTACATAGGACTCCCATAGAGAAACAGCAATCACTGAAGATAACCATATAATCAAAACTCGAAAAAAAAATCACAAAAGGAAGCACACCACCCTATTATAGTAAATAGTAGAAATGCCATTCCAAGAAATAGAAATGCCAATTATATCTAAATATCTAAAATTTGATCTACTTAAAATCATTAAAGAGAACAAAAGAAAGAATAAAAATACTAATATTTGAATAGGGCACTAGGTTATTAAAAATTGGATTTTTAATAGAAGCCAGTACACCTGCAAAAATGAAAAACATAGGCATTGAAAGAAAAGATGCAATGGATAAATTAAACAACCAACTAATGGACTAGAAGACATTGTTAAGGAAACCACCCAGAATGTACACTGCCATATATCAAAATGAAGAATATGAACAAGAGGTTCAAATATGTCCTGAATTGAATGAAACCACCTATTAGTATATCTAATAGCATTTACAAAAGGAGAAAATAAAGACAGAAGAAAGGCAACATTGAATTTCCTAGGATTAAAGAAAAATTTAGGTTCCTAGACTGAAAAATCAAAGTGAGTTTTAATCTTGATCAATAAAAACAATTAGAGGAAATTATTCTTTTCAAGCATACATTGATCTAATTTTAAATATTATTCTGTACAAGTCCATAACAAAGGATCTTAACAAATTCCAAAAACTCAATATTATAAAAAGTTCTTTGTATTCTTTGACAACAACATTTTAAAAGAAACCACTATTAAAAAGTGGATTCTCAAGGGAATTTGGACTTTATACTGGAAGATTTGGGGAGGAGGTGAAGGTGATGTTGGAGGTTTGAAGTAAAGAATGATGTGCCCGGGATCAGCAGTTAGCGTAATGGCTATGTCGCTAGACTCCCATGTAGTCGACCGTGGTTCGTGTCCCAGACCCGGTGGCTTAAAACTCATGCCATGTGCGTGTGCGTGTGTGCCCAAGCTCCCAAGAGGAGAATGGAGGAGAAGGGATTGTGGCGTGGCCATCCCCCCAGGGTGATTTCTCGCTTTCTGTCTCTCTGTCTCTTTGTGTCTGTCTGGCGAGCGCATGCGCCCTATAGCAAAAACCTCTCAAAAAAAAAAAAAAAAAAAAAAGAATGATGTGCCCAGTTTTGTTTTAGAAATTTAAACCATAGAATCCAGGATGATTCTGAGACTTACTAGACTTCACTAGAAGTAGGGAGGAATCCGTAGGAAAATAATGAGGGCCAAGACAAGCAGAGGAGGAATGGAAAGAAGTGAATGCATTTGAGAAGCTTCAAGGAGCTAGAAATCAGTGACATTGATTGGATACAGGTTGAGGGAAGGAAAGGGATGTAGAACTCAGGTTTCTAGTTTGAGCGAACAGATATGGAAGTCTCTCATGAAGGTAGCAAACTCAGGGACCAGTAGGAACACAGTCTCACCCCAGTTGGGAATACTACATGGTAGTAACCAGAGTATTCATGGAAGTAGAAGCACAAGGAGGTCACCAGGGAAAATACATAGAGTGAGAGGAGCAAAGGACTCTGGGGCACTGCGTGACACCCACAATTAAGATCTCTTTGCCCTTGAAAGAAACTAAGAAGGAATAACCCAGATTAACGAAGCAAGGCCAAAATCATAAAAAGAAGGAAGAACAAGTGTAAGGAAGGAAGAAGTAGATTGGAAGTCATACAAATTAAGAATAGAGAGTGTCCATTGGATTTCTAACTCGGAAGTCTGGCCAAACTTGGTAGGACGCGTTTCAGCAAAATGGTAAGAGTAAACTTAGGGGCGGTGTAGCCTGAGTGAGTGTGAGGTATGGAAATATAAATGGCAATTGAAGCTACTCTTAAGAATTGGCTGTTCAGGGAAAGAGAGATAAAATGTTAGCCTGGCTCAAAGGAACATGAGCCTACTACACAGGGTAATTGAATATAGTAGTTTAGGAAGGAAAAAAGAAGGAAAGAGAAGGAAACTCTCCCAGGTACAGGAGAAACAAAGAAAGGAAAGAGAGAGGGAGGGAAAAAGGGTCATTTCATTGATATTTCGGTTCTGGTAGAATTTGTCTCTGCAGATAAAATAGTATCTGCTAAGATAACAAAAAACTTTGATTATATCATTCATCTGATGCTTAGTCTTACCTTGCTTTAATAAAATATGTAGAGGTCAACCTATTCCAATATAGTCAGACATTTTCAGTGAGGGTGGTTGAAAGCATCTTCATTTAGATCTTCTAACCCCTGTTTTACCATCCATTGTTTCCAGCAAAGCTCTTGTAAAATGGACAGCAGAGTTTAAGGACAAGGAAGGGACATCACTGCTCTTCTGTCTCTCATCACTTCATTCAAGAAGCAATTTAACAGAAAATTAACAAGTGAATATATCTAAAGGCCACCCATCCTGGAAACAACTTATTTGTGATGACACATAATAAAGTGGCCTGCCCTGACACACTCTTAGCTGTAGATTCTTTTGATGGGTAATGTACAAGGCTTCATTTTTTGATTAAAGTCCTTTCCGTGAAGTTTGATTGAATAGATTCAATGAATAGTCACTTGTAAAAGTTCAGGGAACAGTTTGAGTTCTGTTCTATTTGTTTTTGTTTATTTATTTGTGTGTTAGAAGGGGAGTAGCAGGACAAAGAGTTCACCCTATTCAAAGTGACTGAGCAATACTTATTTATGAGTACAATAGGAGTTTGGGGTGAAGATTTTAATGGAAGAAGCAGAAAAATATAGTATTAACAACCCCATTTAGAGTCATGATTTATTTCACCGATTTGGATTTTCTGCTCTTTTCTGGAGAAAAAAAAATTATAAATATAGTTGAAAGCATTTATCACCTGAGATACACCATTTGGAAAAGAAAACAGGAGAACATATTTTTAAACCATAAATTTCCTCTGTGTTCACCCCTTGCATAAATAAGCAGTCCGAGACTTTACAAGAAATATTAAAGTTCATTTAAATTGCAAATCTGACCTTATTAAAATGGCTTTCTCAAAGAGCCATAAACAAATAGAGAGCATTGGTAATACTGCCAAACTGAATACATTCTCAACTAGTTCTGTAATTAAAGTGGAAAAATAGAATTTTCACAGTTCAGAATAACTCAGAGATGGACTAAGACAACATGTTATGACAATAACTTGAGGTGGGGAGAATGTACCCTTCTGGAGAGTCCCTCAGTAAATGTCTCAGCACAATTACTCTTTGAAAGTCAAAATAAGTTCTTATGAACAGCTTGGAAACGTTATTATATTGTTGCTAATTTAATGTTTTGAATACTTTGTCTACAGCTACCACCTTCCCTCTAAATGTTGGAAGCATGGCCATTAAGATTTACTGTGTTTGAAGAAAGAATAAAAATGAAACAATTAAAAATGAGCTTATATCTGCAAATGGTTAGAAAGAGCTAATAAATTTTAGAATTAAAAGCTAAACAGATAGGTTGGGCTGGTTATTGAGTTTATGGAAAATCCATACCTGGTGGTATATTTGAATTAGTACATTGTCACCAAGCAAATGGTTCCCTTTAACTTAGAAAAATAATCCGAGGTGTGATAGACCATGCAAATCAAATGGAGTTGAGTTGAGTTGGAACTTGACTCATTTTTAGCTAATTTTAGCAACTGTTGGTTTATGGTTGTCTTTACACAAAGATCTAAGGTGGAGTGAAGAGTTTTTTATAAAAAAAAAAAAGTGATTTTTTTTTTTTTTTTGGAGAGGTTTTCACTATAGGGAGCGTGCACTTGCCAGACAGACAGACAGAGACAGAGAGACACAAAGCGAGAAATCACCCTCCAGGGGGTGTGGCCATGCCGCAATCCCTTCTCCTCCATTCTCCTCTCGGGATCTTGGGCACGCACGCACATGTGCCCGGCGTGAGTTTAAGCCGCCGGGTCCGGGACTCGAACCATGGTTGACTACATGGGAGTCCAGCGACATAGCCATTATGCTAACTGCTGGCCCCCAAAAAGAGTGATATTTTGAGGTGAACCATAAACACTTACATTTCACTACTGGCTGGAAATGAAGTCACCATCAAAAACCTATTTTAAATCTCGTGGTGTTCTATTCAGATGTGTTTATTTATTTATTTTTTGAGAGGTTTCTTTGCTATAGGGCACTTGTACTCACCAGAAAGACAGAGAGAGAGATAGAGAGATAGAAAACGAGAAATCACCCCCCGGGGGGATGGCCATGCTGCAATCCCTTCTCCTCCATTCTCCTCTCGGGATCTTGGGCACGCACACACACACCCCGGCGTGAGTTTAAGCCACTGGGTCCGGGACTCAAACCGCTATCGGCTACATGGGAGTTCAGCGACATAGCCATTACACTAACTGCTGGTCCCTATTCAGATGTGATTTTTTTTATTTATTTATTTACTGATTCAATCAACAAATGTTCATAGAAAACTTGCTCTGTTCTAGATACAAAGCTAGGTACTAAAGATATCATATGCACAAAACAGACATGATTCCTCACAAAGTTAAGGACTAATTCAACTTAATCTATTCCAGAAGGCAGGAAAAATTCCACCTTATTTTAGAAACATTTCTATCAAAATAAAAGACTAACATAGGTTTTGATGCTTAAGTGAGTTGTTTGCTTTTTGTTGTCCATTAAAGGAGTGATAAGATGTGTGTGTGTGTGTGTGTGTGTGTGTGTGTGTTTCAAAAGTCTTCTTTTTTGGGGACCAGCAGGTGGCGTAGTGGTTAAAGTGCTGGACACTCCCACATGGCTGACCATGGTTCAAGTCCTGGACCTGGTGGCTTACTAACTCATTTTTTCTCTCTCTCTCTGTCTCTTTCTGGTCAAATGAAAATAAATGAATGAATAAATAAAATTAAAATAATTATTTTTAAAAAGTCTTTTTTATGTTTTCATATTCTCTGAGGGTTTTTAATGTTTTATATTTTCTTATTTTTTTTAATAATTAATCACTGTACATTACCATAGCATAAAACTATTGGTAGAAAACACAGGGACACTTGGCAACATCAGAATAGGCAAAGACTGGGACCAGCAGATGGAGTAATGGTTACACCACTGGACTCCCATGAGGACAGGCAGAATTCAAGTTTTGGACTCAGCAGTTTAAAACACATAAGATACATGTGCATGTGTGCCTAAAATTCCAAGAGGAGAAAGGAGCCGAAGGGATGGCAGCATGGCCATCCCCCCTGAGGGGTAATTTCTCACTTTCTGTCTCCCTGTCTCTGTCTTTCCAATGAGTGCACATACCCATGGCAAAAATATCTCTCTCAAAAAAAAAAAAAAAACCAAAGAATAGGCAAAAAAAAACTTCTTAAATGATACCCCCCCAAAGCACAGGCAATAATCCAAGAAAATAGACAAGTTTGATTACATCAGGTTAAAAAGCTTCTGCACAGCAAAAGAAACAGTAATTAGAGTGAAGAGAGACCCCTGGAATGGGAGAACTTATTTGTCTCAGATAAGAGACTGATAATCAGTATATACAATGGACTCAAGCAGTTTACCTGCAAAAAAAAAAAAAAAAAATCTCTGAGGTTTTAATGATTCCAAATCCCTTACACAAGAAGCAGTCTGTACATGGTACAAGCTGTGATCTAACCCAATGACACAGTTTTCTCCCTAAACCCCTTCAATCGCCCACTAGCCCCCGGAAAACAGACATGCTTTTTCTGAAGCTTGCCATTTGCCAGTTTCCTGCATTGCCCCAGATTTTTAAAGGACAAGTATATGAGTCCAAAATTCCAATATTAGGTCCAAATTGTCCTATGTGGATTTGGGTATGTCTCTTAACATCTCTGTGCTTCATTTTCCTTATGCGACCGAGGAAACAACTTCTACATCCTGTAGATTTCAGAAAACTAAATGAAACAATGCAGGAAAAATCTAGTGTAAACTCCAGTCTATACACAGTTGCTTCAACTACCACATTTACAAATTACAGTTACCTCCACCACTACCTATACCACTACCTGATACTATTATTATTATTATTATTATTATTATTATTATTATTATACCACCACAAGGAACCTAGGTAAAGCAGTCTAAACTAGCCCAAAAAAACCCTAACCTGTGCTCGTTTGCATGAGCAGCCAAATATCCAAGAGATGGTGCACCGGAATCTGTGCTGGTCAGCTGGGAGCTCTACAGTCTGATGCACCCATCTGAGTAGAAAGACAATGGTTCTCTACAGACCACTGACCTATATGTACTTGGCTTCTGAGAGGAGCCTCAAATTAGGCCACAGTTGCAACGAGGTCACGTGGCAAGACAAATTCTAAGTGAATCTGTCTGACACCAGCATATCTAAATATAAATCACCTCTGAAATTTTCTGGGATTTTGGAATATCCTCCATTCATATGAAGTTAAAAGTTTCATCTTTTTTTTTCCCATTTAGTTCAATAATTAACATTAAACAAGTGGTTTCTTGAACCACGATAGGGAGTTAGATTTTATTATAGATGCCACAGGGGCCCATTGGAGAGTGCATGTGTTCACATATGTACCCAGCACGTTAGGCAATGGATTATTCTTAGTTCTCATATAATTAAATATTTCAATACAACAAAAAGCTACTAAAACAGAAATAGAAAGTAGAAAAAGAAGCAAACCACCAAGTTAATAGGGTTACTGCATTTAAGCTTTTCATTTTGTTCTATATATAAGCAATTCGGAGCAAAGAATGTGTTTTAGTTCTTGTCATTTTTTTTCTCTGTAACACCAGGAAAGAAAAAAAAGTTTCAAATGACTACTGACTAAATGTCCTAGGATTCCTCATTCAGAAAAGAACATTTTCTACGTTTGAAATGTAATAAGAAAAATATCCATCAACGCTAAGCATTTGAGTGTGGCTGCTTGCAACTAATAAATCATGAGCCTCGGTCAATAGGTTGACCCTGAAGCCTGATTTGAGAGATTGCTACGCTCCTCCATTTCTCTACGCTGACCCGACCTTTTTGTATGGTCTAGGTGTCTCAGGCAACTACCACTGTGGGGAAGGGTGGGTATGAGCTTACACCTCAATTTCTGTATCTAAATTTTTATGTGTCTACATACATATATGAGGACTTCAAAAGTTTGTGAGACATGGAGTTAAAGTACAAGTTTATTTTGGTGCAAAACATATTTGACATTTACAGTGTCTTCATAATGTGCATCTTCCATAAACTTTTCGAAGACCCTTCATATATAACACATGGTGCTATGAATACATCAAATTACTATCAAATTATAGCTGCCACTCCAACTAAACGTCTTTCATTATCACCCACAACTCCATCCTTTTAATCCAACCCAATAACAGCCAGACACAAAGAAATTAAAAAACACTTGACTGTTGGAGAAGGTCAGAGATGCTAGAGGAACATAATCCAAAGCAACCCTCCCTGGCAAATTAGTATTAAAATTAAGGGCAATTGGGACCAGCAGTTGGCGTAATGGCTATGTCGCTAGACTCCCATGTAGTGGACCACGGTTTGAGTCCCAGACCTGGTGGCTTAAACTCACACTGGGTGAGTGTGCATGCATGCCCAAGATCCCAAGAGGAGAATGAAGGAGAAGGGATTGAGGCATGGTCATCCCCCCTAGGGGATGATGTGTTGCTTTCTATCTCTCTGTCTCTCTCTGTCTTTCTAGTAAGCACACATGCCTTATAGCAAAAACCTCTCAAAAAAAATAAAAAATGAAGGGAAATTGACTCTACTGTAGCCCTCTCAAAAGTTGTGGGAAGAGGCATCCGAACTGGGAAGAGAAAGAGGGATCTGTGGAGACATCAAGCCTCCTTAGTCATCAGTTATCCTGTAAACAGCCTGTTGTCTCCTCTCACTCTATTCGTGTCCCCTTCTTTCTACTAATTCTGGCTCAGGAAATAAAATCAAGAGACTGGAACTGAGTGAAAACAAGAGGTAAACTTGATTTAAGCTTCGATTTTCCTTGTAACACAGCTTGAAAATAGCAAAGTATATGATTCCTTGAGGGGATAATAAAGAACGTGATGCATTTCTCTGAAGGCTTAGAAAAAGGCTCCTCTAGCACAGCACATGACTCTATTTCCTAGAAATTGTGAAGGAAACATCCTTCCCATACATACCATTATTTTTCTACATCTTATGTAACTTCCCAGAAAAGTCCAGTAAGCAATACCAACAGAATAAGGCTGTGGTCTAGTCTGAAAGTGAATTGGGTTAGCAGGTATTTATCATCTACTATATGCACTAGCACTGCCCAGCAAGACTGAATTACACAGGAACCTGAGATATTTTTCTCCCTAGAGAAGTCAGGATGGAGAAGTAGCATCTACACACTACACACAGGAATGCAGAGGCTACAAGAGAGAAAAACAGAACCCAGTACTAGAGCATCACACGAGGTCTGCATATAGTGAAAGTAAAGCTGGCCAGGGAAGAAGGAATGCAGTGTGGGCCAGTGAGGTCTGGGAAGGCTTGAAAGAATGGTACTGTTCTGCTAGGGGGATTCCAGGCACCGTCTGGGAGTTTCCAAACCCACCATTGCAGAGCTGTGGTCTATACACTGTCACACAGAGCTAGATTTGGACTTCCAGATCCCAGACACCTGCTTCTGTATTTCCAAGATTCTGTCTAGGGCTTTCCCCTGAACTACAAAATTCCTATTTAAAAATAAAAAATCTCAAGGTAAGTACATATAGTCAAACTCCAATAAATAGGAGGAAAAAATCTCAGGGTAAGTAGACATAGTCAAACTCCAACAAATAGGGCATGTGTAGGAATTGGCAGAATGTTTTTAAAACCTCAAAAATGTGGGACCAGCAGTTAGCGTAATAGCTATGTCACTGGACTCCCACGTAGTCGACCGCGGTTCGCATCTCAGACCCGGTGGCTTAAACTCACGCCGGGCGCGTGTGTGTGCGTGCCCAAGATCCCAAGAGGAAAATGGAGGAGAAGAGATTGCGGCGTGGCCATCCCCCCTGGGGGGTGATTTCCTGCTTTCTGTCTCTCTGTCTCTCTCTGTCTGTCTGGCGAGCACATGCTCCCTAAAGCAAAAACCTCTCAAAAAAAAAAAAAAAAAAACCTCAAAAATGTGTCTTCTTTGACTCAATAATTCTACTTGGAAGAATTTATGTTAAGGAAAAACTAAGATTGTGAGTAAAGATTTA
The DNA here is from genome assembly GCA_026018925.1 of Tupaia tana. Lineage (NCBI taxonomy): Eukaryota > Metazoa > Chordata > Mammalia > Scandentia > Tupaiidae > Tupaia > Tupaia tana. Next base: position 252,880,231 of record JAKSZU010000001.1, read on the forward strand.
ACTCTGGTTTTGTATGAATAAACAAAAAGTTTGAAGCAACCTAAACAGCCAAAGGTAAAAAATCAGTTAAACAAAATTATGCTACATTGATGTGATGAGGGACTATTTAGCCATTCAGCCATGGCACAGTGGTAAAGGCAGTGTTCCACAGTGACGAGGCTGTATGGGAAGATTCCATGTCTCCCAGGGTCTCTCTGTACGTGCTAGGCACACATGCCTGTGCCTCTGATCCCCGCCGGCTGAGGCTGGGGTAGATCATAGCTTAAAGACCTTGTTGAAAATCTCTCTCTCTCCCTCTCTCTCTCTCTTCTTTTGATCTCGCTCTCTCTCCCTCCTCTCACGGAGGAAAGAAATAGACTTATGAGACAAACTGATGCCATAGTGGTTATGTCACTGGATTCCCACATGGCCGACCCTAGTTTGAGTCCCGGTTTTGAGTCCCAATGGCTTGAAAATCATGCCAGGCGTGTGTGCATGCATGCCCAAGATCCTGGAAGTAGACTGGAGGAGAAGGGATTGTGGCATAGCCAGCCCCCCTTGGGAGGGGGTGATTTTTCAATTTCCCTCTCACTGTGTCCCTCTCTCTCTCTTACTCTCCAGCAAGTGAACACAGTCTAAGGCAAAATCTTCTAAAGAAAATACACTTCAAAAAATAGACTTAAATAAAAAAACAAAAAAGCAAAATCATGTTTTTTAAAAAACCTGAAAGATAAATATACATTGGCATAAGAAGATGTTCATTAACATATTAAACGTGTTACAAAATTTTATGTATATAATTCTAATGTTATAAACTGTGTAAAACACACACTCCCATATCCCTAAACTATTCTATGTGTATATCTATAATTATAGATCTGATTAAACACCAAGATAGTTATCTTTGGATGGGGGAATTAGGGACGCATTTTATTTTCTTTTGAATCATCTGCATTTTATAATTTCTATATGACTCCTTATGGCTTTGGATATTGAATAAGTAAAAAATCAAACTCTCAGGGAAAACTAATAACTGAAACAAGTGTAAGAGCCACTGTGATAGTCCCACAATATGGTCTGTGGGGGCCACAGGTTGATACATGATTACAGTTCAACTCCAGGCAAAAGTTTGGCAGAAAAACATCAACAACAACAACAACAGCAGCAGCAGCAGCAACAACAACAACAAAAGCATTACACTGTGATTATCAATTAATTGGCTTGGCCAATTTATCCAAGACACAACAAAAATGTCCTGGAAAATGAAGTTCACAGCCACCCAAGCTCAGTGGCCTTGTCACATCCAAATCACTGCTCATGAATCAGATAACCATGAGAATAGGGAGCACACTGCAGAGCCAGTCATGCGTGAAGGCTGCCAGGAAGGCTGGTGTTTCCTGACTTTAAGAAAGCTCAGTGGCACCAGTTATTCTCCTTGTGAACAAACAGGGCCTCCGAGAGATAATGCCAGGTCCCTCTGGAACCCAGCTGGGGGCTTCTCAGTGTGACAAAGCATGTGCTCTCAGCAAAGCGATATTGTTACTGCACAACTTAATAACCGTTTTTCAAAGAATGACAGAAAGCACATCAAAACCATATTATCCACTGAATAAGGAAAGAAATACGTAAAGCAGTTTATTAACTGGTAGAGAAAAAGATTATAGGGTAAATAAAAACGGCTCAAGAAAATGGAGATGAGGACATATTAAGGAAGAAAAATATTATAGCCACAGAATGTACACAGAACGAGGCAGGCAAAGGGCAAGCGGCTGACAGTGAATAGAGAAGATGCACTGACTCTAACTAAACACAATGTGGAAACTCATTCATGGTTTTCTTAATCCCGCAGCTGGCAAGACAGGAAATAAAATGGAGTGCACTCATGCATGCACACATAGTCAGGAAATGTAGAAATTAGAGTCCTCAAACAGTCCAGGAGGGGATAGGTGCCTTTATGAGGAAGAATCTTTTGGAAGGTAATAAATTAATAAATAACTAGATAGATGATAGATAGATGGATAGATAGATTCGATAGGTAGATTCGATAGATAGATAGATGATAGATAGATAGATAGATAGATAGATAGATAGATAGATAGATAGATAGAATCGATAGGTAGATTCGATAGATAGATGATTGATAGATAGATAGATAGATAGATAGATAGATAGATAGATAGATAGATAGAATCGATAGGTAGATTCGATAGATAGATGATTGATAGATAGATAGATAGATAGATAGATAGATAGATAGATAGATAGATAGATGATAGATAGATAGATAGATAGCTCAAAGAAACTAGATGCCCATCCCCCAGCTATGGAAGTGGGGAGTAGAGCCCATGACCTGGTGGTGAAATAAATCCAACAGAGCTCAGCTCCCTGTCAATGCCTCCCACAAGCTGACAGCTTGCTTTTCTTCTGTATCCACTTCCCTATGGCTCCATTATTCTGCAAGAGTCTCTACAGAAAACTATAACCCTAAAAGTCACCTCCAAGACATTAGTTCCACTCTGACAAATGCTCATAAGCACTCTGGACACGTGAGTGTGTGAACTCCTACTGCACATGACATACTCCCAGCCTGAGCATTTTTATCTACCATTTTATTGGCGAAAGTAGTAATATTCATGCCCAAGCTCCATTTCCTGTGGCATTTCTCTCCTTTGGGGTACACCTTACTTTCTATACTTTTGCTAAGGTATAGCTTATGAGTAATTTCTTGATCCCCTCAATAACAGGCCCTTTTGCAACCTTGAGCCTGTGAAGCTCTCTTTGCTTTGCTAACTCACAGATTAAACCCAAGTGGCACTCTCTCAGGAAACTTCTGTGCCAGCCCTGTCCCTTACTCTAGGTAGGGTTCCTGACCTCCTTTGGTTACTAGACTGACAGCTCTTTGAAAACATGAAGTGAGTCTTTTTCCACTTTCACATCTGTCTATCAAACTTATATGCTGGCTCTCAGATGATGCTCAATAAATTCTTGCTAACTGAGTGAGCAGCTGAGCATCCAAATAACTTCTTTGCAAGGCCATTCTTCGTTGTTCATGTTTTAGGAAAAGGAATACAGATTCTGCTAAAAGAATGTCTAAGAAAAGAATCTTGCACTAAGGGCTTCCTATCCTCCCCAAATTTTTAGGTAGATTTCATCTTGACTTTCCATACTAACTCTTCATCAGTTCAGCTTATACTAAACACTTTTGGGAGGCAAAGCTTGGCACAGTGGGTTCCGAACACCCTGCCCCTTAGGAGTTTATAATATAATCCTAAATTTATGGCTCATACAGAGTTTAAGTATTAGCTCCATTTATTTAACACCTGCTACAAACTCCTTGCAGGTGTAGCTCCCCCAGCATTGCCAGCCACCATGGTCATTGTGGACCCCTGAACTTGAGTAGGGGAGCCCTGTCCCCTGTCCTCTGCTCACTTCAGGGCTCCTTCATAAATGGAGCCTCTACATCAATTACTCCCCCTAAAACACACATCATTATTATTCCCTTTTCCACAAGGGAATTCACAAGAATAAATATAGTTAGTCAGTACTAGCCGGTATCAGAACCTTTGTCTTCCCAAAATACCATGGTTCCATTCTCACTTTATAGGCCCTCTCTCTTTCACCCTTTCTTTGTGACTCCTAACATTTAAACAAACAAACAAACAAACCTATCAGTGCAATAGCTTTCATGTGACAGACTAGTAGGAGCTGAGCTAGTTGTCTGGTTAATAACTCTGGGTTCTGATGTTGGAGAAATCACTCTGGGCAAGGGATGAAGCCACTCTCTTTATAAACTAGTTTATGAACTCTGCACTTAGCATGACATTGAAAGGAAGAGAGAGAAAGACCACAAATTGCTTCAGAAGGAAACAGATCAATGCTGAGGCCCTTGGAATGGTACTTGATTTGTTGCACCTTCACAAAAAAGAAATACCTATATAAGGAGTTGATATTTGTAGATATGGACTCTCTTTGGCAAAACCCACACAGCTGAAGAGCAGGCTAGAACTATCAAGCCAACTGCCATTGAGAAAATACTTGAGAGGTTAAGGAAGAAACTGTGGCATTTTATCCCCCCAAGGCACAACCACAGCCCTGACAGCTAACGAACACATTTCACTATGCTGCTTTATATTAATGGAAGGAACAAGTGATTTGACCTATGTGTTATTAAAGCAAGACTCCAGCTGAACAGTAGGTTCAGCCATGTGCAAAAATAAGGCTCTGCCTATAACTCCTGTTTTATTAGTTTGGGTTCTCCAAAAAGCAGATGCTAACATGGGACTGGATATAAAATATATTTATTGGGGAAAATGTTGATCAGGAAAATAGAGTGGAAAGGGAACAGGCAAAGCCTGGGAGAGCTGTGAAGCCACAATGTAGATCTGACCCATTCAAAGGAGACAGAAAAGGAAGAAACTAGATTAGATGTCCTTAAGTGTCATGAAGTCTAAAGAAAGTTCCATCAGGCTGTCAGGAAGCTCTTCAGCCAAAGTTTCCTGTCAGAGGAGTCCTGCATCTTGAAGAAATGAGACTTTATCTGTTTCCATGCTGTGGTCAGCCATTAACTGAGAACAGCCAAGAGAAAGCAAAGGGAAATGACCCCTGAAAGAGTCTATGGAGTCCATGGACCCACTGGGAGCCACACTTCGTTTAGGATATAATTTATTGCCCAGCCTTTTTCGTCCCTTACTCTAACAGGAGCCAGGATGATGTTCTGGTCTCTGGATGGCCGTGTCAACTGAGACTATCTATCTATTTGTCCTCAAAATGTCTGGTTGTTCCCGTTTACCCAGTGTACCTTCATCTGAGTAAATGGCCCACATTCTCTATAGAAAAATAGAACCATCATGGGGCCCACTTATCATGGTTAAAAGGCCCTAGATCTGATCTGACTATTGACTTAGATCAATTTGACAAGTGATTGGGACATTTTCTTGGGTGAACACCTTCAGTCAGTCTCCTGTTTCTTTGTTTCTGCCATTTTGTTGTTATTGATGATGGTGGTGGTGGTAAGCAGAATCTTTGTTGGCTGCTCATCTATTTTGTCCTAGGAATACTAATCTCTTCTCCTTCATTTTCCTCTTGGGATTTTGGGCATCCTTGCACACATGATCAGCATGATTTTCCAGCCACCAGGTCTAGGACTCAAACCATGGTAAACTATGTGGGAATTCAGTGCTTTAACACCACACCACCTGCTGGCCCCAGGAATGCCATGTTCTATTAATACTGTCACAGCTTCCTGAAGGCCAAGCCTTTATGGCTGCCCTCTGACCTTGCCATAGTATAGTGACTTTCTGGCTCTCAGGAGTTAAGCCCTGTCACCTGGCCTCTATTACTTCAGGGCTCTATCCCCCATGAATACTACCAAGCACATCTTTGTGACTGTCTTTCCTACCACCATTGTGGTCTTGTGTAGGAACCACTACAGAATTCCTTAGTGATGGCAGTGTCCCTTCATTGGCACATTGCTGATGACCTTGGTGAATGGTATGCCCTCAGATTCCCCCAAGGAACACAGTCCTGTGGTCAATTGTCTGGCCCACATAATAGACACATTACAGCAAGCCCTCTTTCTTCAGCCTCTTCATTCCAACCCCAGCTGATTACCAGGGCAACTCAGAGATCTGACCTCGCTCAGCATTGACAGTCATTTTCTGCAGGATTCTGTGAACCATCTTTGCCATGACTTTGTTCCTTCCCCCCTGAAGTTCTTGTCATAGTACTAGGTCTGTGTCCCAAAAAAGTGCTCCCAAGACAATGAATTTTTGCTCACAGACACTTGTATTCTATGTCCCTTGATCAAGTGCCTTCAAAAGCCAATTTCTAGAATATTTCTCTGGCTCCTGATGGTACATCTAGCTATTTTTTTCTGCTCCTTTGAAATATAATCTCATTCCTACCTAATTAGACCCAACATGTCCCCAGCCGGACTATGCTGGGATTTAATCTTAGTTATCAGCCATGACAGCCAGTGTGTAGGGGCAGCTTTTAGGAGGGGGAGGCCAATTGCTTTTTGGAGGAAGGGCCTCAGTAGTGTCTTCCAGCATAGAGAAGAGCAGACCACCTCTGCAAACCCTGAGGATTCAGAAGTGAGAGCTGCAAATCCAAAGGACATCAAGGTGTCCTTTACCATGTTTCAGAGGCTTCAGTTTTCCCATCAAAGGCCCTGGTCTTGGGGAAAAAAAACTACCTTGGTTGAGCAGTTAAATATTTCTGGAGCTCTGAAGGTCTATCAGAGCCTCAGTCTGCTGTTCAATTGTGTCCAATCCTCCCATGCAGGAAATAAAGAGTCTTGTAAAGTACCAAGGAGGCCGGCCCTCTGGCTCTCATGTTTAATCTTTAAATGCTTGTTAGTTTCCTTTAATTTCTCATCTCTCTTTGCAGGACTCAAACAGTGGAGTGGGCCATATGAGATCCAGCACCTTAACCACCATGTCACTTTCTGGCCCATAAAACCTAATATATTTGCTATCCAGTCCATGACAGACAAAGTTTTTGCAGATCTCTGTTCTATGTCCTCTATCACATGATTTAAATGAATTAAATGAATAGTGAGCCACTATGGGGCCTAGTGGTTAAGGGAGGCAAATCCCACATGGTAACCAGGTAGTTCAAATCCCAGCCCCAGTGACTTGAAAATTGTGGTGGGCATATGTGCATGCATGCCCAAAACCATGACAGGATGGAGAAACGGAGGAGAAGGAATCGAAATATGTCCATACCCCATTGTGGGGGTGCTTTCTTCCCCTCTCTCTCTCTCTCACTCTTTCTCTCACTCTCACTCTCTCTCACAAGTGCATTGTACTCTCCAGCAATTATAAAAAGAAAAAAAATAGTGAATCACCACGCTTCTGCAAAACCCAATGGAAGGCAACCTGGAAGCCAAGTTGGAATTTACAGGCAGTGAAAAGTAGTTGAAGATCTGTAAAGAGTGATTCTGCTCTCTTTGTTTCATGTTGAAGCTTATTTACGCTACTTCAATTATTATTACTATAACTTTAGCCCTAAAGAGGACATTAGGATAAGGGAGAAAAGTAGGAGCAGGAGCTAGAAAGAGAAATGCACAAGATAAAAAAAGACATGGTCACCCTTCAGAAATGGAGGAGCTAAGGCAAATTACTGGTGAGCATGAGGAAGAGAAGGGGAAATAAAAGTCCTCGAGAGCTCCTCAGAGACCCTCTTAGAGATGGTGTGGAATCACATAAGTGGCAAGGAATCCTGGCCTCATTACTTATCAATGCATTTCAGTGACACTAAGCCTCAATTTTCTCAACTCTAAAATATTGCAGGAGTCAGTTCTAGTAGGTGAGATGTTCCTACCGTTCATTCCCACATGGCCCTGCACTCCCCACCCCCCACAGCACAGCACATTTAAGGAGACACCCATATGTCTACTTTTCTTGATAGCTCCACGTGTTCACCTTTTAAATCCAGCACTTTATCTGCTCATTGGTAGGCACTCATTAAATATGAAATGAATAAATTAATGGCATGACGATTAAATTAGATGTATGTGAAAACAGATGTAAGTTAAAGCACCTAGCCCAGATCCTGAGACATTCAAAGGGCCTAATGCATGGGTTTGTTTTTTTTTCTCATCTATAAAAGAGCAAAAATCAACCTGCCCCTCCTCTTGCTAGCTGTTGCAATTTCACAAGCTTGTCGTGCTAAACACCAAATGCCACCTGCTGAAGTTTCATAAACCCCAGGGAAAAGGATAGAGTCAAAAGCTGTTTCCATGATAAATTACCCTGTGTGTTTCTCTCAAAAGCTGTTTGCAGATGACATAATCATATATAAGAACAGACTCGTACTCTCGGGCTACCATTCTCAAATACAATGACTTATTTCCTACAGAAAATTGAAGAAGGAAAATGTGTGTCATCTTTTTCTGCAGTTCCTCATGGAGAACATTCTCTTTGTTTTGTTTCTTATTTTTTATTTTTAACAAAAAGATGTCGAACACAAAGATCAGAAAGTTGCGTCTTGTGAAGTCTAGTCTAGAGAAGCAGGACTGAAAGGAGAAACGGAGCCCCTGAAAGAGATATCAGAATAACTCCCACTCTGTATGAGCATTTCCAGACCCCCCGTGGACTACAGCAAACAGTTAAAATCCTCCTTTTCCTTCTCTCATCCACTTTCTTCTCCAGTTCCAGTTGCTCCCACACCTGCACAGGTGAGACAAAAGACACCTGGCTTTTACTAGTTTTAAAGGCCATAAGTAGGTCCTGAAAGATCAACAGCTTATCTCCCCACTTCCCAACTGGGAGACTTTGGGAAAGCGTTTTCTGATCAGTGAATGGGAATGGCAATGCCCAAAGCACAGAACTGTTGTCGCAAACAGATGTACCATTGAGATATGCATATAAAGCACTTTATACTTGCTAAGTAGAGGCTTACTTTTGTCAATACAAGTTATATCAACAATGTGATTCTAGAGGCAGTCTCATGTCATCTAAAAATTTCTATCATTGATTGAGAGCTTACAATGTGCTGAGTCTATTCTAATTGTTTTTTCCATGTCTCTGTGTTATCTTTGCAATAGTCCCATGAGAGGGGAAGTCTTGTAATCCTCAAGTACAGATAAGGAAACTAGCCCATGATTATGCCACTGGTGAGTGGCAGAGATGGGCTTCAAGAAGTAGGGCACTTGGGACCAGCAGTTGACTTAATGGCTATGTCGCTGGACTCCCATGTAGTTGACCGTGGTTCGAGTCCCGGACCCGGTGGCTTAAACTCACACCGGGTGCATGTGTGTGCATGCCCAAGATCCCAAGAGAAGAAATGAGGAGAAGGGATTGCAGCATGGCCATCAACCCTGGGGGTTAATTTCTCGCTTTCTGTCTGTCTCTCTCTGTCTTTCTGGCGAGCACACACACCCTTTAGCAAAAACCTCTCCAAAAAATAAAGTAATTAATTAATTTAATTTAATTTAATAAAGAAGTAGGGCACTTGACTACTAACTTGGGTGGTTCACCTCTGAAATACCAGAGACACTCACAGATATGCCAACAACCAATCAGGAAGGAAGAATATTAGTAATAATACCTTTTTAAAAAAGTTTTCCATTCTTTTACTCTAATTTCCTGGAAATTTTCTAGCTCTTTCACTCAATAATTTGATCAAAATTTATAAATTTTCAATAAATGCCCATTTTGTATAAAGAGAAAAAAAGAACTAATACAAATTATTAGTACAAATTATTTTGTATATTTTGTATATAATTTTGTATATTTTACATATAATTGTGTAAAACACAAACACTGGTACGGCAGATGACATAATGGTTATGTAGCTGGATTCCCACATAGTTGACCGTGGTTTGAGTCACGGAATCAGCGATTTAAAACTCACACCAGACGCCTGTGCATGTATACCCGAGATCCTGAGAAGAAAATGGCGGAGAAGGAATTGCAGCGTGGCCATGCCCCCTGGGGGCTGATTTCTCACTTTCTGTCTCTCTGTCTCTCTCTGTCTTTCCAGCAAGTCCACACAGTCTATAGCAAAAATCTCTCTGAAAGAACAACCAAACCCTAAGAAAAGGCAACAAGGGGCAGGAGATGGGGTTAGGGGGAGGGGGCAAGAGGAGGGGAAAAGAGACAGAGAGGTATTTTTGATGTACCCAGTCTCCCAGTTAGCTGGGGTTACAAGCACGTGCAATCATACCTTGGCTCAGGATCCAAATGTGGGCCTTTCATGCACCATGAATCAGCACCCTACCCTCCTTGTGCCACTGTGACCAGGCCACTCAAAGTGATTTCCACCCTACGCACTATCTTTCCAAGTTGACCACATTTTCCTTTACACCCATTTTTCAGGAAAAAAAATTATTTCATAAAATGAATATTACACATTTAACCTTTTTTTACACAAAACTCAGCATTTTCCTTATTATCTAGACTTCACAGTGGAGGTCAATAGTGCTTACTTAAATATACCAAGGTTCCCCTAAACACATAAAAAGTTAAATTTTCTCCTACTTAAATTCAATAGCTTATTCTCTTCCACTCTTCACATGTGCTAGTTTAAGCCTGACATTTAGAAACTGCCTAAAACTGTTTCCATGAATGGAATCCTGCCAAAAAATAAAAGTTTATTTCTCTCTGGTTTTATGCCATCGGACTACTTTGCCCTCTATTGTCCAGGTGCTCTATAAAAATCTTGCATATGTTTACTAACCATTGCCATTATGCTAAATACTATACAAACATCCAAATGAAAATAGAGACAAATAAACTATACTAAATGTCATTCTGCATCAGACCTAAAAGCTGGCCAACTCACTTCATTTAGAAAGCTTTGGACAAACATTTTCTGAAATGTGTCAACCATGGAGCTAGGCACATTCTCAAATGGTTAATATTCTGAGATGTATGTTGCATTGATTATGGTTCTCCAAAGAAACAGAATCAACCAGATATGCATATATATATATATATGTGTGTGTGTGTGTGTGTGTGTGTGTGTGTGTCTGTATATATATATATGTATATGTATATGTATATGTATATGTATATGTATATGTATATATATATAGAGAGAGAGAGAGAGAGAGATATTTTAAGGAATTGACTCATACACAGGGTTGGCCTATAGGTTGGAGACGCAGGGAAGAGTTGCAGGTTGACTCTAAAGACCCTGTACTGGCAAAATTCCTTCTTGCTCAGGGGAGGTCAGTCTTTGTTTTCTTAAGGTCTCCAACTAGTTGGAGGAGTTCCATCACATTATGGAATGTAATTTGCTTTATTCAAAGTCCAGCAGTTAAACGATAATCTCATCTGAAAAACACCTCCATAGAAATATTCAGACTAGTATTGGGCCAAAAAACTGGGCATCCTGGCCCAGCCAGGTTGGAGACATAAAATTAATCATCAGATCTATAATATCAGCCAAGATTAAGTAACAAATATCAAAACATCTATACTTCCCCTTACTAAATCCTTATACCATTACCCTTTACTAATATTTTCAAAATCCTTGTGTAATCTCTTTTCATTTGTAAGAATAAAATTCCCAAATGTAAATCTTAAACATATGAAACAAAGGCTGTCAACATTGAAATACAGAAAAATCTCTTTAATTAGACTGACTCTGTCCAAGATCAGTCACAGAAAATAAAAATGTGAATTATTGGATAGTCAAAGATATACAAGCTTATTAAGCACAGCTAAATATTTTAGCGAAAATATGATCATCATGTTAGAAAGTCAATTTCTTTCTGGATCTGCTTTAATAAGCAGATTTAAATGATCAGTAAATAGCATGTCAGTTATTGATGTGGAAATAGGTGCCAAATGGACTTTCAGATAATGTGTTCTCGGGGGTGATCATGCAGCCAAGTTTTTGTTATTAATGAAGGTTAATTTTTCAAGGTTATATCTAAATTGGAGTAGATTCTATGTTAACAAGGTCCAAATTATTAAGGTTCATCTAAGTAGGTAAAGGAGGAGTTCATCTAACAACTTCATCAGGCCATAGGATTTTTTTTATTTCTTAAGAGGCAATGCGTCCCATTAGTGTTATCCCAGAGAAGAATCTAGAAAAGATTCTAATGTGAGGAATGCTCCTTTCAGTGTGGTCAATAAAAGCTTTGAAGGGTAGAATATTTCAGAAGGACATGCAAGCAAATGCCTTGCACAGGGCCTGAATAAATGTCTGCTAGTGTGGCATGTGAGCCTCAGGTAAGGCCAAGTTGAGCAATAGCTGCAGGTCAATTCAAGTCCAAAACTGTTCCCCATTAGACTTTAGAGACACAGGGCACATTAGAGAGGCTGATCAAACGGGAAGTGAAGAGCTATTCTAAGATAAAACTAGATTGATGGAGGCGTTTTACATAGAAAATTTGCTTCAAAAATTCCAAAATTGTTCCTGCAAACATGCCTCTGTGTATGTGTACTTTTGGAGTCCTTTTTTATTACAAAGCACTCATCAAAAGAAAAGATCTTTGAAATCTTTTAGTGCATTTTCCATACAGGACAAGTCCAGTCACGTTTGGCTGCATCGTCATCATCGTGCTTAATGTTTTTCCTTGATAGCCAATCATCTTCCATGCAAGATTCTTTATTTACGTTTATTTATTAATTTCTTTTATCAGAAACTGAGAGGAGAAAGATACAGCACATCCAACAGGGTTTTCATGCCATGATTCAACCTCAGGCTCAGTCAGTCGGAATCACAGGCACACATTGTGTGCCAAACAAGCTCAGGGAGGACCTGGGACACAAATCCAAGACCTTCCTGTGTAGGTCCAGTTGCTTTACTACTTTACCACTTCCTAGCCTTTTCAGACTCTTTGAAAAGCTTCTAGTAAATAATAATTATTATATATAAGAAGGTAGTCATACTCCTCAATTTCAGCTTATCCCATTTTTCATTCTTTTTTTCCTTGAACTGCCTATCTTGACAATTAACCTTACTTCTTCTCTATAATCTATGTTGATGAAGAGACTGAGAGCTCATTTCCTATCAAAAGAATCTGGATAAACAGGAGGTGTCGTTTGAGACTCTCTATAGTGATCCCATTTTGGCCTGGGACTAAAAGCAGAATACTTTGTAATTTGCTGCCCAAATGTTTCTATACGTTCAGAAGGGTCCCCAGAATTCAGGAGCAGAGAGCTCCCTGAAGTAATGAGAAGAAACCTTCATCAGTGGGTTGGGGGCCAGGAAAACCTAGTTTTGAACACTTGCTTTACACTTGGGCAAGTCAGAGCCTCAGTTTCTCGCCAGTTAAATGAGAATGATTCTGTATGGTTAGAGACAATGTAAATGTAAGTTTCTCAGCCTGTCACATAGTAGGCACTCTGTCGATGCTGGTTTCTAAATACTCAAAAAAGAAATTACATTGGCTATAGGGTTTAGGTAGTTTGAAAGAATAGCTGGAGGACAAGATATAAAAACGTACATAAATAATTTATTTTCCATATTGATGCAGCTTTCTTAATAAGAAGTTTGACACATTCATTTTCAGTTTTAATAAAGAAGGGCAGATATTCAAACTCTATAAATTCAGCTCAGCTCAGCTCAGTCCACAGGGGGAATGGGCTCAGGCAGGCCTGGACACCTCAGGGGTGTTTCTATCCAAGGATCATAGAGAAAGATGCATGTGCCCTCCAAGGTGGGACAGAGTGGTCATGGGAAGCCCTTGTTATTGCAGGTGGCCAATGTCCAATGTCCAGTTCTTCAGGTTTCTTCTAGGACACCCACTTCGCTGTTGCAACCTAACCTTGTCTCCCCCATAAGAAATAGTTAAAAGGCCCAAGCAGCTCAGCACCATGTAACACTAAAAGGCTTCCTCCTAGAGGGCCAAGAACATCAAAGACCAAACTGGGTCTCCACTGATCTTTGGGACACATCTGCCTACCTACTTTTGACATCAGAGCTACAAGAATCATGTAGCAAAAGAAATACCCCAGAGGGAAAAACCTTGCATACTCTGTAGTGCCTGATGTTTGATTGTGCCGAGGTGAATGCTGAAATTCATTTGATGTATTTATGGCCCCTACTCGGTGTGATGCCTTCAAAGAATGTGATGACCAAATGCCACGAGGCTTCCTCAGAAATGTACCATGGACCCAATAAACACATAAATAATTTGACATTTCTTTGACATTTATTGGCTTCCCAGAGGCTTATGGTATATGAAAGACAGGCCACTTGAATTTTAAACAGTATCCTGCTGACATGGTTTGGGTTATTGTTTAAAAATAGTTTTGTCTACATGCAATCCACCTCCCAATGCAAGTTAAAAAAAGAAATTTAAAGGAGTATTGAAGAACTACACATGTTTTTTGGCAAGTGCTTGGAGATTGATGGAGAGACTCCCATTTCTTCTCTGCAAGAAGGAGAAGCAACACTGAAGAAGGGAATTTCTTCTACAGGACTCTGACCTTCCATCTTGTTCAAAGGATCCCACTGCTCCAAAGACTTAATGGCATCCAGTTAGTTAGGGGTGAATTTAATGAACTGCATTGACCAGTACATAAAGGTACTCCTTTGATGTAGGTGATGATGGTGCTATGGATAACTAGCATTACTTCAGGGCACAGGGTCACATGAATTTCTCCATTGGAACCACCTGCACCAAGAGGGAAGGCAAAATCATGAAGGAGAAGCTCCAGGCTGAGGCACAGACAGGTTTCCTGTTGACATCTTGCACCAATATGCTAGGACCAATTGAGGAAGCTGTATCTCATCTTCAAATGGCTGAGCTTTCTACTGTGGCTGTTAAAAAAATATGCTATTTGTAATTGTAACCAGATTGTCCCTCCCAAACACACTATAGAATCTGGTAATAAAGGTAATGGTCTTCTATAAAACAACGGTTTCATAAAATGATCAGAGCCTGGCCCAGTATCCTAAACACTTACCTACCCCTTAAAGTGTTGAATTAGATTAAAATGCCATGGGGATATAACTGATGTAATGTTTCAAAATCATAAATGCAGGAGGAGGGATTTTAAAGCTGGATAATGGAGAGAATGGAATAATGCAATAAAAGCTGGCTCAAATGCTGAGTCTGTGATACTTGATTTATTGTTTTAATATAATGCTGTAAAGGCCATGCTTGAATATACAGCAGTATTTTATTTATCTAATAGTCGTGATGCTAACAATGGTGTTTAACAATGACTTTAGACTTTATTCAGGATATTCCCTAAGAGGAGTAACACAGCAGAAGTGGGGGTTGAAAGGCTATGTTTCAGGAGTACCTGAGAGCCCCTCTGAAAATGCGGTTCTTTACCTCTTCGGCATGGCTCTGCAGCTTTAAGAACTGCCTCCAGCCCTGCAAAGCTCTGCAAATCAGACACAAGATAAAGGTCCTGGCGAATAATAACAGCACACAGGACTGGCTTGAACCTACAGCTCTGGGTCCTCCCTGAAGTCAGTGCTGCAGAACACACACCATTGGGAGGAATCAGGGGGAAGAGCCACAGAAAGTAAGAGGGAAAGTACCGTGTATATGTTCCCTGTCACCCTCATTCTTGGGTTGTGCCAGAGACAATGGCATAAACCACCTGACCGAAGCTCTGCTTCATTCTCGGGACTTTTTCAAGTTGTCTTATAATGAAATATGAGTTATTAGGTTTCATATATTGTCCAACTTCCTTCTTTAAAGAATCTAAATCTGGATCCAGGTGTCAGCATGGCAGTTAAGGTGCTGTAACCCACATAGCCAACTCTATGGTTCAAGTCCCGGACCCTCTGGCCTGAAAAATACAGCAGACATGTGTACATGTGTGCCCAAAATCCCAGGAAGAGAATGAAGGAGAACAGATTGTAGAATGGCCTTCCCCCCTTGAGAGTAATTTCTCACTTTCCCTCTCTCTTTGACAAGTGTGCTTGCCCTATAGCAACAATAAAACAAAACAAAGCAAATCTAAGCTAAAAAAAAAGTCACTGGAGAACTATTTCCACCAGTTCATTCTCAGCCCAATGGTGGGACCCCTATTGCTCCCTCAGCAACATGACACAATAGCTAAGAGAAGCTCTGTGCTCTGACGCTGTTCTGCTCCCTGCTGGTCTTGTGACTACAGACCTCATGCTAATTTATGACAACTCTTCAAGCCATAGTTTCTCCATCCTTACAATGGGAATAAAAATGTTACCTGCCTCACAGACGGTTACGTAAAACACTATGTATAACCAGTAACATCGGAACACGAGTGGTTCAGGGACTATTATCAAACCTTAATATTTCCCTTTAAAATGTATTTGGTGAAGAAAGTTTTTGCTTCTCACTTAGTAGAAGACTGTCTGAATCATGACCCACAAGACATGGGCCTCAGATAACACAAATCGCTACAATCATCTCTTAGATACAGTTCTAATTCAGAAATTAGAAGATCCAGTTCCAGCTAGTGATCACACTTGACTTAAAATCTTCTCACCTGCTAAGCCAGGCTCCACTCCACAGGGAACTTGCACAATGGTTCTCTTAGGCAGAGTCCCTTTAAACTGGCCCACAGACCCAGTGTTCTGAAAACTATTCACCTCTGGCTCATCATGTTCATAGAGCTCTGACCCCCTTCCCTATTTCCTCCTCCCTCCTGTTCACTCTCCTCAAGTTTCAACACACCATGCCCCACAAATGCAGTGCACACAATTCACTCTCCAATTGTCTCACTGAAGCCCCTAGCTGAAGAGGAGGGAGGAGTTTTATGCCATCTAACCCCTGATCCTTTAAAAAGCTGCATTTAGTAGGACATTCCTTTTGGAATTTTGTATCTATAGTATTCTGGTGCTTCTGATAAGATATCCAGTTTGCCTCCTGTGACCCGTGTGGTGGAGTGGTTAGCTCATGCCTTGCCTATAGTAAGTACTTAATAAACACTTCCATCTAGAGGAGTAATGCCAGTCATAAATTATAACACTAAGAAAGTGCAATAATACCAAGTTTGAAACTACAATAAAGGCATGTTTCCACTTTGCTAAAAGTCCTCCAGTGGGGCTGGCCCCACAGCACAGTGGTTGAGCGCTGTGCATTGGGAGCCACATCCCACGTGATTCACTGTGATCCAAGTCTGGACCTAGTAGCTCAAGGAAAACATGCTACACACATGTGAGTGCATACCCAAAATCTTGACAAGAAGCAGAAATGGAGGGAAAAGGATGGTGGTGTGACCATGTCCCAACAACAGGAGGTGCTTTCTCTCTCTCTTTCTCTCTCTCTCTCTCTCTCTCTCTCTCTCTCTCTCTCTCTCACACACACACACACACACACACACACACAAATGTACACACCTCCTGGCAAGTAAAAATTAAACAAAAATCCTTCAGTAACTATCGTTCATACCTCAGCCTCTTCTCATTTTCTAAACTTCTCCTACCACCCATTTCTTCCTGCATTTCCTCTAGCCACATCAGTGTATATGCTGTTCTTTTTTTCTGTTTCCCGTCTCAGGATCTTTGCCCTTCCTGCTCCCACTGCCTATGCACTGCTCCCAATCACCAGTTGCACTCTCATCCCTCCCATAGAGGTCTATCTTGACCAATTGGAGTAAATTATTCCACCCTCCACCAATCCCAGGCACAAATAAACCCATTCTTATAAATTTTTTTGTAACATTTACCATAGTCTGAAACAATCTTATTTTTTTCTATTTGCTGTTGCTGTGGATGAAACATCTGAGTATCAAATTAAAATGTTGAAGTCCTTTGGAGGGTGAAGTCTCAGCAGAAAATCTTCATTGGCACCGGTTCCAGCTCCAATGGCGTCTTTGCATCTCCTAGATCCATATGTTGAAGTCCTAACCTCGATTATGACGGTATTTGGAGGCAGACCCTCTGGGAGTTAATTCGCCTAGATGAGGTCATGGAGGTGGGGTTCTTTGGATGGGATCAGAGACCTTCTCCATTCCTTCTAAGAGGAATGGAGACCAGAGGTCATTCTTTCCCACCTTCCATATGAGGACACAGTAAGAAGAAAGCTGTTCGTTAGCCAGAAAAAGCCCGCACCCTGAATCGTATCTATCACACCTAGATATTGGACTTCGCAGCCACCAGAACTATGAGAAATGCATGCCTGTGGATTAAGCCCCCAGTCGATAGTGTTTTGTTATAGCAGCCCGCGCTGACTAAAATAGTTCATTATCTGTCTCTTTTCTTCCCTCAAACAGTTAGTGTCTCCTCTATAATTTTCGTCTAAAGGAAAATTATTTCTTTTCAAATGCATGGGAACCTCACAAGCCTGTTAGATATGATAACAGTATAATAATAACCATTAACATGTATTAGTGCTCACATGAGAGCCTGTGGGTATTAACCCAATTGAAACAACACAGAATAAGGTAGGTATCATCATTATGCCCATTTTCTCCTAAGGAAACTAAAGCATAAAAAACTCATGTAAAAGAGGCCAAGGTTAATGGCTAGTAAGTTGCAGGGTCATAATTTAAACACAAACCACCCGTTTCTAGAATCCGAACTCTTCACTATCAAGGAGTACCATCTTGTACTTTCTATCACCTTCCATGAACAGAGTGGAGGTTCTGCCAACAGAGAACCTCCATTGTCTTTAAAAATATATTTTTTTAATTATTTATTTATTTATTTATTTATTTTAATTTGACCAGATAGGGACAGAGAGAGAGAGAGAGAGAGAGATGGAAAGTGAGCAAGCAAACTGCCAGGACCAGGGCTCAAACCGCGGTCGGCCATGTGAGAATACAGCATCCCTAATCACTACACCACCTACCAACCCTGGGAGCCCATGGTCTTTAACTACCTGGGCATGATCACCTCTTGCCATTCTACTCTCTCCCTGCCTTTAGAAATTCACAACACAGCTATATATTTAAGATTGGATTTTTACACAAATGCACAGAGTAGTCATAAATCTACAAATTAAAGACCTTAAATTTTTACCATTCAAATTCTTTTTAGCTTAATCGTGATTTTATAATGTTTCTCTGAAATCTCTTTATCAACATCTGCTTGGCACTGGCTTCAAAGCTAGACTGCAGAATCCGTTCATTGTTTACACACCAGCCGTATACGTGTTTCTCAGCCACGAGACGTGACGTCTAGACCAACTCAACAAGATCTTCCCTTGCATCCTTTATCTTTTCTTTCCTCCTCACTTTCCTTTTCTTTTGAGAAAAAGCATATGTAAAGAAGGACAGAACTGTAGGCTCTATAAAAATAATGATGACCATTTATTGAGAACTTCTTGCAGAGACGCAATGTACCATTGAAATACGTGGGCTCTGGAGCCAGAGGTACGACGAACACTCACTGAGATGTTGAGCATCTTCCTTCTCCCAGTGTTTCAGTCCCCTCCTCTGCAAGATGGAGATACGTTCATAATAGAATATTTGACTATTAAGTCAGTTAGTATATATAAAGTGATTTAGAACATTACTGGCATAAAGCCGTTATTAAATACGATGGGCCTGCTAGTTTGGCACAAGAGAATGGAAAACAGAAACTGTCAGAAGAATCTCCAGACTGGGAGAAGAGCTCAGCTAGCCTATGGACTAATAGCAACTGCGTGAAATGTAGTCCTGAGAAACATTTTGCCTAGAAATACATTAACAGCAAAACTCAGAATTGCCAGTGCCTAAGATCAAATCTTTTCTTTAAAAACTAGGTATCTGGGGGGCCAACAGGTGGTGGGATGGTTAAAGATGCTGGATTCCTACATGGCTGACCACGGTTCGAATCCTGGACTGGGCAGCTTGCTTTCTCACTTTCTCTCTCTCTCTTTCTCTCTCTGTCCCTCCCTGATCAAATTTAAATAAATAAAGCTAAATAAAATAATTTTTTAAA
This sequence comes from Tupaia tana, assembly GCA_026018925.1. NCBI lineage: Eukaryota > Metazoa > Chordata > Mammalia > Scandentia > Tupaiidae > Tupaia > Tupaia tana. The sequence goes on from JAKSZU010000001.1 coordinate 252,899,479, forward strand.
AAAACTAGGTATTTGGTCTTGTGACTGTAATGTTACATTATTTTAATGTATTATTCAGTTATATTCAATATACCACTATGATTCAGGCAAGAAAGAAAAAAGAGAAGCACTTTCATTTTCTAGTTTTCTAGGTACTGACAGGTCCGTTTTAAATAAGCTTCCAGCCAGTACAGAGTCATCCTCTACCTAGCCTGACAAGAGGCCAGGCTCTAGGCCCTGCTTGAACAATTCAAATGAAGGGGGTGGAAGGGTGGGCATCTCTGTTTCTCAAAACACACTTCGTGGTAGGCTGAGTAATAGCCCACCAAGTTGCCCAAGTGCTAATCTCCAGAAGCTGAAATTGTTACCTCACATGACGAAAAGGACTTTGTCAGTGTGATTGAGTTAAGGATTCTGGGGGAGACGGGAGCTTATCCTGTATTATCCAGGTGGGCCCTGAACGTAATCACAAATGTCCTCATGAAAGAAGGGATGCTGAACTACAGAGATAGGAATTGCGATAATGGAAGCAAGAAGCTGGAGTGATGGGAGAAAGGGATCTCGGGCTGAAATGCAGCTTCCACACGCCAGCAAAGGCAAGGAAGTGGGTTCTCCTGTACATTCTTCAGGAGGAGCCAGTCCTGCCAACATCGTGAATTTAGCCCAGTGAGACAGATGTTAAGACTCTGGTCTCCAGGGGCCAGTGAATGGCGTAATGGTTGTATTGCTGGATGCACACGTAGTTGACCATGGTTTGAGTCCTGGACCCAGCTGTTTAAAACTCACACTGCTTAAAACTCACAGAAGGCACATGTGCGTGTGTGCCCAAAATCCCAAGAGGAGAATGGAGGAGAAGAGATGGCAGTATGACCATCCCCCCAAGGGGTGATTTCTCGCTTTCTGTCTCTGTCTCTCCGGTGAGTGCATATACTCTATAACAAAAATCTCTCTCAAAACAAACTCCAGTCTCCAGAACTTCTAGAGAACAAACCTGTGTTACCAGTCTTGTGGCAATGTGTTCCAAGAGCAGTAAGAACTAATACACCTTTTGGCCGGAACCGCCATCTTTCAGTAACTAACCAAAATGACAAACACAAAGGGAAAGAGGAGAGGTACCCGATATATGTTCTCTAGGCCTTTTAGAAAGCATAGAGTTGTTCCTTTGGCAACATATATGCGAATCTACAAGAAAGATGATATTGTAGACATCAAGGGAATGGGTACTGTTCAAAAAGGAATGCCCCACAAATGTTACCATGGCAAAACTGGAAGAGTCTACAATGTTACCCAGCATGCTGTTGGCATTGTTGTGAACAGACAACTTAAGGGCAAGATTCTTGCCAAGAGAATTAATGTGTGTATTGAGCATATTAAGCATTCTAAGAGCAGAGATGGCTTCCTAAAACGTGTGAAGGAAAATGACCAGAAAAAAAGAAGCCAAAGAGAAATGCACCTGGGTCCAATTTAAGCGCCAGCCTGCTCCATCCAGAGAAGCACACTTTGTGAGAACCAATGGAAAGGAGCCTGAGCTACTGGAACCTATTCCCTATGAATTCATGACATAATGGGTGTTAAAAATAAACTAATCTGTGGTCTATTAAAAAAAAAGAACTAATACAGACCAGAACATGGTTGTGGTTACCAGTAACATAACGCTTCTCCAACTTTGCACTGTGAAATGCTCATGCCTCCTAACCCAAATAGTTAATAGGAGAAATTGAACAATGAACAGTTACTATAGGAAAAAAATAATACCAGCTATCCATTTTTGCAAACATATTACCATGAAGCTCTTTCATGTGTAATTTCATTAAATTTAATATTCACAATAATTTCCTTTTTATAGGTAAGCAAACAGGTTGAAGTAATGTATCCAAAGTCACAAAGCTAATGAAGTAGCCAAATGGGGATTCATACTCAATTTAAGTCCAAAAATAATTACAGTGAATTTAACATATAAAGATGTATCACATCTGAGCTTCTTCCCAGTGGTTTTTCTTAAAATTGAGGAGCTTACTCTCATTTGTCTGCCAGAATAAGAGAGCAGAGCATCACACAAATGAACTAGAGAGAACCAGTATGGACAACAAAACTCCGAATCGGCAATGCCTGAAATCAAATTCCTTCTTTAAAAACTAGGCATTTGGGCTTATGATTGTAATGTTATATTATTTTATGGGATGTATCATTAAGTCATATTCAATATTTCTAAGCATAGTAACCTTAAAGCAATTAAACCCACATGCCTTTGAGGGTGTCATTTTGCATTCTTCTGTTACTGTTACCAGGTGCCAAGCCATGATAAGTGTGTCTCACAGATACCCTACAAGGGTGGTGATTCTTGATTTGGCACTTTACAAACAGGAAAACTAAAGCTTAGGGGCTTTAGACAATTTGACTAAGGTCACCTAAGTTTATAAGCAGCAGAGCCAGGGTTGAAACCAATGGCAATCTGATTCCAAAACCTATACTCCTCTCTTCACCCCATTAAGAGAGGAGAATACCATCAAACTCTAGCCACTCTTCCCAGAGTGTTACAGAAGAACATTCCACCCCAGGCTCAATCCCATATGACTCCGTTTGCGGGTAACATAGCAACTAATTTTATGGAGAGGTCAGAAAAAAGCCAGAGATGAAGCAAGAAAATTTTTTGGTTAATTTTTGCAATGGTATGCATTGTGATAACTTTTATGTATGAGACACTTGGATTAGAAAGTTGTTCATTTTACTGAGCCCTGGAATATTTGCATATGACCTTAACTCCCTTCCCTGGATCGGACCTCTGAGGTCATATTGAACAAATCTACTCCTCTTCTATCTCATGGGACTTCCTTACCTCCCGTAATGTGACCGATTTCTACTTGAAGATCTGCAAAGTCAGAGATGGGGGGCAGGGGGCACACGGTGGTACAATGCTCTGTAAGGCAGACTCACACAGGAGAGTTTCAGATCCATGTCTGGGAAACTCCTTCAGCACTGAGGGCATGCTCCAGGGCTGGGGGTGGATTGTGGTATTGAGACCTTGTCAGAGTTTCTCTGTGTTGCTTTCTCTCTCTCTCATGTAATGAATGGATCATTTTTATTTTTAATCAGAGATGGCTCCCTAACTAGTCATGGCCTGGACTTTAGTTCTATATTTTTCAACAAGTGAATGCCCTAGGACATGGAGAGAGAGAGAGAGAGAGAGAGAGAGAGAGGGAGAGACTCTCACACTGGTCAGAGACTATTTTAATTTTTTATTTTCCTTTAGGTACTGTGCAATATGGCATTAGCTCTTCCAGTCTCTGCTTCCAGCCTTTGGTCAAAAGATCAGTTACTGTCCTTGAATGAAGGGCATCATGGCCCCCTAGCCTAGCCCTGCTCCTTACACACAGGGGACAACACGGAGGGCAACTCACATCCCGCAGTCAACCCAGGAAAAAGACTCAATGGGAGAGGAAGGGTCACCTTTTATTTCCTCTCCAGGGCAGAAATATTAGGCATTGAGGGGAGAGTCCTCTCCATCTCCACAGAAGCAAATGGGATAATTTCTGGGCAAGGAGCTGCTTAGCACGAGGATGCCCTGAGCGTCCCCAGGAAAGGGCACGCCGAGTTCCCTGTGACTGCCGCGAACATGCAGACAACAGCCACACTCAGTTAAACTGACTCACTCCCACAAGAAAGGAAAGAGTGTTCTTTTCAGGTGAGCCTTAGCAGAATCTTCAGGCCCCCTGAAGGAATTTGACCCTTGCCCTCTTGAATCTCCTCTGGACGCTCCTACTCAGAATGGCCTGGTCCCCAAAGCAATTAAGTCAAGGTATTTATAAAATAATAAGTGATGCATGGCTCATTCTTTCCTAGGAAAGATAGCACAGCAGAAAGACCTTTGTTTTAATATCTCTTTGTAATAAAGCAGCAATGATAATCACAGCAGCCAATGTTTGCCAGTCACCAAGGTGTGCCAGGCACTGTAAGGAGTCTTTTAATCCTCCTGTCATATCCTCACTACAACCGTAAGAGGAAACCACGATATTTTTCTCTTTGAGCTCATGAGAAACTGAGGCTCAGAGAGGGTCTGTGGCTTGGCTTGGGCCACAAGGTTCATAAGAAACAATGGTAAGATTTAGAAATGGATCAGTCTGGGGACCAGAAATTGGCGTAATGGCTATGTCACTGGATTCCCATATAGTTGACGGTTGTTCGAATCCCAGACCCAGTGGCTTAAACTCACACTGGGCGCATGCGCATGCGTGTCCAAGATCCCGAGAGGCGAATGGAGGAGAAGGGATTGCGGCATGGCCATCCCCCCTGGAGGGTGATTTCTCGCTTTCTGTCTCTCTGTTTCTCTCTGTCTTTCTGGTGAGCAGACGTGCCCTATAGCAAAAGCCTCTCCAAAAATAAAAAAAGGAACAGATCAATCTGATTCCAAGGCCTTTGTCTACATCCTGAAATGCTTGTGTAACCATCAACGTGGCCATTTATTTGATAGTTTATGAAGAAGCCTTTTGTGAAGCTATAAAGTATTCTTCAATTATTTATATTGTTATTGTAGTTATAAAAAAACAATAATTTTTATTATTCCATTCTATTGGTGTGCTTTTAGGCTGCTTATAAAAGATACATTAAACACTCTGAAAAGATTTAAATTGAGACTGGGGATTGGCAGGTGATAGAGTAAGTGTCATGGCGGCCATTAAAGTGTCTTAAATATTAAGGTGCCTAAAATGGAATATTTAACTCTATTAATAGTGCCAAATTAAATTGGCTGTTTTCCCAAGTATGATCTCTAGTAACTGCCATTTGATCGAATAGTGAACCAAATGGACCAAAATGATGCTCAAGCTCCCCCCACAACCCCCCATTAGGTACATGTAGTTCCACTGACTGCTCAGAAAACAAAACATCTACACTGTACTGTGGATTCACACAAATATCAGAAATATTTGCACAAGTTTCCCCATCACTTCAAAGGATTTTACAAGAAACTGTTCCATTGGAACATGGCCTAGATGGAGCTGGCAATCATGTAAACAGCTAACACATGATTAGATGTTGCTCTGGCCCAGGCACTGAGCTGAGTGCCCCCCAAAATGACTTCTTTTATGCCGGGTGCATGTGTGTGTGTGCCCAAGATCCCGAGAGGAGAATGGAGGAGAAGGGATTGCAGTGTGGCCAATCCCCCCTGGGGGGTGATTTCTCACTTTCTGTCTCTCTGTCTCTCTCTGTCTTTCTGGTGAGCGCACGCGCCCTGTAGCAAAAACCTCTCAAAAAAATAAATAAATAAATGACTTCTTTTAACCTTAACACTATGAATAAAACCACTAAGGTTCCCAGTTGACAGAAGGGGCTTAGGACAGTCACTGTGGAGGGCAGCATAATGGCCCCCCAAGACATCCATGTCCTAATCCCTGGAACCTGTGAAAAGATTACCTTCTACAGTAAAAAGACTTGGTAGATGTGAGTAAATTTAGTTCAGAATGCTGGAGTGGGGGATTATGTTGAATTACCTAAGTGGACCCAATGTAATCATAAGGTTCCTTAAGAGACAGAAGAGGAAGACAGAAGTTTGAAGTTAAAAAAAAATCACAGAAATATTTGAAGATGTTACATGGCTGGCCCTGAGGCTGGAGGAAGGGGCCAGGAGTCAAGGAATACAAGTGGAAAATATGAAGAAGCCGGAAAATGCAAAGAAACAGATTCTCAAGAACCTCAACAAGGAACACATTTCTGTTGATACCATGATTTTAGTTCAGTAGAACCCATTTCAAACTTCTTTTAAAAAAATAATAAATTTATTCATTCATTTCTTGAGAAAGAGAAAAGAGAGAAACAGACCCTTGACGGTCTTTCTGCAACGTGATCTGCTCTCCAGTCCTCCAGCTAGCCTGTAAGAACACTCAATGTGTTCAGATCAACCTGGGATCCGGAGTTGGGGCCTCCTATTTGGCTCCAGTATCAGGTAGCAGCACCCTATCACCTGAGCCAGGGTGGCTAGGCACCATTTCAGACATATTGCCTCTGGAAATGTAAGATGTAGTATTGCGTTGTTTTAAGCCATGAAGTGTGCATAATTTATTACAGCTGCAATGGGAAACTAATACAGTCACCTTGCATTAGTAAATGATGGAGGTTAGATTTGAACTCTGTTGTGCCTGACTCCTAATCTCATCCCCATGTTTACCTACTGTATGGGTTGAACTGTGCCTCACCAGCATCCCCCAAAAATGTTGAAGTCCAAATTCCCAGTATCTGTAAAGATGATCTTATTTGCAAACAGGGTCTTTGCAGATGATCAAGTTAAGACGAAGTCATCAGAGTGAACCCTAATCCAATGTAATGATATCCTTATGAAAGGGGGGAAAATATTTTTAGGGAGAGATTTTTACTATAGGGTGCATGTGCTCACTGGAGAAAGAGAAATAGACAGAGACAGAGACAGAGACAGAAAACAAGAAATCACCCCCCCAGAGAGGATGGTCATGCCACAATCCCTTCTCCTCCATTCTCCTCTCAGGACTTTGGGCACGCACGCACACAGCTGTCATGAGTTTCAAGCTGCCGGGTTCAGGATTCAAACCGCAGTCGACTACATGAGAGTCCAGAGACATAACCATTATTCCATCCACTGGTCCTGAAAGGGATAAATTTGGATACAGCCAAACACAGAGGGAATTCAATGTGAAGAGACATAGGGATAAGGTGATCATCTACATGCCTAAGAACATTGAAGCCTACCGAAAGTTGTGAAAGAGATTTGGAACAGATCCTCAGCCTTCAGGGGAAGCATGGCCTCATCAAGAACTTGATTTCGAACTTCTGATTTCCAGAAATGAGAAAATAAAATGCAGGAGTCCTAAGCTACCCACTTTGTGGTACTTTGTCATGGAAGCCCTAACAAGCTACCACAGTCATCCTGCAAAGTAGCCTTATAGCAGTTGAGTCCACAGTTCGGGGTAGACAATCTCTACATCTAACATTAAGGAGATGTCTTGGTCCATTTGTGCTGCTATGTAATTAATAAGCAATAGAGGGAACCAGCAGTTAGCGCAATGGCTATGTCGCTGGACTCCCACGTAGTCGACCGCGGTTCACGTGCCGGACCCGGTGGCTTAAAACTCACGCTGGGCGCGTGTGCGTACATGCCCAAGATCCCGAGAGGAGAATGGAGGAGAAGGGATTGCGGCATGACCATCCCCCCTGGGGGGTGATTTCTCGCTTTCTGTCTCTAATGTCTCTCTCTGTCTATCTGGCGAGCGCACGCGCCCTATAGCGAAAATCTCTCCAAAAATAAATAAATAAATAAATAAGCAATAGAAATGTTTTGCTTACAGTTCTGGAGGCTGGGATGTTCGATATTGAGGCATCAAAGTTTTGGTGTCTGGTGAGGACTCTAGTCTCTGAATCCAAGTTGTCACTTTGAAAGCTGTGTCCTCACATAGGGGAAGTGACAGAAGGGCAAGAAGAGGTTAAGCCCATTTCTTCCTGATTTTTTATAAGGCAGTAATCCATTCCTGAGGGCAAAGCTCAGTATGAATTTTGGAGGGCTGGCATCATTCAAACCATAGCAGAAGGCTATTAGTAATATATTGAGAAAACCACTACCTCACAGTTGCACACAAGTTTTTATTTTATAGGACATGTCCCACAAACATTAACTTGTCTGATCCATATCACAATCAAGTAAGCGAGTCAGGAATTATCTCTCTAAGGTAGTTCTACAGCAGCAGAGATTGAGTGTCCCTCATCTGAAATGCTTGGGACCAGATGTGATTTGGACTTTCAATTTTTTTTTTAGAATATTTGCATAAATATAATGAGCTATCTTGGGGAGGAGATTCAAATCTAAACATGAAATTCATTGGTGTTTCATATACACCTCCATACACATAACCTGAATACTATTTTATTTTACTTTTATTTGTTGCTTTTGGTTTACTATAAGGCATATGTGCTCACCAGAGAGAGATAGAAAGAGGAAAAGTGAGAGGATGCCATGCCATAATCCCTTCTCCTCTGTCTTCCTCTCAAGATTTTAAACATGCACACACACACATCCATGCAGTCAGTCATGTGGGATCCAAGTGCCTTACCCATCATGTCACTGGCTGGCACCTTAAGGATAACTTTATACAATATCATCTTTTGACTGTGATCCATTACGTGAGGTTAGGCGTGAAATTTTCTACTTGTGGCGTCATGTCAGTGCACAAAATTTTTCATATTTTGGAGAATTTGGGTTTTATAATTTCTGGATTAGGGATGCTCAACCTGGAGTATGTGTATAGCGGTTTAGATTGACTATATCCGAATTCCGCCCCTGTCAATAACTCAGGAAGGTTACCAACCATCTATGCCCCTTGCTTTCTTCATTGGGATAGTAGGAATAATTATAATCATACTTGCCACATACAGTTCCTAAGATAGTTTAATTAGATAATACATTCAAAGTTCTTAGACTAACCCATTATAAGCTCCCAGAAAGCCCTATTTTACAGAAAGGAAGACTAAAACTCAGAGAAGTTAAGTGAGTTACCCAAGGATGTGTGACTCCTAAGCAAAACGAGGACTGAAATCCAAGTCTCAATCTTAGGACCAAGCACGATTATATCCTATTACCTCTCATTTTCATGGTTGCCTAGTGCTCTGGGTTTAAATCAACCTGAACTTCTTTGTCTTTTAAGCAATTACAAATTTAATTCCTTTTCCACTGCCCACTCTAGTCAGTCGATAAAGATTACCGTTCCTATAAACCACAAAATCTTCTTGTCTAAATTCTTCTTATGAGAACCTTTATCCAAGAAGTAACTCATCTTATTGTCAAATAGCAAAGCAGTTCTATCAAGATAATGCCTTCCCTAAATAAAATACCAAGGACATCAAAAGATGGAAGACACAGCAGCCCCCATCAACACACCCCAAACTGCTGACTCCCCCCAAACCTGTCATGTCTGGTTCCTGGGCCGTCTTTGCTTAGCAAGGCTGACCTTAATAACCTACAAGTTCCTGCAGTGTTTCTACATAAACTCAGCACCCTGCAGATTGCAAAGCTGCCTTGGGACCTCACTTCCACCTTATTATATTCTTTTCACTTATCCAACCATCTTGGAAAGTGGTTCTCCTGAAAATTATGGGATGCAGAATGAAAAACCCATCAGGATTTAATGACCATATTTCAGCATCTTATTGCTAAAAGGAACTTGGCTTTTTCAGCATTTTCACAATTGTTCAAACTGGAAGGGAATCAAAAAGGTAGAGTGAGTTTTGATTTTTTTTTTTTAACTGCCGCAAACCATCACAGTTAAACTATTGATAGCAAGAAGGGAGAAGAAATGAAGAGCCACGTGTGAGGAGGGTTGGAGAATTTTAAAAAGACAATCTCCCAGTCTAATAAAATACAATTAACTGAATTTCATCAAGGCTCCTATAAAAAATACACAAAGAATCAATATTGGGCATAAAACCCAAAAGTGGGTTGTTATCTCTAAACCAGAAAAAAAAAAAAAAAAACATTTCATTAAGGCTGAAGGATTTTAAACTCCCCTTGGGAAAATTGCTTTCCCGCCCCCCCCCCCCCCCACCTTTGCTCACTCCAGAAACTCAATTGGAAAGTCAATCATCAAAATCACTTAAGAAATGTCAAAAGGTACTGCCGCTGTCTAAATACATTTTTTTTCTTGATGGAAAATTCAGGCCCTGGAAACCCTGGCACCTTATCTCACTATTGACGCACATTCTGCCATCATTCTGCGGCTTTTCCTCTTTTGCAGTTTTCTTTTTCTGTTTGTTTTTGCTGTTGATAGAAACAGAAAGTTCATCTTATAAGACTGTGGCCACAGCTTCTCCCTTTAACATGTCAGTGTTCTCTAACGGCCGCTCTTCTCGAAAGAGCACCCACGGCCCAGGTTAAAAACGAGCATCACTCTCCAATCACACTCTTTGCAGCAAGAAAGGCCTTTTCCAGGCTAATAGCATGAGGCTTGCCCATTTCATCCTTGAAAATGCCTATGGCTTAATTTATACTCTGCCCAATATTAGTGCTGGTTGAGGTTATGAACCTGCCGACCACAGACCAACGCTCCTCCCACCTCTTACTAAAGCAAGTCGAGCAGATTCACTCAAATGCACAAAGACTCCAGGAGTGGAATTTGAAGATCAGGCACATATGGTGAAAGCAGAGTTTAAGAAATCATCTGAAGATCTCAAGCCATGAAGTATCGAACTGGCAAGATCATGGTATGAGACTATCGTCTGTGAGCACCAGTGGAAGGCCTTCCAATCAATAGCAGCTATGGTAACAGCAACTTCCGGGGCCCTTCCATGTGCACTGGATAGATATTTTCTCATTCTGCGTCTGAATTCTCTTTACTGGCTGTGTGAGCTGGGACAGATTACCTCCTTCCTGGAGCATCGCATTGTGAAACGCACATGTGATATATCTGAACATGCTTTATCAGCTTTCAAGTGCTTTCGAAAAGAATTATTTTGATAAATCTAGCACAGTGACTCGTGCTGTTAGTTGGCCAGTTTGTGTGTGTGTGTTCATTTATTTAACCAACTGAATTAACCAGATTGATTGTCTTCGTGTTTCTAACTAACTCCGTCTTGGCTGTGTGGATGTGTCTAAAGATGACAGATGGTGACAGTAGCAGACAGCTGCACTGGAGCCCTGGTCGCCCATAAACATGCCTGGCATTGGTCTTCTCCTAATAATCCTTAAATTTGGAAAGACACCACCAGGGCTCTTGGGTCCAGGGTTTTAGGCCTATTTTTTTCACCCAGCTATCAAAAAAAAAAAACTTTCTATGAGCCCAGAGTAAGTATCCCAATCTTAAAATGATGTGTAAACAAAAGATTTTATATTACACTTCACACTAAGGTATCATGGTATATTCCACTAGAAAGAACTATCCAGGAAAATCTTGTTCTGAGTTGCCAGCAGTTCACACAAGATTGACACTTCGGAAAAACATAATTATTGGACATACTGCATCCATGAAATACCAAAACGAGGATTGTAGTTCTTTTTAAATTATAGTAGGAAAAGAAGAAAGTGTCTGCCTCCTATACTACTGAAAATCACAATATGATAGTAATTAGTAGGATCACAGCCATGCTTTAGTCTTAAAGCTATTTAATATCAATCGATAAATATTCCCTGCCCTTTGAAAAATTCACATTTTACCAGGGTATGTTTGGGCAAGCAAAGGGGATGGTAGCAAAATAACTTTTAGCTCTAACATTATATCCGTTTAAATCACATATAATTTAAGTAATAACAGAGTTATACTAAGAACACTAATATACTCTGCCCAAAAGTAGTAAGAATTCTGTATTAGACCTATTCATCAATAGATAGGTAAATAGATGATAAATTCTATTGTTCAGAATATTTTAATAATAGATTTGTATCTATAAAACCCTTTGAATTCCAACCTCTATTCGGTATAAAAAAAAATCCCCTCTTCTACGCCTAAGAAAGTCAATATGATACTTTAACCATGGTCATGCTGCCATCTAGTGGACAGCTCTTAAAACTGAGGTTCTTCTGTCTTGGAAATTGTCAATAAAGGATTCCAAGTCCTAAGTCCATGTCAGACAACTATTTTTCTTTAGGAAATTAATTTTTTGAATACCTCTATAGGTTTTTCTAAGCATAGATAAGTGTATTTTTCACACTAGCTCTCCCTCTTGTCTTAGTAGAAAGATATTTTCAAATGTGTCAGTCACACTCAGTGAGCTGGAATAGAATTTCTGTTTCTCTGCTTTTTTCTAAAAATGAGAAGATTCTCGCAAGAGAAAATGTGTCCCCCTGGAAAAAAGTGCCATCAGATCAGTAATAGCCTGTCTCCTTTTTTTTTTTTTTATTTCTTAAGCTCTGCGTGTCTTCTAGGAACTAGACCTCAAAGAGAAACACTGACAGATCACTTCCTTTTCTTTTCTTATTGTTTTTCTGAGGCGAGTACAAACATGTGCGACCATCACGCCACTATCTGGAAAGGGACATTTTACTCTGGCGCCTTCACAGGCACTGTTGCAATATCAAGGTTGCACCAGGTAGGATACAGGAAGTAAAGAAGAAAGCGGAAAACGTGGCTCCCTTTTCAACCGTGGGACCCGAGTGAATCATCTCTCATCCCTGAGCCTCAGTTTCCCCCACCGCTCAAGGAGTAGAGGTACTGAACGATGTTTAAAACATCTCCTCATTCAAAGGCACGTTAAGGTTAACATCAGATGTGAGTTTAATCACCCTCAAGCTAGGCGAGTACTATGTCAAGATCACAAACGTAACAGACTATTTGCAAGATTTCCCCATTTTATCCTCCTCAGTCACTACCAGGCCTCAATGTTACCTGAAAAGACTTGGAAAGAAGAGTCGTTTCTGTTCTCTCCATGGGGAATTGACAGGGGGGGACCCACAATCGTTCCCGAGCCTTCCATTCACTATAAGGCACAGACTTAACTTTGAGTACACATTGGAAACATCTGGAGAGCTTTAAAAACACTGAAGCCTGGGCTCTACCCAGATTTAATTAGGATGGGGCACAGCTAAGATGTTGGGGTAGTCTTAAAGCTTTCCAGGTGATTTTAACTTACAGCGGCGCTTGAGGACCACCGCTCCAAAGAACGTCAAATACAGTCTTTGGATAATGACATAAGCCCTCCCAGGAAGGAACAGGAGAGTGGGGCACTTGTACCCAGTAACCTCATCATCATCCCTCACCTTGAGAACTATGACCCACTTCTGGCTTTCCTTAAGCCTCTCTATTCCCACCGTAAACTTCAAACATTGCTATTTGGTTCTTTAATATATATATATATACATACAGGTACTATAATAATATATATATATATATATATATATATATATATATATATATATATCCACACAGGTACTACAATAACTCATTCTTTGCCAGAGGAGAAAAGCTAAAAGCTAAGGGGGATCTTAAATTCTCCTTGTTAAAGACTTTTTAAGTACCATAGGTGTTTTAAGGAGAAATGGGAATTTGGAAATCATCTATTTCAAGTCCTTGATGTGACAGGAAAAGATGTAAACCAGGAACGATCAATACCTGGATATGGGTTATTACATGCTCTGTATAAGCAGAGCTCCTTGCTACCCTTTTATATTACCACATTATTAACTTTTCACTACAACCTTACTAGGGGGTCATTTTATAGCTAGGTCAAGATTTCATGAAATTAAGCCAATGAAGATAACTTTGGATCTGACCTTGAACCTGGTCCCACCCAGCTCCTCCGTCCCACACGAAGTCCTATTGCCAGGGGTCATGGGAGGCCAACTCAGACCAGAAGGTTCACAGACTTCCCTCCTCTAAGCCTTGGTTGCTCTACACCATCCAAATGACCAGCCTGGACTACTATTTTATAAGGCGATTCATCTGCCAGTTCTTGTTACAAATCAACAATAGAAAAATCTTGATTTTTCTTTGACCCAAATTCCTACAGCACCTTATTTCCTACACCAAAATTAAATGACATCATCTGACAACTGGACAGAACTTGGAAATTGGGATCATTTGGGAAAATCTAGAGAGTGTGCTTGTCCTCACGTGGCTTCACACACACAATGTTTCTATGTGAATTTGTCATATTCACTGAAAAAGTATGCATGAACTTTACAGTAAAGTATGAAGAAGGAAATACCACTCCTTCAATCGTCATTTTTATTTTGATAGTTAGATGTATTTGTTTCCAGTTTTCTAAACAAATAATTTTATTTTCTTTGCTACACTAGAAACATAATGTAACTACTGTTTTATATACTGTCTTTTTTTTTTTAGTTTTTGTTATTTAGTTGTTGGTTTTGCTTGTTTGTTTTTTACTCTTTTTTACTTTGTGTACTTGCTGAAGAGAGACAGAGAGTGAAAGTGAGAAATCACTCCCTAGGAGGGATGGCCATGTCACAATTCTTTCTCCCCATTCTCCTCTTGGGATTTGGGGCACACATGCACATGCACCCAATGTGTTTTTCTTTTTTAGTTTTCTTCTTCTTTTCATTTTTTTCTTTCTTTTTTTTTTTTTTTTTTTTTTTTTTTTGAGTGATTTTTGCTACAGGGTGCATGTGTTCGCTGGAGAGACAGAGCAATGTGAGAGACAGAAAACAAGAAAGCACCCCTCCCCCCGGGGGGACGATCACAGCACAAGTCCTTCTCCTCCATTCTCCTCTCAAGATCTTAGGTGAGCATGCACATAGGCTGGGCGTGAGTTTTAAGTCACCTGGTCCAGACTTCAACCACAATCGACTATGTGGGAGTCCAGCGATGTAACCATTGCACCATCTGCTGGTCCCCCCAGTGTGTTTTTTGAGCCACCAAATCCAGGCCTCAAACCTCGTACTTGGCCATATGAATTCAGTCACCTTAACTACCACCGTGGGCTGGCCCTTTATACCTTCTTTCAAAAATTTAACACTGTTTCATGAGCATTTTCCTGTATTATTAAGTATTCTTCACAAGCATAATTTTTTAAAAAAAGGCTTCAATTCCATAAGTTTATATAATTTCTTTACATATTCTACTACTATGAGACATTTCAGTAATTTCTAATTTTTCATTATTATGAAGAACCCTGTAATAAACATCATTATGCACATGTAGAAATATGTTCTATATTTTTTAAATATTTTATATTTTTAAATAGATATATAAACATATGTATACATAATAGTTCTAAATACATAAAATATATATTGTTTTATATGTTATAAATTATTATACATCAATATCCGGATATATGCATTTACCAAAGTGACAGGCAAAATAATGCTGCCTTTTATTATTTTATTTAACCTACACATTTCACAATCTCTTATATTAATTAGATAAATACAGGTTCTAATCAGTCTTCATCAAAAGAATTTGGTTGACTCAACCATTGCTTGAGGGGAACCAGCAGTTAGCGAAATGGCTATGTCGCTGGACTCCCACATAAGTCGACCACGGTTCATGTCCTGGACCCAGTGGCTTAAAAAACTCACGCCGGGTGGATGTGCGTGCGTGCCCAAGATCCCGAGAGGAGAATGGAGGAGAAGGGATTGTGGCGTGACCATCCCCCCTGGGGGGTGATTCCTCGCTTTCTGTCTCTCTGTCTCTCTCTGTCTGTCTGGCCAGCGCATGCGCCCTATAGCGCCCTATAGCGAAAACCTCTCAAAAAAAAAAAAAAAAAGAAAAAGAAAAAGAAAAAACCATTGCTTGAGAAGGGCAGCAAAGATGACTTCTCTTACCACAAACTGCTAAAAAAATCCATTCTCTATGGAACCTTCCAGAACTGCTTTATATGTGCACATGCAGTTCTTATGCTTGTAAAGCTGTGGTAGTCAAAAGAAACTCCTGTGAAAACAATCAGCCTCTCCTGAACCACAGACACCCATTGTATCTGTTTCTTTGCAGTATTCGACTTACCCAGTAGGAAAAGCAAGCTTTTGGGTTGGATTATGATGCAGAACTGTCCCTCCCCTAGTCCAAGGCTGTTGTGGTGACTCCCAGAGGCAGCCAGATGAGTGCCCCATAGGGCTCTTCAGCTCCGAGCTCAAGAAAGTCCTGAAGGACCAGCTATGACCCCCACGAGGTGCTGGCTGTTGACCTGGCCACTTACTACACCTCTCTGTGCCTGTTTCTTCTCCAACTTCATAGGGTTAATAGTACTTTACAGGATGAAATGAGCTCCCCATTACAAAGTAGTCGAAGCACAGGTTACATCCCAAAGTACTGGCTCCTGTCTGTCCCATGCTAGAAAGGACTGCTGCCCCCTTTACCACATGTGCCCCTTTCTTAGAGCTAAGCAGGACAATCCAGAGGGGAACCTCAAACTTCCTTCTGCCTCATCTCATAAAGCCCAGCTCAGCTTTGTAGCTGATCCCAACCCTCCAACCCCAAACACTCAGCTCCAAGCAAAAAGACCTATCTCTTCCAATTCTCCAAATCTATAATCTCTTCACACCTTCACTAGAAGATATTGATCCATGCCATGTATATAAAAACTAGAAGCAACCCAAATGGTTCAAAACGGGGCTAAATTATGACTCACAAATTCAACTAAATATCATAAGCCCCCTAAGGATTACAGTTATAGAAACCACAAAAAAATATTTTATTGGGTCATTGGAAAATTCTTGATGTATTTTTCTATGTTTTTCTATGCAAAAATGCATTATGACTTTTCCAACCAATAGAGTATGTTTTATGAGAATACAGAATATGCAATAATGCTATACACACTGAATATAATGATGTCAAAATGTGTATGTTTTGGGACAAAGGCTGAAAGGGAATCCAGAAAGATGGAAATAGATTCTGTTAGGCTATAAGAATCATGAATAAATTATTTTTATTTTTTAAAATTTCTTTCTCAGGGACCAGCAGTTGGCATAATGGCTATGTCACTGAACTCCCATGTAGTCGACTACAGTTCAAGTCCTGGACCCAGTGACTTAAACTCACACCGGGCGCATGTGTGTGTGTGTGTGTGTGTGTGTGTGTATGTGGCCAAGATCGCAAGAGGAGAATGGAGGAGAAGGGATTGAGGTGTGTGGCCATCCCCCCTGGGGGCTGATTTCTTGCTTTCTGTCTCTCTGTCTCTCTCTTTCTGGCAAACACATGCGCCCTGTAGCAAAAACCTCTCAAAAAAGATTTTTTTTTACTGTTATAATGGTTTTCATAATAAAGTTCAGCTTAGCAGGCAGGAAGAACATAAATTATCTATCTAAAATTTTCATCTTAAATAATTAAAATAAATATAACTTTTGACTCTAACAATAATAGTGTTGAGTTAAATACAAAAAGCTTATAATAACTATCATGTATTGAGTACTTATTATATATGCCAGGAAGAAGCTAAGTACTTTGCCTGTGTTACCTCATTTATCTTGAATAACAATTCTCATAGAATCCATTAACCTACCTACTTGTACATGCAAGAAACTTGTTGCAGCCCAGAGAAGTTGAAGGATTTGCCCAGGATCAAAGAGCTAGTAAGAGAGCCAGCAGGTGATGTGGAGGTTAAGATGCTAGATCCCACATGACTGGCTCTGTGGTTCAAGTCCTAGACCTGGAGGTTTGAAAATCATGCCAGGCATGTGTGTGTGTGCATGCCCAAAATCCAAAGAGGAGACTGGAAGAGAAGGGATTGTGGCATGGTGGGGGGTGATTTCTAGCTCTCTCTCTCTCTCTCTCTCTCTCTCTCTCTCTCTCTCTGGAAAGTACATGTGCCCTATAACAGAGAGAAAATAAAAGAACTAACAAGAGACAGAGTTGATCTGACCTTCAAATCCCATGGAAGGATTTTTCTTATACTATACTATTCACCTAACACAACCAAACATACAAGGAGTGTCAGTAACATAAATTTTGGTAAAGTTTTCTGCTCCTTCATCTGGGTAAGGATGCCCAAATACTTCATTTCAGGAATTTGTATTAGTGGAAAATGGTTAAAACCAGATTACACATTTACTTTGTCTACATTCTCCTCTCGGAATCTTGGGCACGCACTCACATGCACCCGGCGTGAGTTTAAGCCACTGGGTCCAGGACTCGAACTGCAGTCGACTACATAGGAGTCCAGCAACATAGCCATTACACTATCTGCTAGTCCCATTTCACTACGAATTCTCAATTTGCACTTTCATTTATTTTTACTCTAGAAATACAACTTATATACTTCCTCCCTAATATTTTCATTTTTAATAATTATTTTATTTAACTTTATTTGTTTATTTTAATCTGACCAGAGGGACAGAGAGAGACAGAGAAAGACAGACACAGAGAGAGAAAACTGCCAGGTCCAGGACTCAAACTACAGTTGGTCATGTGAGAGTCCAGCACCCTTAACCGCCATGCCACCTGCCAACCCCCCTAATATATTTCTTATCTGATTGGTATTTGGTGACTCAGCTCAGCAGCTGACACCATCTAATGTTGCTGTCTACCACAGTAGACAAGGAAGAGGGGGAGTTGATGTCTTCTAAGTGTACTCACGGTGCTGTGAGATTGATCACTTTTGCAAAGCCATTTAATTTGTTCAGCAAAGCCTACATTCATGTTTTGTCTTTTGACCATTCAAACCCTTGCATGAAAATATAATTCACTTTATATAACTCATGTCCTAGCAATTCTATGTAAAGCAAATTGCTTTTATTGAATTACACTTTTAAAGCTCTGAATGAAAATCCTATTGAAAGGGCCTGGCATTCCAAGCCATTGCAGAAAATCATACCTTCACCTCTAACCATTTTGTCTGCTAAAATTAGGTTAAAGCGCCTTTGACAAAGGTGGAGATAGAAAGTTGTCATAAAACGGCAACTAGAGAAGAATATAAAGATGGAGGAACAACCCATATTATTTGCTTTGTTGAGAGTGGAAGACAGTTAGGATTGGATTGTAAATCTATTAGCCTCAGGCATTTCTGTTTTACCAGGAGTTAACAACGGAGCCTCCAGAGCTCACCACTGGCATCCTCTGCTTCTTATGATCTAGAAAAGATTGGCTGTATCTCCTGTTTCATTTCAGCCACCCACAGGCTTTCTATACATACACACCTCTGGCTAGCCTCTGATTTGGAATCCCACTTCTGCAGAATTTACTGTTTCTAGGTTTTCTCATCACCGAATTTCTATTGTATAATACAGCAACGTCCTCAGGAGAAATCCAGATTTTTCCTTCTACACAAACCATCCTCTCTCTGTTTCTCTCTTTGTCCGGCTCCTTCTGTGTGAATGTGTGTCTCAAACACACACACGTACACACACATATATACATCGACCACATGGATAGACACATAGGCTTAGAGACATGCACATACAAACACACACAGCGCACATGTACACACACACACACACACAATGTGAAGTGTGTACAGTATAAATGACTGAAAATTTCAGAAAACTGGGAGAGGCAGGAGAGTTATATTCCTAAAATGTAGTCCCTTCAAGTGGAGCATTCATTTTCTCTGAGCACAATTTCCCTTTTCCCGTTTTAATAGTAGCACGGACACTTCATTGGCTTCTAGCCATCACTGCGGCTCCTCTGTCTCTTCAACTTGTTCCCGAGACTCGATATCTTATGCAAGCAATTTTGAGATCCCTTTGATTAACTTGACTCCTTTAAGCTCTCGGTGTGCTCTGTTGCATCCCCAAATGACTTGTCATAATGTTTCTTAAGATAGCTCCCTTCCAGCAGTTAGCGTAATGGCTATGTCGCTGGACTCCCACGTAGTCGACCGCGGTTCGAGTCCCGGACCCGGCGGCTTAAACTCACGCCGGGCGCGTGTGCGTGCGTGCCCAAGATCCCGAGAGGAGAATGGAGGAGAAGGGATTGCGGCGTGGCCATCCCCCCTGGGGGGTGATTTCCTGCTTTCTATCTCTCTGTCTCTCTCTGTCTGTCTGGCGAGCGCACGCGCCCTATAGCAAAAACCTCTCCAAAAAAAAGAAAAAAAAAAAAAAAAAAAAAAGATAGCTCCCTTCCTGGGAATGAATAAATACATTCTTCTACCACCTACATACTTCTTTCTCCTATACCTACTTTTTTTTTAATGACTCAATATCTGGAAGCTAGGACAATAAACAAATACTGGATTCTGGATTTGGTAGAGCCCAGTGACAAAAAGAACCATTAAATAATTTTAAGACCATCCCAGTTCCAAGGATAGCCTACTAATGTAAAGGACTTTGCTGGCCTGAGCCATATTAAACTCCAGGAGTACCTATATATTCCTCAGCTTGAGATCCAAACCATCCAGGGGCCCATTGATTCTGTGACTCTCTTCTATTTAGGAAGAGCTGGTTGTCCACCGACCACAGGCTTTGAAGCCTAGAACGCAGATGTTCAATAACCCAAGGAGACTGTTGATGAGAGGGAGGTGCCAACTGCATGATTCCATGTCAAAAAAAGAAAACATGTTCTTCGAAGATGCTGCTTAACAAGAACTAAAGAAAGCCATGCCAAGCAGAGGCATTCTAAGATAACTCAGTAGAAATGAGCATGGAGGGGACAGCTGCAGTGGCACTTTCAAGCCTCAGTCTACATGCCAAACATGCAAATTGAATGGAGTAGGAAAAATAGAACCAAAGCACCAGCAGATGTAAGCATACAGTGCCAGGAGTCATCTTTGCTGGGACAATTGGAGAGAAGAAGGAGGCGACCAATTTCCTGGGTCTGTGGTCTTATACATTGGGCCAATTCTGGACTAAAGACATTCAAGATGAAGCACACAAAAAAAGCCTTTCACCTCAATGACCACTGTTATGGCCTCTGTCTTGCTTTCCAGGCCATCCTCTCATGCCTCTGCCCACCCTCCTCACCTCACATTTGTCCATTTGCACACACACCTCCCCCGCTGTGAAAAGTCAATCCTGTTGGTTTGGACTCTATGTGAAAGCCAGGTAGGTACCTCCTACACCTCTCAGGGGGAGCTGCATTTTTACCATGAGTGAAAAAAAATGCTTCTTGATGAGAAAATGTTAACATTTCATCCATCCTGCCGCAGGAAACAGGAAGTGAAAGTGGGGGACTAGCAAGCAGGTATACAATGGGCCTGTATTTTTGTCAGAAAATTTTCCAGTTCATTACAGAAATCATTCTCTGACTCTGCTGGCTTCCTTTTTCAGTCAAAACGGAACAGCTTAGTCAAGGATTATGAGCAATTTAGGAGGTACAATTTCCCTGCCAAGTCACTAAGTCACAAAAGAAAGGCAACTTATCTGGCAATAAAGAGATGAGGAAAGAGTGATGCCCTGGGAGACCTCTAAAAGGAGGAGCAGGGAACGGCAGAGGGAAATGGCATGAAAATTCCAAGAGGAAGTGTCTGGGTCTCCTGCTGAGCTCTAGCAGCTAATCACAGACATTCGCGGTCCTCATTCTGGTCCCCACCAGAAGCACCATCACACTCTCTACCCTGACCTCACCTTCTCCTGCCTTTCTTCTTCCATGCCGGCTACTTCTTCACAGTCTCCTTGGTGGCTGCCTCCTCTCCCTGGTCTTCTTTTCCTGACCTCTAAACACTAACTATGCCAGGGCTCACTCCATGGAGTTCTCTTCCATCCAATCCTCACTCTCTGGCCGATCTCATCCATATTTCAAGAACCATCTATTTAGGTGGGACGTTTATAACACCAAACCTCTTTCCCTAACCACAGATTAGTCTATCTAACTGCCTACTCACAACATCTTTATCTGACTATTCAACACCTTTACCATCTAATAGGCATCTCAAACTTAACATAGCCCAAACAGAACTCTTGGTCTTCATGCAAAACCTGCTGCTTTTCTCTCTCTGAGTTGAAAAATCTCAGTAAATGGAAAAATCCATTCTTCCAACTGTACAGGCTAAAATCTTAGAGTCAACCTTACTCTTGCTCATATACCTTATAGCTGGACCATCAGCAAAATCTCTTGGTTGTACCATCTACATCTATCTAGAATCCCACTGCTTCTTACCATCTCATTTATCTCTACATCTTGGTACCACCCACCAACCATGTCTGGACTGATAATTTCCTGACTGGACCCCAAAACTCCTTCCCTTCTCCAGGGTGCTCCACACTGCAGCCACATCCTCTGGGAGTCACACCCACCATTTCCCTATTCAAACCTTCCAGGGACTTCCTATCCCACTTGGAATTTATGCATTCAGGCCCATCATGTCTGTTTTGTTGTTGTTGTTGTATGTCATTCCACTGGCCATATTACACATCTGTTTATATTCTAGAACAGGGTCAGCACGCTACAGAACCCAGCTAACTGCTTATTTTGTAAGTGAAGTTCCACTGGAAGACAACCATGTCCATTAACATAGTCTTTCCTTGACCAAACTGTAGTCAATCTTTTCTGAGTCTTCTTGACCTGGCCTCCACTTCAGCCTGCCTCCCTGCCCTCGGCCTGTTGAGTCCAGTTTTGGTAAGAATTATGCTAAGTCAGTTTAGCAAGAATCCCCTTACCCTTGAAATCTGATTAAGTTCCTCATCCCCACTTTTTTTTTTTTTTTTTTTTTTTTGGAGAGGTTTTCACTATAGGGCGCGTGTGCTTGCCAGACAGACAGAGAGAGACATAGAGACAGAAAGCGAGATGGTCACGCCGCAATCCCTTCTCCTCCATTCTCCTCTCGAGATCTTGGGCACGCACGCACACGCACCCGGCGTGAGTTTTAAGCCACCGGGTCCAGGACGCGAACCGCGGTCGACTACGTGGGAGTCCAGCGACATAGTCATTACGCTAACTGCTGGTTTCCCTCATCCGCACTTTTGACAGCAAAATCTTTGGCCTGCCTTTAGGGAGAATCCTGTTAGGTTTATTTGGCAAGAACTGTCCTTGCCTTGATGTCTAATCAAGTTCCTCTTTATAACATTCCATCTCTCAACCCCTCCATCCTGTTATACTTGGAGATGAGCAGTTTGATACTGAAGTCTCTCTCTCCTACTATAGTATTTTGAATAAAACCTGTCTTACTAGGGTTTTTTTGTTATTTTATTTTTTTAAAGAATGCTTTATTTAATTTTATTTGTTATTATTATTGGGTTGTCAGAAACCTATTTTCTCCATGCTTTTCTATGCAAAAATGCATCATGATTTTTCTGACAACCCAGTATTTTCCAATTTGTTATTGTTAAAAGAAAAATAAACTAGCCATTTTGGGACCTGCAGTTGGCTTAATGACTATGTAACTGGACTCCCATGTAGTCAGCTGCAGTTGGAGTCCCAGACCCAGTGGCTTACACTCACACTGGGTACATGTGCATGCATGCCCAAGACCCCGAGAGAAAAATGGAGGAAAAGGGATTGCAGCGTGGCCATCCCCTCCCCCCCCCCCCCGCCCCGGGAGTGGTGTGATTCCTTGCTTTCTGTCTCTCTGTGTCTGTCTTTCTGGTGAGTGAACACGCTCTGAAGCAAAAAACCTCTCCAAAAAAAAGAAAGAAAGAAAAATAAATAAAAGAAAAACAAACCAGCCAATTTAAGAGAGTAGAGTTTTAATAAAGCTAACCTTCACACAATTTAATTCAAGCAGTTGTCCCTGGACTGCTGGACAACTCTGGCCAGCCTCATGGTCAACTCTATATTTAAAGTCAGTGGAAAAGGAAAGTGACGTGAGCAATTAAAGGGAATGTGTTGTACCAAAAAAAAAAAAAAAAAAAAAGAGAGAGAGTGAGGTAGAGAAATTATTGGTTACATTTTGAAGTTTGTCTGCATTAACATGGTTTGAAGAGTGGGATGCCTGCGAGTGACTGAAGCCTAGCTGCTGTGATTTACTGTAACCTAGCAACCATCTCAGGAAAAAAGCCTAACTTGTTCAATTTTGCCTCATCCATAGGAATATAAGTATAGGAGTACAGTGGCTGTTTTAGGCCAAAATAATTTAATTTAACACTATAAAGCACATGCACTCTCCAGAGAGACAGAGAGACAGAGAGAGAGAGGAGAGGAAAGCAAGAAAGCAAGTCGCCTGGTCTGGAACTCCAGCCACAGTCAACCGTGTGAGAGTCCAGTTTCTCAATCACCATGCCACCTGCTGGCCCCTGTCTTACTATTTTAAAGTTTATTTGTTTTTCCTCAGAGAGAGAAAGGTACTCCCCAAGAGGGTCTTTACACCACGATCCACCCCCACCCTCACCCAGCCCAAATGAAGGACATGCTCAGTGAACACAGGAAGGTCCCAAAACACAAACCAATAACTTGCCCCGTGTGAGTCCAGTCGCCTTACTTCTGTACCACTGCTTGTCACTGTCTTCACCTTTTTAACAAGTGTACAGCGCAAGATGTTTCTC
Source organism: Tupaia tana (assembly GCA_026018925.1). NCBI lineage: Eukaryota > Metazoa > Chordata > Mammalia > Scandentia > Tupaiidae > Tupaia > Tupaia tana. Next base: position 252,923,210 of record JAKSZU010000001.1, read on the forward strand.
TTAAAGCACTCTAGGGCTGCTTTAATGCCACAATAGCAGAGGTGAGTAGTTGTAACAGAGACTGCATGGCCCACAAAATCTAAGATATTTACTACCTGGTCATACACAGAAAAAGGTTGCTGATTCCTTCTCTAGAATGCAAATTCCATGAAAATAGGGACTTTGTAAATATTCAGCAATATTTTTTCAATAAAAATACACAAAGGTGAGATAAAAGTGCAAAGTAGTCACTGGATTTCTAACAAAGGTACCAGAATGTGACAACCAAATGAGTGCTGTCTGGCAAAAAACAATGAATGCCTCTATGTACAAGGTAATGGGGTGGCTCTGGAGGAAACTACATTACAAACTTGATGCTGCAGATAGGTTCTGCTTCTTGGGGCAGGAGGTTGAATTTATTTTCAGGAGACCATATGTGGTTTAGCAAAACTACCCCAATCATATAAGCAAGTTCCCACCTATTGTCCTTGGGAGAACTCTGTACAGTAGGGTCACCGAAATACTGATGTTCCAGATGGTTTCATTTCATAATGGAAAATGTAGTGTGTTTCAGTGGAGTAAAAAGCTTTAGATTAAGGTGAGGTGTGGGGAAAGTGGGAAGCCAACTACTCTCTCTTCTCTCTAGGTGCTCAGAGAAGAATGCCCTGGGCCCTGAGGAAGGATGGTGCTTGGAGCCTTCCCAGTGCTGAATGAGAAACTCCTTCTTACTGCTGGTGGTCAGAGGCAGGTAGAGAAGTGGCCCTCAGAGAGAAGGAGGACAGGTTCAGGCCTGGAAGCGGGTGTGTAGTGATTAGTGGAGGTTTTAAGTTATTTTCTATGGTTTCTAGGTCTCTGAGGTTTTAGAGGAAGAACTTGTCCTAGTCTAGAGATGGAAAGACAGAAGAGAGAGAGCAGTCATAGTCCCTGAATCCGGAAGGGATACTAGGAAGGGACACCAACACAGGCAGTCATGCTCACTGGAGAGATGCCCTCTGAGGGCCATCAGGAACTGGGGCAGCAGCCAGGCACATCACGGAGGAGATGGAAAACAACAGTCAGAATGGATTCTAATCACAGCTGAGAAACAGCCCCTAGACCCCTCCCAGAATTACCTGGGAATAGAAATTCTACTGTCAAGACAGTATGGAATGGCAATGTGGATACTTATAAAGGAAACTAGAGCTTATTTTGGATCACAGCCTACTGAGACTAGGACATTTAACTCACAATAAAGTTAGCAATTTAAAGAACATTATTATAATGACTACCATTGATAGTTCATTTATTCACTCATTTAATAAATGTTGATTGAGTGCCTACCACACACCCATCACCAGGCTGGTAATGGAGATCTATTGACGAGCCCCACAGACATGCCTGTGTTCTCAGGAGCTTATGACCTACTGGAAGAGGCAACCAACAAACCAAAGTTAAACAAATATTTATGCACTTGTTATAGTTTACAAAGGATTAACACAGGGAGGGAGACACATGGATAGATGGATTGATGGATGGATGGGTGAATGGGTTTTCCAATCCTCTCACACACTTTTTTTTAAAGAGATTTTTGCTATAAGGCACATGTATTCCTCCAGGGAGACGAGACAAAGAGACAGAAAGTGAGAAATCACCCCCCAGCGGAGATGGCCACACCATGATCCCTTCTCCTCCATTCTCCTCTCAGGATTTGGGGCACACATGAACATGCACCCAGTGTGAGTTTTAAGCTGCCAGGTCCAGGACTGGGAGTCCAGCAATGTAACCATTATACCATTTGCTGGGCCCTCTTCTCATACTATTAAGTTCATGAAATTCATATTGTTTTCTGGTCCAAAGAGTGTGACTAATTTAGGGCTGATTGACTGGGCAACTGGATCTTACACTCTTGATGAATCCCCTTCCCTAGGTCAGGTCCAGCCTGTTTTATAGCATTACCATACCACACCCTACAGAAAAGAAGAGAGCTGTCTCATCACAACCTCACTCACTGGACTAGGTACTTCCAAGTATGTTTCTAAAAGCTTTCCAGGAACCTTCCATGAGGGTACACTTCTGTGGACTCATCAGTTGTTATAAAAACAACCAAAGAAGCTGATTTACTAGTAATCTCTCTCATTGGTGATATAAATATGGGATGCTCTTACTTTCCCCATTAGCTGCACTACCCAAAGAATCTTCTCTCCAAACACCACTCTGCCAGAGAAAAGGGGGTTTTAGCAATATATCAACGCAGTTCCATCATTTCTTGGTCTTTGTCAGTTATCAAAGCATTAATTCCAGTTCTCTAATACCTACTTTCATTTTAACTCTTCAAACTCATATTTGGTTCAGAGTTCTCCCACAAAGAAGCTGGATGTGGGCCCAGCTGCTCCCACACACTCTCTGTCTCACTTCTCAGCCTCCACGGCTGTGGTGATAGGGCAGAAGGATGGGAAAGAAGGCTAGGTGTTCACCTACAGAGCTGCCTGTGGCCACGCTGCCAGCCTCTTTCTGTTGGCTGCCTCTGTTTCTCTGATTACTCTTGCCTAGACATCAGTCCCCTCTATGTGACAGGGACACATCTGTGGATTCTTACAAGGAGGAGTGATCTCCAGACCTCCTTGCCACATAGTCCTCACCAAATAAATCTCCTTTACATACCTCCTCAACACTCCCAGAGCAGACTTCAAGGATAACACTCTCAGTAGGTAGCTCTCTTTTGGGGGAGACCTAGAGCATCTGCTGGGAATGCAGGATGCTCATATGTCCCTGCCATAACCATAGGCAGTGTAGACAGCTTCGCCAAGGCTGTGTCTGGGCTCTGCTTTCTCTCTCTCGTCTCTGTCTCTAAACTGTAGCAGATCAGAGTTGAGATGAAGGAGACAACTGGTAATCACTAGTTTCCAGACTGGTGGAGATGGAAATGATTGAGGCAAATCCTCTATAAATTTGGGAATAGTCTCTCTTCAACAACAGTACACTCTCCCCGAGGTTACTTGTCTATCCCTCAGGGAGATCAGACCTCTTCCATCCAGGGAGAGTTGGACCAACAGGGACAGTAGAGGGTGGCCAGTCTGGGCAACACAATGGTGATATTTAAATACATTGAGAAATGTGGTTCTTTGGGATGCCATTTACAAAGCTAAACAAACACCATTAACAAATGAGTATGCTAGCTGTCTCTTGTATTGAAACTGCAAAGCAGTATTAGTTAAAGGGAGCCATATGTATTGATCAGAAAAGACCCAAGAAGATAAGAGAAAAACTTACACAGAACTACATGGCGTCAGAGGTCTTCACATCTTCAGCCAATTAACATCTGAAAATTACTGGCTTTGCATTCCACTTCTCGCCCCCCTCCCTTTTTTTTTTTTTTTTTTTTTTTTTTGCCCTTTAAAAAAATAAACCTGGGAATGGCGCAGGGCCATGGCTCCCTCCATCAGAGGAGTTGGAACCACCAGATCCTTGCTTTTCTCTACTTGTGTGTCTTTGTGGGTTTCTTTTCATGTTTATTCTCTAATCCACAGCCACTCCCACTCAGAGCATGCATTCAGCCATGCAGGTCATGGCAGGACAGAGGGCCAGATCTCTAACTAGCATTTCTCATAAGGGCCACACCCCAATTGCTGACTGTTCACTGAATTCAGATATTGGGTGCATGCATGGCACAATGAGGTCTCAGCTGTGAGGCTGTATAAGGAGGTAGATGATTCCTTTCTACACCCAACACTGGGTGTTACATATGTTATCACAGGTCACAAACTGTTCTGTATGATGTAACAAGCTCTCTCCTCACTTCATAAAAGCACAATGAGAAGGTGGCACTCTATAAGCTAGGAAAATAGCCCTCAACAAATACAGGGTCTACCAGTGCCTCAACTGTGGAATACCTAGGCTCCAAAAATTGTGAGAAATTAATGTTTCTTGTCAAAGCTACCCAGCCTATGATATTTTGTTAGAGCAACCCAACTGGACTAAGACATCCACTAACAACTAACAGATCATGAAATAAATGTCATCTTAGGTGCACTATCAGAGGTATCAGATATAGGAGGCCTTGCCTCTGTCCCCTGTACCATCCGCACTCCACATTCAACATTTATCAAGTGCCACAGTAGGATGAACACTTGGAAAACAGAGATGGATGATACCCACAACTTTCCCCCTTGAATGAGCGTCAGTTTAAGGAAGGACATGAATATGAAAACAAACTCTCACAGTCCAGGCAGAGGGAGCGGGAATAGAACAAGCAATTCTCATGAGAAAACTGGGACATCAGAAGCATAATATTTGTTTTGACATTTGAAGACTAGCTAGACCAAAAGGACAATGTTAGAGGGAGGCAAAGAGAATCAGTTTTTGCAAGGAGACTACAAAGTGGGGTATGTCTAGTTAGTCTTCACATTCCCAGCACCTAAGAATTCCTAAAATACCCTATCAGAGACAATAAATAAACACCCCTTCCCAAAGTGGTCCTTAGCAGTGGTCTTTATCTTTATGAAGGGTTTCGAAGTAGGACAACAATTAGATTTTCTCAGAGAGTTGATTCTGCGCTAAAATTAGAATCAGTGAGTGGAAGTTCTAAAATTTCAGATTTGGGGCTCAAAACAAATCATTTCTAATGATTGCTAGTTCTCCTGCAATGAAGATATCTCTCTGGACAAACTGGGACACCTGCCACTAAGGAGGACCGGCTAAACCATCACCAGTCACAGTGGCAGAAGTGGAGGTTCCTCCAATCCAGGCTCCAAAGCAACTTCCAAATAACTCAAAGATTTTACTAATTCTATTTGGAAAGGGTTCATCTCATTTAGAGACATCATCTCCAACATGTTTATTAAACAATAATCTCCATAGAACCCACAGGTCATCAGAACAGGAAATATCTGCCAAACAGTACAGGTCATGAAAAACGCTTACATGCCAAATCATCCATTTTCTGTATGATCTACTCAAGGGATTGGAATTCTTGCTCTGGGACTTTGGTAGAGAAAGAGGTTTGATGTCAAAAAAGTAAAAATTAAAATCTTCTTATATTCATGTCCTTAATAATAAAGAGGGACACTTTCCTCCTTCAAAACTCCTTATTTAACTTCCTTCAGTGGTTGCCATGGTGATCTGAGCTGGTGCCTGACTCTAGCCAGGAGATCTCAGACCCCCTGCTGTGGTGCAGTGAGTTCCAAGTTTGAGTGACACTCTCAGCTTCTCTTTGGGGACCTGAGGGCCCTGTCTGCCAGTAGCAGGCTGTCTTACTTATGTCAAAATAATAGAAGGAAGGAATATGAACCATGGCCTTTGTGATTTTTTTGTTTTGTTTTGTTTTGTTTTTGTTTTTTTTTAAAGTAACTCTTTAGCTTTTAAAGAATGCTATCTGGTACCTTATAAACACACATACTTACATGCAAACACAGGGCAGTGCAAATAAAGTGAAATCACCTGGAATTCCAAGCAAAGAGGACTTCTATTCATATCTGAACACATCCCGGAAAATTCCGTAGTCACCATTATCATTTATGTATGCATGTGCTTGCACATATGCCGCTTCCTGTCTAAGACGGGATTGCACTACACTCGATCATATGGAAGCTTACTTTATTACTTAAAATGTTTGTTGTCTTCAGCAACAAACATAACAACATCCAATTTTCACTGATCACTAAAGAGACATCATATGAGCTCATTAATTCTCATAAAACCCCAGGACATAGGTTATTATCTATTATTATGCCTATTTTACTGTTACTATGTCTATTTTACAAACAGCCAAAGTGCTTCATTGAAAGAGTAAGTTCCAACATCGTAAGCTACAGTCTGTGGTAGAACTGAAATTCAAATCCACGCACCGTGGCTCCAAAACTGGTGCACGTAATTACCATGATACTGGCTCTGAGCAATGCCACTTTTTTTTTTAGGGCAAGATGGCATTTTGTAGAGTAGATGTACCATCTGTTATTTGTTCAGTCTGTTTTCAGTGGGCGAAAATTTAGATTGTTTGCGATATTTGGCAATTATTAACAATACTCTGATGTGCTTTGAAACACCTCTTGTGAACTGCATGAGGTTATCTCCTTCCAGGCTCTCCTTGCAGTGGGACTGTTAAGTCAGAGGGTTCCTCTGCCCTTTACAAAGGCAGAAGCTGACTTTACAGGGGTGTCAAAGTGACTCCTCCTCCACGGCCTTAACAATGCCAGGTTTGCCCCTGGTGACTGCAGTTGCCTTTCTTGCTTTAATAAGTTTTGAACAGCTTTTCCTTTTTACTGAACTTCTGCTTTTCTTCTTTTAAGTTGCCTTTCTTTTCCTTTGCCTGCTTTTTATATTAGAATGCTCATCTTTTCCTGGTTCACTTTTCACCTTTCCCTGCAATAAATACTAATGTACATAATTATAGGCAGTAAACCCAGACTGGCTCTTTCTGCACCTAACTTAATGTCCTCCTTTTCCAGGAGAGCTAAAATCCACCTTTTCCAGATTCCCTTGCAGCTAAGATTCCACATGCAATGCTGTTCCGCCACTCACACATAGGCAGGAGCATCAAGAAATGGAGTCAGCCATGCAGTACATATGGTTACTTTTGCTGCTGTAGTCAGTGGCCCCAGCAGGGCTCATGGGCTAACAGTTCTGGCTCCAGTGTCCCAGTCCTTGGCTTACAGCTGTGATCCTGAGCCTCTGCGGCCAGCAGAGGGGACAACAGCTTCCTCGGAAGCCTCCTGGGTGAACCAGAGCAGTTACTTTGGCAGGCCAGCTCTGGAATCCCTTCCTTTGGCCCTTCTAACAAGTTAGTAATCTCATAATTCTGCACATTAAATCTTTCCTGCTAACAGAGCCAAACTGGGTTCTATAATTTATGAGTAAACCCTGACCACTAAATGTTAAACCATGTTGAACATATCTTACATGTGTAAACATTGGTGGCTTTTCAGGCCACTCTGCTGTTGTAGTATGAAGTGGCCATAGATATGTAACTGTTGAGCATAGCCACACTGACCTGCTAGCCCTAGCTGGCTGCCTCCCATACTATACCCTCCATTTTTTATTTATTCCTGGGCCATTACCACACTCACTGAATTACCACACTCACTGCATTACCACAGCTTGAAGTCCTTTCTTACTACAATTCTATGTGGAATTTTTCTGGCCATCCTTAAATATCTGTTCCTTTAAAGGAATTTAAAATTTCTTTCAGTTAAGAATATCTTATTAGAATTATAATTGTAGTATAACTTAATTCATAAATAAATTTAGAGAAAATGTCATCTTTACAAAATTGTCACCCAATCTTCATTTATTTAAGTCTCCTATTATCATTAATTTTCTTCTTAAAGTGGTAATATAGGTAGAATTTCACATCCCAGGTCTGCCACTTTGGTGCGGTATGACTTTGGATAAATTACTTCTCTGGGCTTTTTTCTCAACAACAAAATGAGAACAATAATTCTCTCTTGCAAGGTTTTGGGAGGATTCATTGATGGGCAAGGCACACAGAAAGCACTGTCCACTTGGTGTTCTAAACTTCTTGTTACATCTGTAGATAATACTGATTATTTCTGTGAGTATCCTCGTCTTTTTCTAACTTAAGAAAAAATGCTTTACTGTTTCATCATTAAGCATAATGAAAATAACTCATAGAAATACTAATTTGTTATTTATCCAGTATACATACATATTGGGTCATTGGGAAAGTCATGACGTATTTTTCTATGTTTTTCTATGCCAAATGCATCATGACCTTTCTGACGACCCAATATATATACTTTTATCACACTCTCCTCCATTACCAACAATGTAGAGAATTACATCAGCAGATATCCACTACTGACCCACCATTGACTTGCTAAAATGAACCTCAATTGGCCTTGGTGCTATCTTTTTGTTCATTTCTAGATTCTATTTGGGATTTTCATATCAATAGTCTTAAGAAAGGTTAAATTGCATAGTTAATTGTTTTTAAGTGCTATTCTCACCCATTTTTTATGCTAATGTGCTTGCTTCATAAAGACAGTTAAGAAGCTTCACCTCTCTCTCTCTTTCTAGAACACTCTTCAAGAGTTTAAGAACAATCTGATTCTCAGCAATTTAAAATTACCCAACTGGAAACCGTTTGTGACCAATATTTTATGGCAACTAGTTCAATTTCTTCCATGATAATTGGTCATTTGCATTTTCTAAGTTCCTTTTAAGTCAATTTTATTGAAACTTTTTTTAGAAAAGCATTCACTTAGCTTCATTTTTCCATTTGTTGGCAGATTATCTGCATTTGGATTTACAAGTTACAGAAGAACTGTGAAACTCTCATTTATATTTGTTTATTATTTAATTAATTAATTTTCAACTAAAAAGAAAAATAGTTCATTGTTACATACACCTCTCCCTGTGCTTTTCACAGAATCCCTTCTGACCCCAAGGTAATGTAGTCATTGACCATCCTTGGAAATACCAACCAACAGAAGCAGAATCGGGGGGGGGGGGGTGCAAATAAAACAATGGTTTCTGCCCTAAGACCCCTGTCAGCTATATCACATGTAACTAGCAACCATACCGACACATCAGATCACCTGGGGTACTTCCAAAACAATGACTGGACTCTTCACCAATCCAATGGAATCAGACTCTTGGGGGTAGAACCCAGCATTGGTATTTTAAATCTCCTCAGATGATTCTAATGTGCACCCAGAGTAAAAACAAGCAGGTTCTAGAAATCTGATGGGAAAGAAAAAATACTCCCTTCACCTCTCTGGGCTTTAGCAACCTCCTTTGTAAAAGGATGTCATAATGCCAGATTATTTCTAAGATCCCTGTGTCTAATGCCTTTCAGTAATTTTAAGTGTGTGTGTATGTGTGTGTGTGTGTGTGTGTGTGTGTGTGTGTGCTTTCTCTTAAAAACAATGACTCAGGTCTTCCAGTTTTAATGTAGTAATACTGAAAATAACCAAACAGAATTAGTTTCTACCAATTGAGATTTAAATAACATGGCAGATGCTACTAAATTCTGGTCAATGACATGTAAACTGGTCTTTCTTTTTTAAGAATTATTTATTTAATAATCCCATTTGTTGCTGTTGTTATTGTTTAATTTGACCAGAGAGAAAGGGAAAGTGAGACAGCAAGCCGCCAGGTGCAGGACTTGAACCGTGGTCAGCCATGTGGGAATCCAACACCTTTAACCACCACGCAACCTGCTGGTCCTGTAAATTGGTCTTTGCCATAGGGCGGGCGCCACCATGCCCTGTAAATTGGTCTTTCTAGCAAGTCTCCTTAAGTGAGAAGGATCATACCCATTTCTACCCTAATGAACAACAATAAACAAAACAACAACAACAACAAAGTGTTAAAAGCAAAATGCCACTGCAACATGCAAAACAGGAATTTTCAAAAATCACTATTTGTTTAATTTGCAAGAGTGTGAATGTGCTCACTAAAGAGAGAGAGAGACAGGGGCAGATGGGGTGGGGGGCAGGAAGGAAGCACTCTCCCAATGGGATGTGGTCATGCTGCAATCCATTCTCCTCCATTTCTCTGTCTTGTCAAAATTCAGGCATGCAAGCACTTATGTCCTGACTGTTTTCACAGGATTCGAGCTGATCAGACAGCCTTGTGGGATCCAGTTCTAACCACTAACCCACACAGCTTGCCCAATTTAACAATTGTTTTTTAGTAAACTATCACCATGATCCAGAAAACCATACACATTTTCTTTAGAGGATTAAATTAATGGTTCTTACGCCCTTTACACTGCTAGAGAAAAATGTCAACACAAACGTTTTTGTGTGACCTTGCCTAAACCACATAATTGTAGGCTTTTCATTCAACATTTATTCAACAAATGTTTACAGTCATTAAAGATTTCCATGCATCCTTCTACCCTCTGTGAAAAACAGCCCAAAATTTCTGTACTCTAGGAAAATTACATTTTTATTAGAAAACATAATGCAGTACTCCAAACAAGATTATACTACTTTTTAAAAATTCCACGATGTACTTCTAAGATAAAGGCATTTGTATTAGGGTTCTCCCGAGATACAAAACCAACAAATTGTGTGTGTGTGTGTGTGTGTGTGTGTGTGTGAGAGAGTGTGTGTGTGTGTGTGTGTGTGTGTGTGTGTCTGTATGGAAAGAAAGAAATTTCCTTTACCAAACTAATTCATTCAGTTGTGGAAGCTTGCCTTGGCAAGTGTAAACTACAGGGTAGACCAGCAAGCTAGACACTCAACTGCATTCTGTACACAAAGATTGTCTACTTGCAAAATTCTTTCTTGTTTGAAAAGGTCAGTCTTTTCCTATCAAATCATTGACCAATTAGATAAGGTTCACCCATTTATGAAGGGTAATTTGCTTTCCTCCAAGTTTAAACGTTAATTGCATTAAAAAAAAAAAAAACTAAAACAAACAAAACAAAAACACACACAACCTTCATAGGACCATTTAAAATAATGCTTGATCAAATATCTAGATATGATGGCCTAACCAAGCTCACACATAAATTATCAGTCAAGGGACCAGCAGATGGTATAATGGTTATGTCACTGGACTCCCACATAGTCAACCGCAGTTTGAATCCCAGAACCAGCACATGGTGTGCATGCATGCCCAAGATCCTGAGAGGAGAATGAAGAAGGGATTGTGGTGTGGCCACCCCCACTCCCGGGGGTTGGGGTGATTTCATGCTTTCTGGCTTTCTGTCTCTCTCTCTCTCATCTCTCTAGTGAGTACATGTGCCCTATAGTAAAAATCTCTCTCAAAAGAAAGAAAAAGAAAGAAAGAAAGAAAGAAAGAAAGAAAGAAAGAAAGAAAGAAAGAAAGAAAAAAGAACAATCAAAGCATCTTAAAGTTTATTTGCAAACCTTAATTATTTGCAAAGATAATCTTAGTCCATGTAAATCTATCATAGATCGTGTATGGGAAGAGACTTCTGTAGAGTCTAGCCTAGACCTAGAAGGGAGGATCAGAGGGCTCGTTATACCTGAGAAACTGACTTTCGACTCACATGGTCTTGCAGTAAATCCTCAGATTGTTCTGGGATTGTTACCGGTTACACCAGAGAGCAGACAGGCACGTAGCCAGTGTCAAGAGCAATTGGAAAGAGGTAGGAGGGGAAAGACATCCCAAAGCCTATTAGCCAAAACCTGGCCATATTCCCATCTAACAGTAGCATAAACAGCTAAGAACTGTGGCAAACCTACAGGACCAGAAATCGTGCAACCCTACCTGGGAGGAAGCATTGTGTCCCCACACTGGAGAGTCATAAATGCACAGGTGAGCTGTGATCTCTACTTACATTAAAGGAACTCATATCCTCTCCCTGTATTTAGTAGAGTCTCCAATTAAGTTCCAGCAACCTGTTAATCAAATAGTGTCGCAAAATAGATGCCAAATCCACACTGATTCCCAAAGCACATGGGACCACCCCACACACAAAATCTTTAACATGGTCTCCAAAATACTGCCCACATGGTGTTAAGTATGTACCACACAATTTAAACACATTAATTAGTGCAATCTGTTAAACATTTACAAAGTAATACATTGTCTCTTCAATATAATCTTTAAATCTCTTAATTCTCTACTGTTTCCCTCCCCTAATGAATGTGAAAGCTATAAATATCCTGTTGAAACAAAATCACTTCAAATTTTTTGCCCAACAATCCTCCACAACCCTTCAAAGTGTTTACACTTTTCCTCGATGAATAATAATTGTCAGTTTTATAGAGTATCGAGTTCAATTTCATTGGAGAAAAAGAGAACGGAGGAGGAATGGAGGGAAGAGGAGGAGAAAGAAGAGCAGGGGGCATTTTAGAACAATTTTAAATTATACATGGGTTGAAATTAAGCAGAGAAGCTGTTTTTGAAATAATACGATCAAATTATAATACTTCTAACATACAAAGAAAAGGGTTTACTTTCAAGAGAATGCAAAATTCTAACAAGACAAAAGAAAAACCAAGTGTCAGGAAGAAGCCACCTACAAGAAAGGCGAGAGCACTGTGATCTCTAAAGCACACCTTCACAGGTAAATATTATCAATAGACCTGTGAGAGTGATAAAAGACGGTCCTATATAAGGTCACATATCTGGAGGAACGAATTCTGCCATGAGCTTTATCTATATGACTTTAAAATGAAGTAAAACCCGTTCGCAAAATGATTTCACTGGATGAAGCCATTTTGCCGGATGAAAGTGTATAAGACATGGCATGATCATTTTTCAGGATGGGAAATAATAGGTAGCAAACCTTATTGATTTAGAAAAAAAAAAAAATCACCTCTCCTGGTAAGCAACTCTGCCCTAGGTTTCATCTAAGGGTTTTGAGGGGTGTGCTTCAATAAACAGAGTCCTGGTTACCAATGGTCATCCATAAGTGCAATCTCTCAAATAAAATCTGAACAAAAAATCAAGTCTTTGATGAGCATCTATTAATACATGTGCAGAAATACAGCGAATACAGGCCCAGCAGATAGCAGAATGGTTACATCGCTGGACTCCCACATGGCTGACTGTGGTTTGAGTGCTGGACTCGGTGGCTTGAAACTTAGACCAGGTGCATGCGCTTGTGTGCCCAAGATCCTGGGAGGAGAATGGAAGAGAAGGGATTGAAGTATGGTCATTCCCCACTCAGGGGTGATTTCTCACTTTCTCTCTCTCTGTCTCTCTGTGAGCACACACACCCTAAGGCAAAAACTTCTACAAAAAAAAAAAAAAAAAATACAGAAGAATAAGACACTGTCTATACCTAGAGTTCAAAGTTACTTCAGAAGATAAAGCTACTACCCCGAACAGCATCAAAGTCATGGGGGTGGATATGTGGTTCAAATTACTAGGTACAAATGAAGGGTTCAACTGTAGATACTAGAAACAACGGAGGGGGTGGGAAGTGGGAATCAACAGAGGAGAATCAGGGGAAGAAAGAACATATAACAGACAAAAAAAATGAAAAGATATCTGTTGATGATAATGTGTATGGGTCATGTCTTAGACTAATAGATTCATGTTGGGAGAAATCAAATGTACGCTGTAAGGACAGACAGTAATTAAATGTAAACATTTTTTTTATTAAAAAATTGTTAGTCATAAACATTTTCTGAAAAGGTCCATGAGGGCTAGATAGTAAAGTCAGTGGGTAGAGAGCTCCATTTCCAGCCTTCAGAGAACAACTGGAACTAGACCGGTGCTCCCACTGTACATAACTGCTCTCAGAGCAGACAACAGGCACCCCTGAAAGAAAGGAAATAAAGTTAACTGAGACTCCCCGGTTTCTGTCTAAAGGCATAAGTCAAATACCAATGCAGAGAGAGGAAATATAGAGTCCATGGGTCTTGTCGAGATATACAGATAAAGATCAGAGTTTAAAGAGACTGAGGCACCTGAAATGTGCAGTGCAGAGAACTTAAGAGAAGCAAGCTATGCAGAAAACAAAACCCAGCAATCTCATAGAGAATCTATTTGACTCTTTGGCTCTAAACTAAGCTACATATTCATAATATGAAAGTCCATAAACTGGGCAAAGAACCAGGGAAAGCATAGTTACTAGGAACTGGTTAGCTAAATAACTATCGAAACTCCCATAAGCTGGAAGATATTCAAGATCTGAACAACTATAATGGCGAGAACTCTACTCCCAGAAAATCCCGTGCCTTAAGAATAGGACTATGTAAGAGCTAGAAAGCCCCAAAAGAATTAACTTGTCAGACTGGAAAGGGAAACGGAAAACATACGATTGCATTTGAGATTTAACACTTCTTTCTGGGCCATTGATAGAACAAGTAGGCAGAAGATCAATAGTACATTGAGTCTTAAATGACATTATCAATCAATATGACCCACTTAATATTTGTAAAACATTACAGCCAATCACTGCAGAAAGTAATTTATTTTTAAGGGTATAATGACTAAGATAAATAGGGTCATAAAACAAGTCTAAATACATTTAAAATTGTTGAAATGAACAGAATATATTCTGTGACCACAATAGAATTATGTTAAATATCAATGACAAAATGTTATTTGGCAAATCTTCAATTATTTGGAAATTAAATTAAACACCACACTTCTAATTAGCAGAGAGGTAAATATATGTATATTTACATTATATATATATATATATATATATATATATATATATTTACTATTATAAAATATTTTGAATTGAATGAATATATGAATACCAAAATATGAGATGCTAAATCAGTGCTTAGGGAAAAATTTCATGTTAAATGCTAATTTTTTTAAAATCCAAAACTAAAGATCTAAGCTTATCCCTTAAGGAGTTGTGATAAGCATGCATTTAAACCTAAAGAAGAAAAATAATGGGAACAGCAGATGGTGTAATGCTTACATCGCTGGACTCCCACATGACTGACCATGGTTCGAGTCCTGGACCTGGCAGCTTGAAACTCACACAAGGTGCATGTGTGTGTGTGTGTGTGCGTGTGCATGTATGTGTGTGTTTGTGTGTGTGTCCAAAATCCCAAGAGGAGAATGGAGGAGAAGGGACTGTGGCATGGCCATCTACCCTAGGGGGTGATTTCTTGCTTTCTGTCTCTCTGTCTCTCCGGTGAGTGCACATGCCCTATAGCAAATAATAATAATAATAATAAATAATACAAGCAGTAATCAATGAAACTGAAAACAAGGAAGCAATAGAGAAAAATAATCTCAGAAACCAGAAGCCAATAAATCAGATAACTTAGGTGAAATAGACAAATACCTTCAAAGACGTACATTGCCAAAATTAGAATAACCTTACTCTATTAAACCTTCTTAGGCCCAAATTCCTTCTTCTCTGACCTGCTTTATGCTACTAGAACTGATCCTGTAAATATTTCTCCTGTGTCAGATGCCACAATTCAGCTTTGTCCTTAGAGGTTACCAGAGGGGCACTGCAGAAGGAAGGAGTCCCGGCATGCTTTTCTTCTCACTCCTGCAGTATGTGGCTACTAGCAGCATGTTGGATACCCAGTGGAACATCCCTCCTAGTGAGAGCTAGGTCAACAAATGCCATTTGTCTTCCAGGGATTTTCACCAATACTCCCAGAGGTGGTTTCTGAAAGTTTCACCAGCACCGGAAGAGGTATTTTCCCAATGAGTCTCGAAAACACCCCAGGAGGCACTCTCCTAATGCCAGTGCCAGCATGCACCATTCTCAGCAAACCTCTGTGCTACCTCAGGGACACAGCTACACCATCTTCAGTGAAATCTGAATCTCAGCCTTGTAAGGAAGACCTCTTCCAAATCTGTTCCTTCTTTGGGTACTCTGGCCCAGCCAAGGAAGTTGCTGATCTCTATACCAGCTATTCCTATATTCTTTAGCGTACTCTTTGCCCCTAGCCACTCTTTAAATTCTTCCTGGAGTTTCTGACTTCTGTCTGGACTCTGACTCATATAAGTAATGAGTTTAGTTTTTTGTGTTTTTTTTGGAGAGGTTTTCGCTATAAGGCGCGTGCACTCGCCAGACAGACAGAGAGAGACATAGAGACAGAAAGCAAGAAATCACCCCCCAGGGGGGATGGTCACGCTGCAATCCCTTCTCCTCCATTCTCCTCTCGGGATCTTGGGTACGCACGCACACGCGCCCGGCATGAGTTTTAAGCCACCGGGTCCGGGACGCGAACCACGGTCAACTACATGGGAGTCCAGCGACATAGCCATTACACTAACTGCTGGTTCCCAGTAATGAGTTTAGTTTTAAGAATCTCACAAACTCTTCCAGAAAATAAAGGAGGAGAAAACAGAAATTTATCCAAGTAATTTTATGAGACATCACTCTATCATCAAAACCAAAGAAGTTATTAGAAAATAAATCTAGACCAATATTCTACATAAGCTTAGATGCAAACTTCCTTAGCCAAATTCTGTGAAATAAAATCCACAATTTATAAACAAGGCTATAAATCCCACTTGGTCATGATATGTCTTACAAATGCAAAGTTGCTTTCATATTTGAAAATCAAACAATGTGATATATCATGTTAACAGAATAAAGGAGAAAAGACATAAAACCATCTTATTAGATGTAGAAAACACATTGATGATTTCAATATCTATTCATGACAAAAATCTCAACAAACTAAAAATAGGGACTTTCCCTAGATAAAAGGACTCTACCCACCGCTACTCCCCCAAAAAACTTCTAGAGCTAGCATCACAATCGTAAAAGAAAGACACTCATCTTATGATCAGAAACAAGGTAAAGTGGTCTGCTCTTATCACTTCATGCCTAAAGTCCTTAGCCAGTGCAATAAGGCAACATCAGATGCATGAGACTACAAAGACATGGGATGGTGCAGACAGAGGATCAGTGTATTTTCTGCTACCAAGTCATTCTTTATGTCCTGGCATGGCTACAAGCTGAAGAAGAGCAGAGAGCAGCCTCAGCTCCTAGAATGACATGTGGAGCTGCCTTCCTGACGCACGCTGGTTTCTCTCCTCACCCTTAGCAGACTCCAGTTCTCTACGGAAAGTGAGCAGCAAGCCCACACAACGTCATTATACTTACTCTCCTCTACCTTAGACGGGTCACCTTTGGAACAGTAAATAATGTTAAAAGGCTGTATTTTTACAGCTCCTTTAGTAATTAGAAATTTTTTAACACTAACCAAACAATGCAGATCTTAGAGATGATTAAAAGTATTTGGTTATAGTGGACACTATTACACAGACACTATTTTTAACGCTCCAATCTTCTTTATAGCAAAAAAATTTTTCCAGTATTTTAATAAGGTAGAGTCATTTTATAGGGGATACTTGAAGCCACTATTGATGCTTTAAATGACAGTAATATTGGCATAGAAAAGAAAGTAGCAAATTTTTACTGCATCAGTTTCTAACGTTTACTATGTAAAATTTCCTGTAATATATTTATATATTTTTTCACAAAAATAGCTATCAGATATCTGCTTGTAACTGCATTATGTATTTGTAATGCATCATCTCACTTTGTAAATAAAGTACACCTTAAACCATGAAAAAAAAAAATAAAGCAGAAATATTGGAAAGAAGTAAAATAGTTTGTATTCACAGATCACATACACGTATATGTAGAAAATCCTAAATAATTTATCAAAAATAAAAAGAAATAAAATAAGAATTTTTAAAGCAACAGGATTGCAGTTATATATACAAAAATCAACTGTATTTCTATGTATGCACAACAAATAGTTGAAAAAGGAAATAGGAACATCACAAAAAATTGAATAAAATATGTTCAAGATCAGCACACTGAAAACCAGAAATTGCTGAGAGAAGTTACACAGAAGCCTAAAACATGAAAAAAATGTAATGACCAAGGAATTGAAGGGTCCATTTTATTCAGATATCATTTCTCCCAATATTGATCTGTAATTTAAATGCAATCAGAACCAAAATTCTATCAGGCTCTGCAAAAATAAAGAAAATAATCTGTAAAGGTTTAATAAGAAAGAAAGAAAGAAAGAAAGAAAGAAAGAAAGAAAGAAAGAAAGAAAGGAAGAAAGAAAGAAAGAAAGAGAGAGAAAGAACGGACGAACCAAAACTCTGGGCCAGACTATGGAATGGTGGTTTAGGAGGCTGGATCCCACATGGCTTACAGTTTTGAGTCCTAGACCCACAGGGTTGGAAAAACACACAGGGCACATGTGTTTATATGCCCAAAATCCTGAAAGTGAGAAGCAATTAAGGAGCAGAGATTATGGTGTGACCATCCACTATAGGGAGTGTTTTCCCCTTCACTCTCTCTCTCTATCTCTCCCCAGCGAGCACATGAACTTGGCAAATTAAACTTATATTGGAATGCATAAAAAGTTTCTACATCCCATTGACAATGTAATTTTTAAAACACGTGAAAGATCAGAACAGACATCTTAGAAACTTCAAAAAGTTCACCAAAAACTGCATTTTATGATAAATGGATTTCATAATTTTTTGCAACAAAATACACTTTTACTTGAATTTCATTTTCAGTGAACTTTTGGAAGTCCTCTTATAAGCGAATGGCTAGTAAGCCAACAAAAAGATGCTTTCATCATCAGAGAAATGCACCTAGAATGCCCAAAATTAAGTGTTAAAATTAGAAAAAATGGGACCAGCAGATGGCGTAAAGGTTAAGTTGCTGGACTCGCACATAGTCAACTGTGGTTGGAGTCCCAGACCCAGAGTCTTAAAACTCACACGGGGCGCATGTGCTTGTGTGCCTAAGATCCCAACAGGAGATGAAGAAGGGATTGCATTGTGGCCATCCCCCCAGGGGGTGATTTCTCACTTTCTGTCTCTGTCTCTCTGGCATGCATCCTCGCCCTATAGCAAAAAATCTCTCTTAAAAAAATTAGAAGGAATGATAATAAGAAAAATTGACAAGAAATGCGTAGTAACTGGAAACATCATTGATAGGAGTGTAAAATTATACCATCATTTCAGAAAACAGTTTAGTTGTTTCTTACAAACATATTTAACATATGAACCAGCAATTTCACTGCTGGGTATTCATCTGGAAGAAATAAAAACATATGTTCACACAAAGATTTACATGTTAAGTGCTAACAGCAGTTTTATTTATAATTCCAGAAATTGGGGAAGGGAAGGCAAATTGTGGTATAATCATATAGTGGCATACCATTCAAAACTAAGAAGAGGCAGGGACCAGTGGTGGCTCAGTGATAGAACATGACGCTCTGCAAGCTAGACCCACAGGGGAGGGTTGCCAGTTTGCATGCGGAGAAACCCCTTGAGTACACAGAGCACGTGTGTGCTGGAGACATCTGAGTTGGGTGAAGCTGGGGGGTGGATCGCAGCATTAGGATCCTGCCAGTGGTTCTGTATCTCTCTCTCTCAAAAAAAATAAATACCTAAAAAATACATATAACATGGATAACTCTCAAAAGCATTACACTGACTAAAAGAAACCACCTACAACAATATATAGTATATGACACCACTTTTATGATGTTTTAGAACAAGGAAAACTAATCTGTAGTGATGGAAATCATATCGATGTTTGCCTGAGGTTGGTAGTGAGGGGACTCGGTACTTTCAGGACTACCAAGAGCGTTCCCTAGGATATTCTGTGGTTTGACTACAGTGTTGATTACATTGTTCTCTCCATTGATCTAAACTCATGGAGCTATGTATGTACTTGGAAAGGAAACATTTTATTGTACATAAATTATACCTCTAAAATGTTAGTTTTAAAAAATATTTAGAGGGAACCAGCAGTTAGCATAATGGCTATGTCGCTGGACTCCCACGTAGTCGACTGAGGTTCGCGTTCCGGACCCGGTGGCTTAAAACTCATGCCGGGCGCGTGTGCGTGCGTGCCCAAGATCCCAAGAGGAGAATGGAGGAGAAGGGATTGCGGTGTGACCATCACCCCTGGGGGGTGATTTCTCGCTTTCTATCTCTCTGTCTCTCTCTGTCTGGCGAGCGCACGTGCCCTATAGCGAAAACCTCTCAAAAAAAAAAAATTTAGAGATCTGAATTGCAAACTACTTAGGCTTGGTTGCAATTTATTTTAGTAATTAGTTCTTTGTCTTCGAAAATAATTCAAAACTTCATTGTGGCTTAGCTTTTGTTAGACTAAATGCAAACTCCTAAATAGTAGAATTAGTTCAGTGAATAATTCTTTCCTTAAGAAGAATTTCAGAATTCACTTTACCACATAATTGATTATTTTTTTATTATATAATTATTTTATTTTTTATACATTCTCTTTTTTTACTTTTTGAATTTCATTTTCTTTTATACATTCAATCACATTATTTAGCTTACAAAGAGAATATTTCAACAGGTGAACATTGATTTGTTTTCTAAGAGCTACATTAATGCATAGAGATAAGTCACACTACGTGAGAAACACACTTATCCATATTTAAATAAAAACACACTTGGACATTTAAAAAGTATGTACCTCTAATCATACAAAACATTATTAGGAGCTGTCCCAATTCTGTGAGCTAGTAAGTGGCTAAGGGGCCCCTCCTTCCGCACAAGGAGGTAAGTGCATTCATTTCTCTGTCATGGTCTGTTAACACTGCGCATGTGACAACAGACCTCAAAGGCACAATGAAATGGGACACAGGAAAATTGCTACAACTTTGTCTCTAGACCCATTTACAGCATGGGCTGTACCAAATTTTCTTGCTTCTTCTAGCCGCCTGGGAAAGCATCCACAGAGTGATACAGGTTACAAGTCTAAAAGTCGAATCAAAAGAATTAAAGAATGCAAATAACCCAATTACTCTGCTAACATTTATTACTGCAGAAAAAGCTTCAGAGGTACTTAATTAATGAGACATTTTTCAAAGCACCCACTCATACATACTACAACTGAAAAGCATCATCTTAAAAAGTAAGAGAAACACCTATGTCTAGAGTGTTAGGATGACATGTTGAAGTGGTTTTCAAAAAGCAGCACTTGCAGTGTTCTTTGCATTCCCGTGTGGCGGCACCACCGGCTCACCTGGACCCAAGGTCAGCAATCATAAACACATCTCGTGATGACCGAGTTACTGCCCTCTGCATGATCACTTGCGAATAAGGTGGCAGAGCTGCCTCAGTATTGGCACCAAGACTTTGAGGTGTGAGCCACCCAGGCCACTCCTAAGCAGAGGACCACTGCAGAGTTAGAATTTTAGGGGACAGATCAGGTCATGTTAAAGATTCACCTGTCTCTCCCCTTCGAATTCGTTCAAAAATATATATTCCACAGGGTCAGAGAAAAATATATATTTCTCCTCACTTACTCTCCATTATTTTTAGCCTCCAAAGGCTCAGATATTAGTTCATTAGCACAGTAACTGGCTCTGAATCAAAACCAAAAAGAAAGAAAGACTATCCAAAGAGTTTCCTATGATCCTCCATGAGTATTAGCGCGCCGCTTCCACGTGAAAGTTGTCAAACTGTGCGAATTCAAAGGAGTGAGTTCCGATTGCGGCCCAGCCATTCTTCGGGAAAGGCACGAGGATGTCTGTCCACAGAGACTTGTCATTCAACTTGCCAGAGCAGAAATAACCCTGAAGTACAAAGAAGATGGAAATGAACCTCTGAACCTGTTTCTTCATAATACATGGCCCATGTACTTAGCGAAGCAAATGTCCTTCTCACTCAAGACAGCAAAACACAGTTCCACAAGTTTGAGCAAAAGTTTTAAAAGAAAAAAAAATCTGGGAGGAAATGCTTACCTACCTATTTAAATCGCCCCCAAGGTACAGGGGATACCTCAATATTTCCTTGTGCCTCTCCTAACTGAGAAACTGACAAAAGTACGAAACTGTTCCTAATGTTATTATAAAGTTTGAGACAGAGGCCACTAAAATAAAAAACATTTGTATTTCTAAGTAGTTACAGATGCAGGTGCTGTGACTGAGCCACCAGCTCTTTAGCTAAGACTGTGTTGGAGCCAAACATCTGCCTCTACTTTAGTGTTTTATTTGAGATCTTCATTAAGGACCCTTCCCCCAGTCAGAAGAGAAATAATTCATCTTACTTTTAGTGTTTGGCCCCAAATGTATAGGACATCACTTGGAAGCCATAGGAAGCTTCTACCCTTAAGCTGAAAAAATAATAGCCATTGGTTTAACTGATGAGGAGGCAGTGGGTGGGGATAGAGGAAGGTAAGAATCCATCTGTCTCCTCAGAGGGTTGCCATGAGATTATCATTCTATTTGGCACGTGGAAAACAGCAAGGTGAGCTCTTATCATCATCATAGCACACTTAAGAGATTTCACAGCATAGCACTGCAGGGATGAAGATTCAAAGCACTGGGCTGAGAACCAAAATACACCTGTTGCTAAGTCTTAGACTTACAATGCAATATGCCTTCATTTCTTTCTTTTATTTTATGGATGGAGACATGAGGCTTAACAAGATTAAAACTCAAAGTCACAGATTTGCCCACGAAGCTGGGACTTGAATCCAAGTCACTTTACTCCATATTTGGAGCCATGTCCCTATTGAAACCCATCCACACCACTTTCTTCAGCTCTAAAGCTGCTTACTGAACACCCTGTCACTCTGAGACAGTGAACATTAACACAGCCAACGGACTCACACACAAATCAGAGTGAACACAAACCTGCCTCCTCCTCCTCCCACTAGCTCCCGGACTTCCTGGTGGTCCCTCAGACCAGGCCAGGCATGCCCACCTTTTGCATTAGGTATGTGCGCTGCTCAGACAGTTCCTCCATCACTCAGGTCTGAGCTCAAACATCAGTGACTCAACAAAGCCTTCCCTGATCTCCCTAGTTAGAGAATTAGGCAGGGAGCTTCATTAGCTCATTACCCTACTTTTTCTTCATAATTACTTATGTTTTTATGTGTAAGTTTACTGTCTAGGACAGAGGGTCTGCAAACGATGACCTAGAGGCCAGCCGCCCACTTTTGTAAATAAGGTTTTACTGGAAAGCCAGGCGCACTCATTAGTCCACCTACTGCTTATGGCTGCTTCCCCACTACTACCTCAGAGCTGAGGAGCAGCAGCCCACACAGCTCACAGCATCTAAAGAATTCAATACAGCCCTTTACAGGAGAGGTTTGCCAACTCCTGTCCCAGAAGAGTTATGCTCTAAGAGAGTCCTGTCAATCTTGTTCACTGCTTTATCTCTAGCACTAAGAAAAGTGTATATAGGAAGGGCTTAATAAAAACCTCCAAAACAAGCTCATAGAAGTTATCTACATTTTACAGATAAAGAAACAGAAGCTTGAAAGGGTAAAATAACTTGCTAGAAGACTCTATATATTAGTAAGGGAGTAAGATAGTTGCTCTGGAGCCAGCAGGTGGTATGATGGCTAAGGTACTGGATCCTACATGGCTAACTCTATGCTACGGTTTGAGTCCTGGACCCAGCAGTTGAAAAAACATACCAGGGGTGTGTTTGTGCACACTCAAAATCTTGAAAGGAGAATGAAGAAGAAAGGATTGCAGCATGGCCACCCCCTCTGAGGGATGATTTCTCACTCTCCTTCTCTCTGGAAAGCACACATACCCTGTAACAAAAATTTTTGAAAGAAAGAAAGTTGTTCTGCCTGTTTCCAAACACTCTTACAACTAAGAATATTAACTTGATTTGTTATATTCTTACCACATATCAGATAATGTGCTAAACTTTCATGTTATCTCATTTACTCTTTATAAGAAGGGTGTGCCTTCATGATATTATAAATGGGAAAACAAATGGAGTAATACAAAATACTTTCAAGTGGAATATAGTAGATTTCAAAATCTATTGTTCTCTCACCCAACAGTGTGGGATTAAGGCACCTAACATGTGCTGAGAATTCAACTAATGGCCAATGTTAACATAGTAAAATCCTCATCCTAGCTGCAATTTAGAACATGGAAAACACAGAAGAGACTGTTTGTTTCTTTCTCATTTATGTAGCAAAGGTTTATATGCCAAATGTTGTTTAATGCACTGGAAACTTAGGATGAATAAGAAAGACAAGGTCCTTGCTCTTATGAAGCATTAGTCTAATAAAAGGAGACACAGAAACCTATACACACAATAAATGGGAACTAGCAATAAGTGGCACATTAAGAAGTGATGGAGCAGCAGACTGTATGGTGGTTACGATGATGGACTCCCTCGCAGCTGACCACAGTTTGAATCCTGGACCCAATAGCCTGCAAAATCACCCCTGGTATGTGTGTGAACATTCCCAAAATCTCGAGAGGAGAATGGGGAAGAAGAGATTGTGGTATAGCAATCCCCATGGGGAGTGATCTCTCTCTCTCTCTCTCTCTCTCTCTCTCTCTCTCTCTCTCTCTCCAGAGAGCACATGTGCCCTTTGGCAAAAACCTAAAATAAAAAGAAGTAAAACAGGTTGATGTGGCAGTGGGTGCCTAAGAGACTACTTTATATTGGAGAGTTGGAGAAAGGCTCTCAGAGCCTGTGGAATAAAGTTGAAATGAAAGGGAGAAGCAGAATGTCTACAGCTGACAAAAAAAAAAAAAAAAAAAGATGGAGCCAGGCAGGTGGAGTGAGTGAGTCAGCAAAATCCGTATCTATGCTATAATAGTAGCATAACAAAAGCTAATTTCTAAAAGTACCAAATAGCATTATATTAAAGACATATGAGAAAAAAATGGTTTAACTAATTAAGAGTAGCTATATCAGAGGTACAGAACACAGGTGATAAATTCTGGGAGGGATGTGGTGAAAGGGGAACCCTCCTACACTGCTGGTGGGACTGTAAATTGGTCCAGCCACTGTGGAGAACAATATGGAGGTTCCTCAAAGATCTACAAATAGAACTACTATATGATCCAGCAATTCCACTCCTGGGTATCTACCCAAAGGATAAAGAACGCTCAGCCAGAAAAGTGCTTGCACACCTATGTTTACTACAGCATTATTCAGAATTGCTATGACATGGAACCAACCCAAATGTACATGAACACATGAATGGACTGAAAAAATGAGGCACATATAATCTATAGAACACTACTTAGCCATAAAAACCAATGAGACTTTGGCATCTGATAGAAAGTGGATGAATATGAAAGATTTACTGCTGAGTAAAACAAGCCAGGCTATGAAAGAGAGACATTGTATGTCTCCACTTAACATATACCAACTGTCTGTACTTTATATCAGAAACTGAAAGATTAGAGGATATAGACACATGGAAAATGGTTAGAATACTTGAGACAGTATGAGAAGAAGGAAAAAGAAGGGGAAGAGTGTGAGGGAAGAAATCAAGGAGAAAAATGGATAATTATCTGTTGATTATAATGTGTGTAGTATCCTCAATTGGACTAAGGTGAAGTATATTCATGTTGGGTATATTCACTTTACAAGCTAAGTGATGTATAGTAATTGAATGTATAAAATTAAATTAAATAAATAAATAATCTTAAATTTTGTTTGATTTGCAGGAAAAAAATGTTCCCAAACTTGAGAAATAGTTGAAACTTGAAATAGTTGATGGTATCAAAACTTAAAACTTCTATTTATCAAAAATACCATAAACAATATTAAAATAGGCATAACATAAGAAAAGAAAATACTTGTTATATCTATCACAGAAGATGAGCTACTACCAAGAATATATATATATAATAAATTCAAACAAATCTATCAGAAAAAGACAACACAATAAAAGAGTGAGGAAGGAAAGTGGACAACCAACCTCAGAGAAAACACAAATAGCTAATAAACATAAACATGCAACCTTTCTAATTATCAAAGGATTGCAAATTATATCTATTTTTTTTAAAAAAATTGAAATTGGAGGCCAGCAGGTGGCATGGTGGTTAAGGGTGCTGGACTTTCACATGGCTGACTGCAGTTCAAGTCCCGGACCCAGTGACTTGCTTTTTCACTTTCCCTCTCTCTCTCTCTTACTCTGTACCTCTCTGGTCAAATTTAATTAATTAATTAATTAATTAAATAATTTAAAAAACTTTTTTTTGAAATTGATAATATCAAATATTATTATGATTGCTGTAAAATTGGTAGAGTTTGGCTAGCAATATGGCACCATCCATTACAGTTTAAAATGCAATTCTACTTCTAAATACCTGTCTAAACAAACACCACCCATGCACCCCAGAAGACACATTTATGTGCGAACAAAGCCAGACCATACTGTCTCCCTACTTCTCAATTCACTGAAAAAGGGAAGAACTGGGGACAAAAATTGTATCCATCAGGTGTGGTCTAGTTAAAGAAACTGCTACATCCAAACCAGATCTTCAATATGTGCTGTTAATGCTTTAAACAACTGGTATTGTCATTTCTGGTGGTTAAGTGACGGTGAGAGGGAGAATGAATTACAAAGTCATTTGAATCCTATTTTTTTCTTTTCGAATCTAAAAAAATATTATCTTGAAAGGACTATCTTGGGAGACAGCAGTAAATTACAGAAAATAATTTTCTCTACACAGCATCTCTTAGCAACACTAGCAATCACTAACTCATGACTAGTGATTTTGATAAATATTTTTTAGATGTCTGTTATACTCCAAGTTATGTGCTATCTTCTCTGACAAAAATATTCATGGAAAGCAACTTTTAAAAACCAGTTCAGCTACTGACTTTATCCAAAAATACGACTCAGTTTATTAAAAAAAAAATTAAATTAAAAACAATAGTGATCTGATAAAGTTAAATATTGATGGCTCCCTACATGCAGATTACTCTGACACACATTATCATTCTAGGGACAGATATTTACTGGGTTCGTGGCAGGTTCTCTGCCCCTTTCCACTATCAACTTATAGCAGAAAGTTCTAGAAAGGTACGAGAAGAAAACATTTTATCCCGGGGCATTCTGATACATACCTTAATAGTTAATGTGAGTGTATACCATTTTTTTGCTGTAACTTCAACACGTCCTATAGAATATACAGTCCATCCAGCTGTTAAAAAAAAGATGATCTTAATTGATATATTTTTAAAATCTAAATCACAGAATCCTATAATTCATTGGATGTTCTTAAGTGGCATTTGTATGTAGAAAGGTCAGCCTTAGTAAAGATCCTTTTCTTCCAGAGTTACAATTGATTCAAGTAAAAGAGTCTTCATTCCACCATGTATTCAATAACCATGTCGTAAGCCATATGCTGTATGTGTGCTCACTACAGAACTGGGGGAAAAAAAACTTAAAAACCAACCACAGAATACTGTGTTAGCATCAATAGTTCAGGTATCCATTTACACCCAATTGAAATATGGAGGATAAGCGGGAATAGTCAAAAAGACTACCCCAGGATTTTCAGCTAGCGTAACTGCTTACATAGTAACAGCATTAACTTAGAATTAGAGGGAGAAAAGAACATGATAATTTTGGATGTACTATATTTGAATGCCTAAGAGAAATCCAGGATGAGATGTCAAGTAGGCAGTTTAAAACAAAGCAGTGGGGACTGAAGATACAGATTTAAATTCCTAGTTCCAATTCTGTCATTAATTAGTTTTCAAACTCTGGGCAAATCATTAGAAACCTCACTGGCTGGCTGTTTTAGATTAGAAAATCAGTGAGGTATCTTCTATTAATAGACGATTATATCATGATTATATAATTCTCGCTCTAAGTTCTTACCACCCACTCCCTCTATAATTTTTATTTCATTGTAATTACAAAGTTGAGACAAGAGTAGCAAACCATAGAAGAGAGTATTTTTTGTTTGTTTGTTATTATTGCAGGAGTAAAGTCAAGAGATTGAGAATCCAGAAAAGTCACCATCAATAAGGTTTAGTTTCAGTGGAGTGGAATGTAACAAAACCCACAGTGAAACAGATGTTCAACTTGAATTTATGCCAGACACCTACTCTAGATAAAATACTGTTCTTTATAAGACAAGTAAGATGAATGAGAAATGTCACATTGTTCTCAACAACTAAATTAAGAAATAGGATTTTCCCAGGACCGGCAGTTAGCATAATGGCTATGTCGCTGGATTCCCATGTAGTCGACCACGGTTCGAGTCCCAGACCCGGTGGCTTAAACTCATGCCGGGCGTGTGTGCGAGTGTGTCCAAGATCCTGAGAGGAGAATGGAGGAGAAGGGATTGAGGCGTGGCCATCCCCCGGGGAGTGGTTTCTCGCTTTCTGTCTCTTTGTCTCTCTCTCTCTCTTTCTGGCGAGTGCACGCACCCTATAGCAAAAGCCTCTCCAAAAAAAAGAAGAAATAGAATTTTTCCATTTTAAGCAGATCAATCCTTCTTTTTATATTCCGTAAGCACAACAGCACCATTTTAATAGTCTCCCTTTATTTATGTTGACTCCTGAGTGTTCCCTTCCTCCCAACCCTCCCACCCTAGTCTGTGCAAATCCTACAATGCAACACAGCTCAACTCTACGATAACCTAAAGAGATCTGTGCAGTTATTTTCTCTTTTACTGAGCTGCCTCTTTCTGTACTAATTCAGTAAATCTCTGTAACTCTGAATTGTTTGGCATTTGCTTCTATGTGCTGAATCTCATCCCAGTCAGATGTTCAAGCACTTTGAGGTGGCCTGCTTTCATCACTCTCACAAATAACAAGCAGATGTTCAAAGTAACATATCACATAGTAAGGCATGTCCTATCAAAAAAAAATTTTTTTTTAAACATCACTTACCCAAATCACCTGTAACTCTGTAAGATCCATTTGCAAAAATCCAGAAGAAAACTCCTCTGGCACTTCTAATAATAATACCACCTCTATTTACTCTTCCCGCAATGAACACACCTCCGGTCTCAGGGGTCTCTATGTAAACATCACACTTTATAGTCATGTTGGTCCTACAGAATGAAACAGTTGATTCATACTCTTAAAGCATGCCATTCGTAATGTAGTACAAATATGTCACTCTTTAGCAAACACTTCTAAGTTTCTAGTTGAGGCAAGAATATGATTTTCTACGTCTGAGCTTGTACCAGAGATGGGCTTGAAGAATCTTCAGTGATGACAGTTTTATGTTTTACATAAGTTAAGCCATTTCATTGCCTCTTTAAATGGGTGACTAGATAACAATATTTACTATTATTAAGTTTCTTAAGAACATATTTCTTGCCTCTCTGTAATGAAACAACTTCTCATCCTAAGAACATAACATAGAAAGGAGCCACTCTACTCTATAAACATGTTAAAGGTAAATGTTTCCAGGGCTGTTCAGGTGGTGTGGTAGTTAAGGAGCTGGAGTCCCTCATGGCTGACCATGGTTTGAGTCCTGGGCCTGGCCGCTTACTTTCTCACTTTCTCTCTCTCTCTCTCTCTCTCTCTCTCTCTCTCTCTCTTTCTCTGCTGTTTCTCTCTTGTCAAGTTAAATAATAATAATAAATTTAAATAAATTTTTTTTTAAAAAGGTAAAAGTTTCCATACTACTCTGAAAAGGAAAAAAAAGGTTTATTCAAATTTCCATTGGCAAAGGGAAGTAATGAAGACAAAGGTAGGAACCTCTGGGAGAATACAAGCTACCTTGGGAACAATTAACACAGTTAATCCTAACAAGACTCAAGACTTCAGAAGACAGATCTAAAATCGTGTCTCTGCAAAAGCAGAGTCAGTGCTGTGCTGACTCTGTAGCTGGGCTTCTCCAATTTGCACAGCACAGAAGTGGCCTGGAAGAATTGCTCAGTGCCGTCTGTTGGCCCCTTCAGTGGACCTGGCTAGGCTCCCTGATTTTGCATGTCTTCCAAATTTCCAGGTGAATTTCCAAGTGAATCCCACTTTGAAAATCATTTTCTAGGGACCAGCAGTTAGCGTAATGGCTATGTCGCTGGACTCCCATGTGGTCGACCACGGTTCGCGTCCCGGACCCAGTGGCTTAAACTCACGCTGGGTGCGTGTGTGTGTGTGTGCCCAAGATCCCGAGAGGAGAATGGATGAGAAGGGATTGCGGCGTGGCCATCCCCCCTGGGGGGTGGTTTCTCACTTTCTGTCTCTCTGTTTCTCTCTGTCTGTCTGGCGAGCACATGCACCCTATAGCAAAAACCTCTCCAAAAAAAAAAAAAAAAAGAAAAAGAAAAAATCATTTTCTACTATACAAAATCATTGTCTTCCCAGAGGCAATAAAACCCACAGACCCACAGGAGCACATCAGAAGAAAGAAAAGATTCAGCCAACCAGGAACTACCAGAGCTTTCACAACGAGCCCTCCTGGATCCAGGTTTTCCTTTAAAAACGCTACTAGATAAAATACGTTCCACCTGGGAATGATACAATCCCCCAAACCAACTTGATCTCTGAAAATAATTCACTTTCTACTCAATATCTAACTGCAAATGGGAATAAAACATAGCATCTGCATACAAACAAGTAATAAAGCAAACAACTTAACCCAAGTAAAACTAAGACCACCACAAAATCCATTTTGGAACCAGCATGGGTAGAATTGGATCTCAAATTACATGGCTTTTACACACCTCTTCATTTCTTCTTATCAGTGAATTTTGCATAAGGAAATTTTGCTGTGTAAAGGGGGAAAAAAAGAGGTACACAATCTATAAAAAAAAAAAAAAATCTCTACATTTAATTACCTATTCTGAATTGGGCTATTTTACAGGATGATCAAACGCTAAGTAGTGAAACCTCTCTTGTACATCTTCTGATGTTATAGGGAGCTTTTCTTTCTGTTGACTAACATCAGTATGAAACCACTAAGAAACATATTGTCACAAACATTGCGAACCTCCTTTCCAATTGATCAGAAGTTTAAAAGTCCAACAGATACTGTCAGCTACATAAATTTTTTCTATTTAGAGTCAGAATGAAAGATCAACCTTTTCCTTTTCAATACAACACATTCCAGAAAAAGTGATTCTTGCACCAGAACTTCTCAGGCAGTTTTGTAGCTAATGTATGAAATAGAATTAAAAGCATAGTCTATTCCTCCACACCCACATCCTCAGTTGTGCTGAGAAAACAAAAACCGGTCAATATATTAATAAGCAAATGTGTTCAAAGGGATGAAGAGTTCAACTGAGTGCAAGAAAAGGTAACTTCGAAATTGTCTTCAGATCTCAACCAAAGCTTAAAAACAAGATAGGAAGTCTTAAGAGGCATTATCCTTCATCTAGTCAAATTACTGTGGTGGGTCCTTCATTAAATCTAAGGACAATAGAGGAAGTTCTATGCAAAACACAGTCCTCAACTACTGACACCACGCACACACTCAGAGCTGACTTACTAAAATAGAACCAAGATACACTAGTTTCCCCTTTCCCACTTGTAGAAAGAAGACGACGATTGGGATGAGGGTGTGAAGGGGAGTCAAAAGTGCATTGGACTAGTGAGCCAGCCCAAAGTGGCTGGACCGTCGACAGTTTCTCCAGATTCTTGACAGACCCTGGGGCCAGAGTCAGGACTTGTAAGCGGGAGTAAGGCAACAAAGAAGGGATGAAGACTTTCTGTAGCACTCCACAGAAAAGCAGTTCAAAGCTTTATCAGAATCATCTTCTCTTCCCTATCCAGTTTCCAAGCTCCGGATATGGCCATTTTAGTGGCCCAGCGTTAACCATTTACGATCACCAAACCTGGAATGCTTGTGTGTGGTTTTATGTTTTTGCTTCCCACAACAGGATTGTATGAGTTAGAGGAAAAATAGGTTACAGTTATACCAAAAAAAAAAAAAAAAAAAAAAAAAAAAAGGAAAAGAAAATAAAGAAAGAAAGCTAAAAACACAAAATCAGGTGTTATAAGAAAGCATATTGAAACTCTACAACTAAATGTAAAAGGACAGGGAATTTCTGGTTTGATTATTATATTTTAAATGAATAAGAAATACAACTTTTCTCCTTACCAGGTACCTAAAGAAAAGACTTGAATTCACTAGCCAACTAAAGCTGATTTGCTTTTTGCTATTGCCATCTACTGTCACCTGGTAAACAGATTTTCTACAAAGGCTAAGACTGAGTAATTCTACCATTGGTCCAGCAGGTGGCAACATGAGATCAACAAATCAACTCTCCAATAACAAAAAAATGAAACACAACACGCAAATCACAGTCCATTTATAAATGAATATTACATTATAATTGGGTCCAAAAGTCTCCAATTACTATATTAAAATCAAACTGCCCCAGGCCAGCTGCTCCCATAGGTCAGGTAAGGGAGCTGGATCCTGTATGACCAACCACAATTCCAATCTCAGTCCCAGCAGCTTGAAAAACATGCTGGGCCAGTGTGCAATATGTCCAAACTCCTATCCGGAGGAAGAAATGGAGGAAAAAAGGCTTACAGTATGCCCAGGCCACCGTGAGGGGTGCTTTATCTCTCTGGCACTCTCTTACATTCTCTTCCTCTCTTTCTGGCAAGCACACATGCTCTCTGGCAACTAAAAAAATGTCAAGCTGCTCCTCTGATAATCACTACTAAATTGGGAAATTTGAAGGAAGGATACTGAGGCAGCAAAATAATTTGCTAGTTGATTTGCGGTCACCATGATACTCAAGAATTACACATCAACTATGTTCTTGGACAAGGAGGACTACTAAAAACCAGTCACTTCGGAATGTACTCGACAACTAACTCAAGAAACTCAAGGTTACTTGGGTCAGACCTACGTTGAGGACAGCAGTCTTACCAACCATTTGTAATCTCCTATGATGCTGATCGTGTTGGATGCGTCCGCAGCCCAAGTTATGGGGCGCTGATTGAGAACTTGGCGCAGTGTGAAGCGATGTTCCCCAGGGTCTTCGATATTCATATAGTATTCAAATACACCAGTTTGATCAGCAAAATTTGGAGCTTCACTAAAAAATGGGTAATCTGTCAGAACACACACACAAAATAAACACTCTATTTAGTATTGAATCGTTAGAATATTTCCTGTCTGTATGGTACATTTTGGAAAATTTTTGAAAATTTCTAAATAAGTACTTATAGCTTCTCAAAGTTCAGTGTTTGCCTCTAATAAAGAGAGATTGATTTTGATGTTACCATAATTAAGTACTAAGATAATGGATTTGACAGACATCACATAATATTTGATCCTTGCATTTGGTGAAAAGGAATGATGAGTTTTGGAGTGAGTCAGATGTAGGTTTAAAATCCAGCTCAGTCTGTCACCATGGGCAAGTTATTTAACTTCCCTGTATCTCAAGTTTCCTCATTTCTAGGTAGGCAGAGTGGCGAAAAAATTCAATGACAGAATGCACAAAAGACAGCATCTGACAAGGGCTCAGTAAAGAATAGTATTATGCTTAAACATCCATCAAACAAAGTTTCAAATCATTGGTCACAGTCATCAACTGAATGAAATTAGAGAAGCATTTACAGGGTTGGTTTTGTAGCCTAGTACAGTTAAGGGAACTGGATCCCAGATGGCTGACCACAGTTTGAATCCTGGCCCTGAAGGCTAGAGAACACACCCAGTACATGTACATAAGTGCCCCATATCCCAGCAGAATGAAGTGGAGGAGAAGGGATTACAGTATAGCCACACCCCATCGGGGGTTGCTTTCCACCTCTCCCTTTCCCTCTCTCTCTCTTCCTCTCTGGTAAGCACCTGTGCACTCTGGCAATTTTTTAAAAATTAAAAATTTCAAGTATAGAATTTACTAATTTTCTTCTACTTCTAAAATAGAGAAAAAACAGTGTTAAGCCTAAACTATTAACCCCTTTTTAGTTTTATTAAATTAAATTATAGTCATATAATAACAAACATAGAAGAGCCATTTGAGTCATAATAGCTTCCAGCTATTTGCACTGGATTCTCTATCAGGTGTTTTCACAATCATCACCTCACATGAGATATTATAAACCCTATCAAGTAGATATAAAGCCTGGCTTAAAGTTTTTAACTTTAGTTTTCAGTTTCTTCTGTGGCCAATAAAGCATTACATTTTTCAATGTCAAAGTTTTGAATTGCCTCTCAGTTTTTAGGATCA
This sequence comes from Tupaia tana, assembly GCA_026018925.1. Taxonomy (NCBI): domain Eukaryota; kingdom Metazoa; phylum Chordata; class Mammalia; order Scandentia; family Tupaiidae; genus Tupaia; species Tupaia tana. The sequence goes on from JAKSZU010000001.1 coordinate 252,956,443, forward strand.
CAGAATACGTTTGGTGTTAGAAATTTTTCAATCTTATTAACGAGGCCATTTCCCATACCAACTCCTCACCTACTAAAAGCGAGAGTTACCTTTGAGAACAGAGAACTGAAAAATAGATTGCTAAAACACGTTTTTCAGGGTTAATGTATACATCGAAGAGGCCATCTCAGAAAACTATAGAAAATTCGAACTAGCAGATAGCGTAATGGTTACATCACTAGATTCCCACGTAGTCAACTACAGTTCGAGTCCCAGACCTGGCAGCTTAAACTCAAGCCAGAAATCACCCCTGGGAGGGGGGGGTGGGGTGATTTCTCACTTTCTGTCTCTCTCTCTCTGTCTCTCCAGCAAGCACAAGGGCCCTATAGCAAAAATCACTAAAAAAAAAAGAAAGAAAAGAAAGAATTGTAGAAAAACAAAGCACCAAGTTCCCCTAGGGGTTGCTGTTTTCTATGATATCCAAACAGTTACGAGGACATCCGTTCACAGTTGAACTGGAGTCAAGCAGTTCAATCAACTCCAATCAACCAGATCACTTCCTGGAAAGGGAGCTGAGATTCCCTAGCAGGGACCAGTAGGAGGTGGTAAAAGTCTCCTCCACCCTTGGTGAAAGAGCAGCCCTGAAGCCAACAAGAGGTGCAAGTCACTCGCTAGCACTAGGACTCTCCTCCAGCTTCAGATTTTAGATTATACAGCTACCCGACTCTAACTATGGAGCCCGAAGTTCTCTACAGTAATACCTACTAGTCAACAGATTTTGTTGCTTACTCAGTGACCTAAAAATATTACCACATAACCATGTCTTCTCATTTTCTGTTCAAGTGGTTTCTCTAAAATAACAATCATCAAAAGCCATTTCTAACAGTTTTAGGACAGATCTTCCTAGAACACCCGTGAGCTCTAATAGTGCTGGGGCTTATAATGAGTTAGATTACCCAAAAATAACTCCCACAAATTCTCAGTTCACAGCATTCCAGAATGGCAAATATGAATCTGCTTTCACCTCCACACAAAAGGAAGATGTCAGCAATGGCCAATGAGACAGAAGCAGAGATACATATCTTAACTTCACCAAAAAGCTAGAATTATAACTTTCTTTTTTTTAATTGCCAAAAGGTGTGTGTGTTCACCAAGGAGAGAGATAATGGGGGATGGAGAAAACACCCCCAATGGGGTTATGGTCATGCCACAATCCTTTCTCCTCCATCTCTCCATCCTGTCAGGATCTGGCATACACACATGCACACACACACACACACGCACACACACACACACACACACACACACGCCTCATGTGTTTTTCAAGTTGTTGGGGATGGGGTTTGAAATGCAGCCAACCATGTGGAATCTATTTTAACCTCCAGGCCATGAGGCTGGCCCTGTAACTTTCTTTTTCTTTCTTTCTTTTTTTTTCAATGTTTACTATAGGAAGTATGTGCTCACCAGACAGGAATAGAGAGATATAGGGCGAGAAAGATAATGAGAAATCACCCCCTAGTTGTGAGGGTCCCATCACAATCCCTTCTCCTCCGTTCTCCTCTCAGGATTTTTGGCATGTGTGTGCATGTGCTTGGCATGATTTTCAAGCCTCCAGGTCTGGGACTCAAACCGCCCAGCCATGGGGAATCCAGCTGCCTTAATCTCCATGCCTCCTGCGGGCCCCCAGCCCTGTAGCTTTCATTTTAACAATGACCTCTACATTTTTTCAGGCACTGCAAAATACAGAGTCCTCAAGTTGAAATTTACCTTGAAGAAAAAGAAAGAAAGAAAGAAAGAAAGAAAGAAAGAAAGAAAGAAAGAAAGAAAGAAAGAAAGAGTAAAAGAAAGGAAAAGAAAAGAAAGAAAGAAAGGAGAGAGAGAGAAGAAAAGAGAGAAAAGAAAAGAGAGAGGAAGGAAGGAAGGAAGGAAGGAAGGAAGGAAGGAAGGAAGGAAGGAAGGAAGGAAATTTAAAAAAGCTTAGTCCTCCGGGTACCATGTAGAAGTCTGAGAGCTAAATGAACATCATTTTTTCTTTTTTTTTCTTTTTTTCTTTTTTTTTTTTTTTAAGATTTTTTTTTTTTTTTGAGAGGTTTTTGCTATAGGGCGCGTGCGCTTGCCAGACAGAGAGAGAGAGAGACATAGAGACAGAAAGCGAGAAATCACCCCCCAGGGGGGATGGCCACGCCGCAATCCCTTCTCCTCCATTCTCCTCTCGGGATCTTGGGCACGTACGTACACGCGCCCGGCGTGAGTTGTAAGCCACCGGGTCCGAGATGCGAACCGCGGTCGACTACGTGGGAGTCCAGCGACATAGCCATTATGCTAACTGCTGGTTCCCAATGAACATGCTTTTGATAGTCACTCCATCATGCATCCAGACTGAAAGGTAGAAAGGAATGCAGTACTGCTAAAGATGGAGACCAAGTTAAGTTTCAGTGAAACATACTCACCGACATTGAAATCATCCTTATAGGAAAGTGGGAAGGGCTGAGATTTGGGAGGAAGTGAGTAGCTGCCTTTGCGACCTGTAGTAAGAGTGGTGAGTGTGAACAGTTCATCCTCTCCCAGTTCCAGTGTGAAAGTGCCCCCACTGTCAAGGAGCTGAAAAGAAGACCACATATCTGTATTCAAGGTCAGGTGCTCATTACACTTAGGCAAGTAGCTTTTCTTAAAAATCAACTTAAAGGGAACCAGCAGTTAGCGTAATGGCTATGTCGCTGGACTCCCACGTAGTCAACCGCGGTTCGCGTCCCGGACCCGGTGGCTTAAAACTCACGCTGGGCGCGTGTGCGTGCGTGCCCAAGATCCCAAGAGGAGAATGGAGGAGAAGGGATTGCAGTGTGACCATCCCCCCTGGGGGGTGATTTCTCGCTTTCTGTCTCTATGTCTCTCTCTGTCTGTCTGGCGAGCGCACACGCCCTATAGCGAAAAATCCTCTCAAAAAAAAAAAAAAAATATCAACTTAAAGAAAAGCCCAATTCATTTCTGTCAGAACTTACTAAATACTTGTGAAAAACACACCAATACCAACATCCCTGCTGTCTTTTTCCTTGTATTTTAAAACTCTTTATGAAACTATATAGATTTTTTTTGAGAATTTCATTTCATAGGGAAAGAAGGACTAGATGGTCCCCAAATGTATCTCCATCAGCAGATTCTTTTCCATTACACTGTAAGCTCTTCAAAGCTTGTGTTTACCCAATACATGCAACTAAGAACCCCACATATTTATCTTTCAGGACTTTACTAAAGTAGAAAAATCAGAAAATATCTCACTGTTGACTCAGCTGTTAATCACAAATAACCTTCTATAATTAAAAAAGAAACATGCTGCTCATTATATGCTCATATATATTTCAATTTAGCACATTAGGTTTATATCACATTTATGATCTTGGCAACCAAATCACTTTCAGCCACAATCACTTCATCTACAAATGAGGAAATATACACATACATAACAGGGCTGTTGTGAGGATTAAACCAATGTTTATAAAGTGCATAGCACAGTGAGTGACCACCAGGAAACACTCACTATTTCATAGCTGCTTTATGCTAAATGTAAACTTCTAAAGATATTGGACTCACTTGCATAGTTAATATGGGCATAAAATTTATGACTACATAATAAAATTTGTTTTTTTTTTCCTACTTTGAACTAAATAAATTAATATCACATCCTTGCTTTAACAGTAAGTTGACAGTCAGATCTATGAAATACCTGAGGCCATATTCCAACTCAGGAATAACCACAAATACTATTTTTCCCTATAGGAAAAAAAAATCTGTTTTATTATGCTATTTCTAGCAATTCGTTGTACAAAACGTAGAGATTGTTCTTTTTATAGAACCTACTATATCATGGATGTTCAGTCATTGATGGTGATTAGTTAATTATCAGAACACTGAAAATTAACAGAAAAAGTAGCAGCTTTGAGTCAATTAGGTGATGTAATATGCTGGTTTGAGCCACGTGATTCCTGAAACTTTTCCTGAGAGCCTGCCATATGCTAAGCACAGCAGCAGGAATCTGGGACATAACAGCTAGGTCTGTCCTCAAGGAGTCCATCGCAGGGACAAGAATGGGTAAGCTAAGACTTGTGAGGAAAGCTGAAGCGAAAATGGCACTTGAATGAATTCTTGAGAAATGACAGAGATATGAGAGAAGCCATTCTAGGAGTAGGGAAAATCATGTGTAAAGCCACAGAGTATGTAAACAGGCATACCATGCTTTGAAAAATGCAAGTTTAGTCTGTGAGGAGAGTCCAGTTTAGAATGGCATGCATCTAGAAAGGAAAACACTCTTCTACCTAATGAAGATTGTGTACTACGCTAAAGAAAGTGAACTTTTAGGAAAAATCATTGAAGCATTCTGAAGAAGGGACTGACAAAAGTTAGATCAGCATTTTAGATGCATCATTCTGGTGACAATGTGGTGACCTGAAAAGAATCATACTGGAGGCTGGAAAAACGGAAATCTAAGAGAAAGATCATGAGAAACTGAATCAAGTAGCAGCATGGAGAAAGAAGAATAAGAGGTCAAATATCGATGATAAAACAATCTGTTTGATCAGTGATGGGATCTAGAGGGATCTAAAGGGAAAGACAGTCTTAAATGAGGAGGGCAGAGAAGTGACAGTGGCACTATCAACCACGACAAATTAAGCAAGAAAGAGCAAAAAGTCATCTATAAATATACAAACTTCTATACTGCCTTGAAGAGTAATTTTATGGATTAAAAAAAAAAAGTTGGGAACAACTTAATCTTCATTATGCTTCCGCCATAAAGTTCATAATAAAGTTAAAAATTCTTAATGCATTAATCAAATTTCTGTTTCCTTTTACTATAATACCCACAGTAAGATAATTTATTTTAAACTACCCATAGAGAATCCAGTTGTTTAAAAAGAACTCTCTCAGATGATTTTGCAAGTTTGGTGTACCACACCTGTAGCTCTGGTATTTCACTCTGGGGAGAAAACACAAAATAAACATGAGTGAGTGGTTCATCATAGCTTCTCTGAGCATTTCTAAAATCTGTTCCAGCAAGAAAGGACCAAAAACAATGCACACTCTATTCCTAGTTACGAAAAGATCCAACACAAATTTCAAACAGTAACATTTTTAAAAACAGAAAAGGCATTATTCAAGTAAATATTTTATTTCTAAAAAAAAATTGGCAGGACCAGCTCTGTGGCCTGGTGGTTAAAGCAGCTGGATCCCACATGGCTGACTGTGAGGTTTGAGTCCCAGACCCAGTAGCAGTAATAACATGGTAGATGTATGTGTATGTGTGTCCAAGTATCCTAAAAGGAGGGAGAGATGAAGAAGAAAGGATGACGGCACGATCATTCCTGGTGGGGGGATCACTTTCCCCTTGTGTTCTCGCTCTCTGTTTTTATGTCTCTCTCTAGAAAGTGCACGCATCCTTAAAAAATAAAAAATTAGCAAATGTTATAAAAGATTTTAGCATCTTTGATTCAAACTACCTTTTATAATATCTGTGTAGAAAGCCATTTAAGAATTCTTTGGGCCAGCAGGTGGCATGGTGGTTAAGGCGCTAGACCCCCACATGGCCAACCTAGACCTGAAGGCTTGCTCTCTCACTTTCTCTCTCTCACTCTCTCTTTCTGTCCCTCTCTGGAGAGAGCCTGTGTTCTGTAGCAAAACTTTAAAATAACCATAATAAATAAAATTAAATAAATAGTTTTAAAAAAAGAATTGTTTGGTATTGAGTTAGCTTTGTAGCATAGCAGTTAAGCCCTGTACATAAGGAGCCAGATCCCACATGACCAACCAGTTTAGATCCTGAAAAACATGCCAGTCATGTGTGCATGTATGCCCCACATTCTAAAAGGATGGAGAACTAGAGGAAAAAAGACTATGTGTCCAATTAGGGAATTCTCTCTCTCTTTCCCTGTCTCTCCTCCTCTCTCTAGTAAGCAAATCTGCCCTCTGATAATAAAAACAAATTAAAAATAATAAAGAATAATTCTCTGGTATTCAATAAATAACTCTGGACCAACCAGCGGTACGGTGGTTAAGTTGGTAGCTTTCCACATAGCCAACTACACAGTTCAAAGTCTTGGACCAGTAACTTAAAAAACATGCTGCATGCTGGCGGAGGCCGGCAGGTGGCGTGGTGGTCAAGAGCACTGGATGCCCACTAGCCCACTGGCTGAGTGTGCTTCGAGTCCTGGACCTGGCGGCTTGGTTTTGCAATTTCTCTCTCTCTCTCTCTCTCTCTCTCTCTCTCTCTGTCTCTCTCTCTCTCTCTCACTGTGTTCCTCTCTAGTCAAAATAAAATAAAATAAAGTTAAATGAAATAATTATTTAAAAAATAATGTTGGACACATGTGTGTGTGTTTCCAAATCCCTAGGGGTGAATGGGGTGAATGGAGAAGGACTGTAGTGTGGCCATCCCCTCTGGAGGGTGCCTTCTCACTTTCTCTCTCTGTCTCCCTATCTCTCTCTCTCTCCGTCAAGCTCACACACCATATCACATGCTAACAAACAGTAACAAGAATAATTCTTATGCTAATCGCATGACTAGATATATATCCAAAGGAAAAAAATCAGTATGTCGTAAAGATATCTGCATTCCAATGTTTACTGCAGCACTATTCACAAAAGCCAACATATGGAAGCAAAGTGCCCACCAACTAAAGAATGAATAAAGAAAACATGGCGTGATACATATGAAATACTACTCAGCTATTAAAAAGGATGATATCTTGTCATTTGACATTAAATGGGCACACCTAGACGATATAATGTTAAGTGAAATAAGCCAGACATAGAAAATTACTACATGTTCTCCCTCATATATGGAAACTGAAAAAAAAAAAAAAAAATGGCCTCATTGAGGTAAAGGGATAAAGAATGAATGCCAGAGGTTGGAAAGGGATGTGAGGGAAAAAGATGATGACTAACAGAACAAATGTAAATAGATAGGAAGAATGATGTTTATTGTTATAAAATATAATGGGGAGAATAGAGATGGCAACAACTTGGTTGTATATCTCCAAGTAACCAAAAGTGAAGACTCTGAATGTTCCTAATACAAGTCAGGACGAAGGATATGATGGGTACGCCAATCACCCTGATGTAATCATCACATAGTATATTCTTGTACTATAAAACCATACTGTATCCCCAGTTATGTAAAATTACTATATGTTAATAAAAAGATTTTTTAAGAATTACTTAGTTTTATTTATGATTTTTATTTTTTAATTTACTATATTTGCCATATACACACAAGAAAAAGAGAGAAAGAGAGAAAATAAGGATGCAAGCTTCCAAGTGCAGGACTCAAACCGCAGTCGGCCATGTGGGAGGCCAGTACCTCAACCATGATGCCACCTGCTGCTCCCTAAAAAAGATTTTTAAATAAATAAACAAAATAAAAAATTCTTAATGCTGTAATCAGAAAGGACAGTGCATTTTCTCAGTTCAAATCTCCAATAAGTAGAAATAATAAGAACCTAGGGCTGGTATTTTTGTTGTTAGTTGCTTTATTTTATTTGGTATAGAGTGCTGTAAAGATCAATGCTTGAAATGTTCCCCAAGTCATACAACTGATGTTTCAGCCACCAAGAACAACTTCCTTGGAGTTCCTCGACCCCCTACTGGCTCCTGCCCTGTTTTTTTGGCTAACAGTCAGGAGACAGAAGGCACAGGACATCTGTCCATTCACATGCAAACTGTTAACAGTTCATAATTCAAGACTTCACTTAAGAACTGTTGGTCTGTGATTGAATATATGAATTTTCAAATGAAAACTAAAATAAAAGTCACACATATTTACTTACAAAAGACCCCTTAAGAACAAAGGTCGCGAGTTGTTGTGACACATTGAAATAAGGAAGAAATGGCCGTATACACATAGAGTGTTTGTGACTCTGAGGGAAAAAGAAAAATTACATATATTATCTATGAGATGTACAAGCTATTTGGTGAGGGACAAGTTAAATAGTTAATGCATGAGAATTAACAGAAATGGTATACATTAGTTAACAAATATAAATGCATTTCAAAATTTAAAAGACTTTTTTCTAATATAATAGGCACAAATACACCTTTACTGAATGTGTGTATTTGTGCCTTAAGGAAAAACTTAATGGCATTTCACATAAATCAAATTTTGAATTCATAGCTAACTTCCAGAAACATTTATGGCAGACACGTTAATTTTACTGTTGCATGTGGTAAACAGGTAAACTTAATGTATTCTATTTGCCAGAAACTGACAGTGGAGAAAAGATGAGAGCTAAGTATCTTATGCGACCCAGTACAGCTCTTTTATATAAACCAGTGAGTTGTGCTACTATGTTCTACAGACTCATGGCTAACATTTTAAAATAAAGGTTTTAAGAACTTGTCATCTGTATGTTTATGTGTGTTTTTAAAAAAAGTGTTCAATTTTGTATTATGGCTTTTTGCCAGTACTAAAGAAGTGAGCTAATCCAGTAATAATAATGAACAATTACCATAGTTTCAATGATGATGGTGAGGTTACCTAAGCCATCTGTCAGAGCGACGTAGCTTCCTCCTTTCGTTAAATGGCCAACTGTCTTCAGGTAATACCAACCCGGCTGAGTAAACTGAGTGGTGTGAGCTATAGAAAAAGCAGAGAAAAATCCAAATAAGATAAACACAGCATAAAATTAAAAATGGTGATAATAGATTTCTTAAAAAAAAAAAAAAAAAGTCATCTACTAATTTGAGTCTGATTGATTCTAACAAGCTATTTTTCACTTTTGGAGGATAATAACTGCTAATTTCATGTGTTAACTTTTTAAATAATTAATCCATTTAAAATGATACAATGATAGAAAGATTGTTAGAACAACTGGCAAAAATAAATAAACCTGTAAGTTCAAAAGTATTGATTAGTCTTTTTTTTTAAAGAGCAAAATAAAGTTATCCCTTTTCAACCTCTTAATCTCTATTTAGCCTTAACCAATTCTAGTATAAATACAAAAAAAAATTTTAAGCTAATGCACTTTAAAAATTAAGTTTTATAGTTCAAATGAATCTATTTCCACAACATGTATGTATTCATTGGTCACCTCCAGTTGGTCCTGAAGATGTACTAAGCAATATTCCATGTCTCCACCCCAGAAGAGCCACAAAAATAAAATAGATTAATTTATCTAGGTAAGTATGGGACCAACAATTTCAACACTTAAGTGGTTAACCAACCAAGACTCACAAGTCCAACTTGCGTCTTCCACATGTTTAGAACAATTAAAGAGTTTAGAAGTGTCATGATGACATGACTAAGGTCATAATTACAAATCTCTCTCAAGAGAACACATCAACTAAAAAAAGAATATCACCAAAATAGCTTTACAATTAAATTAACTTTGAATTTATAATTTTCCTCTAAAGAAACTAAGCTTTAAAAAATTGTGAGGCACTGGGAACCAGCAGTTAGCGTAATGGTTATGTCGCTGGACTCCCACGTAGTCGACCGCGGTTCGTGTCCCGGACCCGGTGGCTTAAAACACGCCAGGCGCATGTGCGTGCGTGCCCAAGATCCCAAGAGGAGAATGGAGGAGAAGGGATTGCGGCGTGACCATCCCCCCTGGGGGGTGATTTCTCGCTTTCTGTCTCTATGTCTCTCTCTGTCTGTCTGGCGAGCGCACGCACCCTATAGCAAAAACTTCTCAAAAAAAAAAAAAAAAATTGTGAGGCACAGTGTGGTGGTAGGGGAAAACTTAATGGCGTTTCAACCAAATCAAACTTTGAATTCATAGGTAACTTCCAGAAACATTTATGGTATACACACATTAAAATTTATTGTGTTGCTGCACAATGCTGGGTCCACAAAGGAGACCCAGGTTTGCTTCCCATACCAACCTAAACAGGCCAGGCATGGTAATACACACCTGTTAATACTAGCTAACCATGAGGCCAGGGCAGGAAGATCAAGTCATGTCAAGAAGAAAACAAAAACAAAACTAAAAACCTATCTCTCTCTTTCACTAAAAAAAAATAATAATAAAAAAATATATAAACATTGGGACCAGCAGTTGGTGTAATGGCTATGTTGCTGGACTCCCATGTAGTTGACCATGGTTCGAGTCCTGGACCCGGTGGTTTAAACTCACTCTGGGCATGTATGCATGCATGCCCAAGATCCTGAGAGGAGAATGGAGGAGAAGGGATTGTGGCATGACCATCCCCCCTGGGAGGTGATTTCTTGCTTTCTGTCTCTCTCTTTCTGGCAAGTGCATGTGCCTTAAAGCAAAAAAACTCTCTCTCTCTCTCTCTCTCTCTCTCTCTCTCTATATATATATATATATATATGCATAAACACACACACACACACACACATATATATAGTTATAATTATAAAACAAAATGTTCATAAATGTTTATTTTAAAAAGTAAAAAAAAATTAAATACTATTAGTAATTGATTTTTTGGTTTTGCTTAAATTATATTATTACTATAGTTAAATTCCTTCAGTGAAAAAGTGATACCATGACATTCATTGTCTACATGATTTCACCTTCCCCTGTGTCTAATAAATGATACTATAGAAAAAGCTTTGTTTCAGTGAAAATGGATATGTGCTACAGATAGCCTTATTCATCGTCTTTGAGTGAGGTAAATTATGTCTTCTCTGGTAGGGATTTTAGGTAGAGAACTCTGTTGTGAAAACCCAATTTGTCTCCATTTCCAAATCATCTCAAAAACCATTACTCCATCTGCAAAACTTTGTGCTGTGTTGACTTTTTCTTTGAACTATTTCTAAAATTTGCTGGGTTCCCTCATATCACCTGAGTAACATAAAACCTTCGGCATGTGCTCATTTTTTAATCTATATAAGAATCATGATTTTACCTTTTTCTGAAAATGACCTTTTAGCACATCAATAGATTTAAGGAATAATCTAAAGCCATGATATTTTTCCATACATTTTATATTTACTTATTCTTTAATAATTCAATAGAGTATTTGTTAATCGACTAACATTCATTAATCAGTCACCTTTGATTTTTGTTACCACACTGTATTCAATCAAGGAAACTGTATTAATATAAAAAATAATGTGGCACCAAGACTAATTTTAAGACTTTTAGATACTGGTGTTGGAATGAGTCATTACAAATACATCATTTTATAGTGACTAGCATAATTTTTAATCATATACTTAGATGATTATTAATGTTCCATCACTAGAAAGCTCTCTTTTTCCTTCTTCCCCTCCTTTTTTCCCCAAAAATCTCTTCTAGGAGCCTGGTCGTAGAATAAGCAAGAATAGTATATAAAAAGTAGTCCAGTTACCCAGAATATTCTTATAAAACACTGACAAATCTTGTTACAAACAGAAACACACACTTAAAGCATGCACACACACACAGAGTTCAAATAATCTTCTCTAAACGTTTTCTGCTTCATCTCTTAGAGAGGAATTTAGAGTTGGAATGAAGCCATACCTGATACCCAGATAGGAGATTCTACCACATAGTGTCCACTCCATGGCTCCTGGGCAGTCAGCAATCCACATCGTCCATAAGGCAACTGTTCGTAGTAACTAGCCACCAAATTCCAAGCAATTGTGCTAAAAGATTTTATCAAAAAGAGAAACACCAAAACAACTTGTGATAAAAACGTAAACGTTTAAAAGCCTAGAGTAAAAAGATCTTATAGTTACATATGGATAGGTAAATGACCATGAAATGACCACCCAAAACAAGAAAATACAAGGTTCCTAAATTTATTCACATTTTGAAAATTCCAGTGTTGCATGCAGCTAAGTATTTTTCATTGGTGAATCATATAATAAAAATATATAAATGTGTATGGGCGTGGGCTGTGTAAATTTTGTCCTGAACAATGGCATAGCCACAATCACACCCTACCCATACCAGACAGGTTACAAAGTTGAGACAAATACAAATACTGGCTCTGCCCATACCTGCTTTCCTTTTGATTGCCAGCCTTAATGCCCCAGTTTCATGACATAATTGTTATGAACTCTGAAATGTTCCAAAGTATTACAATTGAGAACCCTTAGAATCAGACTGCCTGGGTTCAAATCACGGTTGCACCACTTAACCTCTCTGGGTCTCAGCTTCCTCGTCTGTAAAATGATGATAATCGTACCCAGCGCATATGGTAGTTGTGAGGATTAAATGTACTAATGCATATGAAAAGTACAGAACAAGGTCTGGACCCTAATACTGCTATTATTCTGCTTCATCTACAGATACCAGTTGGATCAGCTTGCCAGTCTACTTTTCGGTCTGCTCTCTCAGATGTGCAGGCCCTAATAGTCCACAGCAGGGGTTGAACCCTAAGATTGGGACTCTGTGGTTCTCAAAGAATCCAAGGGAAAAGGGTCGTTCTCCAACCCAGTACTGCTGGCTTCCTCACAGCTAAAAATAAAACAGTACTTACCCACAGAATTTGTTTTTCTTATCAAGTCCCCTACCCATCATAAAAAGCCAAACTGGCATTCTTAGCAAATCAAGGCTTTCTACCTCTCTAAACACAAAGTAAAACGAATACTCTCAATTTTCAAAAAACCCTGCTACCAATGAACATTGTAAAGTTCTCTTGATTTTTGCCCATGTTTACAGACTAGCATTCTCCCTGGCTAGTGACAAAGTATACATTCAGACAAACTTTCAAGAGGATTTTTTGTAAAATATGTACAAAAGTCTTCAAAATTCATATACCTCTGACCCAGACAATCCATTTATAAGAAAAAATCCTGAGGAAAATAACCACAGATGTATACATAGATACTGGTATATAAGGGACTTCAAAAAACTCATTTAAAAAATGGAATTAGAGGGACCAGCAGATGGGGTAATGGTTGTTTGGCTGGACTCCCACGTAGTCAACCATGGTTCAAGTCCCAAACTCAATACCTTAAACTCAAGCTGGGTGTATGTGCATGCGTGCCCAAAATCCTGAGAGAAGAATGAAGAAGAAGGTATTACTGCATGGGCATCCCCCCGGAAAGTGATTTCTCACTTTTTGTCTCTGTCTCTGGAGAGTGCACGCACTGTATTAGCAAAAATTTCTCTCTCTCAAAAGAAAAAAAAATGGAATTAGAAAACTTGAAATCCATGCATAGTTTTTCAATAATATGCATTTTCATAAAATTTTTGAAGCCCTCCCCCTAATCAACCATTTTAGTTTGTACGAAGCTACTAGTTAAAATAGAAACAACTTCCATTTCTCAAGAGAGGGTAATAGTGAGGTCTAACGTACTTTCTGTATCAGTGCGTCCCAAATTTGTGTGGCATCAGAATCACTTGGGGGCACTGGCAGAGTCCCAAGAGCCTTCCCTATAGACCTGGATTCAGTGGTCTAGTCAGATGCCAAAGAATCAGTACAGCAAGTGTCTCAGGTACTTCTTAAGACAAGATTGGAAAATATTGTTTATGTAACAGAATACACAAAAGTACTAAAAATAATGAAGTAGAAATATACTGAAAATATAAAAGTTCAAAATGCCATGTCATGAGAAAAGCAGCTTACTAAACACATTATACGGTATGCTCTCAGTTACATATTAAAAATGTACACAGGCCCAGCCGTGGTAGCACATGTTGGACATTGTTTCTTGGCAGGCTGAGGCCACATGGGAAGCCAGAGTTTGACTGTGAGTCTACCCTAAAATGCTGGACATGGTGGCATGTGCTTGCAGTCCCAACTAATTGGGAGGCTGAGGCAGGAGGATCGTGACACAGGGAGACCCTGTCTAAAACATCACGTGATGTGCACAAACACACACAGGAGGGAAATATGTACAGTTGTAGTTACAAATAGGACATACATCAAAATTTTTAAGGACAGTTATTTTGGGATGGTTAAGATTATGAATGATTTGGTTTCCTTCTTTGTAGTTATCTGTCATTTCTAAATTCTCTGCCATGAACATGAATTACCTTTAATACCAAATTAAGTTATTACAACCGAACTCTCCATGAGAGGCATCTGTTCTTTTAAAAAGAAAAGAATAAGAATTTTATATATATATATATACATATATATATATATATATATGTATATATATATATATGATATATACCAGATATATCTTTTATATATATATATATATATATATATATATATATCCTTTCTCTCTATATATATATATGAAATATATATTATCATAACAATATACATATATATTTGCTTTAATTCTATTTAACATAATTCTATTAAACATAATTTTAGAGAGCTAATTTGAATCTAAATGCAACTGAAGTGAGCAGAAAGCATATAAAATGCTTCCTTTAAGGCCAGCCAGTGGTGTGGTGGTTAAAGTACCTGGATGCCCCATGGTTGACTGTGTGCTGAGTTCAGTCATGGCAGCTTGAGAAACACTCTAGGCATGCGTACGCATGCAAGCATGCATGCCCAAAATCCCAAGAAGAGAATGGAGGAAAAGGTATTGTGGCATGACCATCCCCCCTACAGGGAGCAATTTTTCACTTTCCCTCTCTCTGTCTCTCTCCAGTGAGCACATGTGTCCTATGACCAGAAAAAGAAAAAAAAAAAAAAAAGAGAGAGAGAGAGAGATAAAAAGAAAAAAAAGCTATTCTGGGAAACAATTAGGAAAATGTGAACATAGACTGAGTAGTGGTAATATTTTAGTTTAAAATTCTATTATGTGTGAAAATGACATTGTGATCATTTAGGAACATCCTGACATTTTTAAGACACATGCTAAAATATTTAAGGATTAAGTGTCATGGCATATAAAGTAACTTACTTTATAACTGTTCAATAAGTAGCTCGTCAAAAATTGTAGAACTGCATAAATTTTACTATATAAATTATACTTCAATAAACATGACTTTGTTCATATAGACTAAATTCAAATACAGAAAGCAGTAGATAAAATCAGCTATATTAAATATAGATATAGATGAAGTTAATAAGGCAAAATGTTTTCACTCATTGAATCTAGGTTGAATCTAGGTTGTGAGAATATGGAAGTCCATTGTACTTTTTTTCTTCTGTGTATTCTTAAATTGTCGTAATAAAATCTCTAAAACATCTGTAATAACTTACGAAGTCATATAGCCATTGATGTAATTCTGATTCAATATGCGACCCCAGCAGCCTGCACCCACGTCACTATTTAAAGTGCTAAAATCTTCAGATGACCAAAGCTTCTTCCCAGTCAACTTTGCATCTCTTACTGAATAGGTCCCAGGATAATGAGCCCTAGAAAAGAAAGGATGCGATCAAATGGGAAAAGGTCAGAGCGTGACACTAACATGTATGTGTTGAGTGTACTAAAACACAAGTCTTCTCCCAAGATTTTCATTTAAAAATAATTGGGCAGCTTCCAGGCAGATGACAGGTGTAAGCATCTGCTTTACATCCTCCATCTCATGACAGACAAATGCCCATGACCGCAAAGAAAACAAAAGGATATAAGCCAACAATAGCAGATAGAATAGGAAGAAAGATTATCAATGGACTAGAGGTTTTCACCTGTTCCTGGAAACCATAAAACGGATGGTAGCATGTTGACAGACAGAGGCAGCAGAGGCCACAGCCTATAGCCTCCAAGAGAGAGTAAGAAGATGGGATTCAGATTCCCCAGAATCTCCAGAGCTTAGGACAGTGGGTAGGAAGAGTAGGCCAAATGTAGACTAATGAGACTATTTTATAAAGTAGAACTCTCTTACCTACTTCAGGCTTTAGCAGATGGAGAGAAGTTAGCTTGGCATTTAGACCCAGGCCAAGAAAAAATTGAAACAACCCACAGATGGCTCTTTGTTGAATAAAAAGGATAAACAACTACAGGAAAATTGTAAGTTTTCAGAGTAGTGATGATTCTCATCCTGGATGATTTTGCCCAGAAGGCTCATTTGGCAATATCTGGAGACATTTTTCAATTATCCCACCTCGGTGGAGAGATTTGCTACTGATGTCTGGTGAAGAGGTCAGAAATCCAGCTAAATATCCTACAATACACAAGATACCCCATACACAACAAACAATTGTCCAGTGAAAATGCCACTAGTGTAGAGGTTGAGGAGATCCCCCAGAAAATTAACCCCCCTTCATACTAGCACTTAGGGAAGTCAGTGAGATGACTTACAACAAGAGTAAAATACAGTTGGGGCCAGCAGTTGGCATAATGGCTATGTCACTGGACTCCCATGTAGCCAACCGCGGTTCAAGTCTCAACCCGGTGGCTTAAACTCACACCAGGCGCGTGTGCATGCGTGCCCAAGATCCTGAGAGGAGAATGGAAGAGAAGGGATTGAGGCATGGCCATCTCCCCCCGGGGGGTGATTTCTCGCTTTCTGTCTCTCTGTCTCTCTCTGTCTTTCTGGCGAGCGCACGTGCCCTACAACAAAAACCTCTCCTAAGTAAGTGTAAGTAAGTAAGTAAATAAATAAATAAATAAATAAATAAATAAATTTTTTTTTTTAAATGAGCACTTTGTTAAATGATATGACCAAAGAAAGGTAGAATTAATACTAAAATCCAGGTCTCTTCCAAAGGACTGAGCTCTTGCTAACTGAACAATATATGAAGGGTCTCTAAGAATACAATTTTTTGAATGTATACAATCAGCCGAAACTTCTCTATCATTTTGCAATATGATTTTTCAAGCTTCAAATGACAAAATTAAGATCACTGAAAGTAAACCACGTTTACAGTTTACTCACAGCAACTAACTTGTATTCGAGAGTAGGATCCATACACTGAGCCCTCCTCTCTGCTCCCAGTTTTCCCTAACTCCATGAGACCTGGCTGCAGGCTACAGCTCAGAAACATCTCATGACCGTTCCCTTACGTCATGGAACTGGCTCGTGTCCAGGGCCATTCCAGGGTGTGCTCACCCCTTCCACATCAACATTACACCCTCCTCTGCTGATTCTGTTAATAGATAAACTAACCTTTGACTGTAAACTTTAAATAAGGTATGTACAAACCAGATTCTCTGGCAGGGAATCTGCACTGATCTTCAATCAATTTGTAAATGCTTTCTTAACACATTTAACCTAAGCCTGTGCACAATGACAGCACCGCCCAGGCTCAGCCTGGCCACCAGTGGAACACCAGGTTCCGCTTATATAAGTAAATAAATGCATGTCCTACTCTGCTGGACCTCTAGCATGTTCTCTGGAGTTGGTAACCACCATGGGCAAGCCCTCCCAGATCCGGGGCTTCCCCAGTCAAGGACAAGCTCTGTACACTGCGCTCTCCTCTCCCCTCCCCCTCTGCCCTATCTCCCTGAGACTCAGCTGTTGGTCTGGCTGGGCCTCCTGAATGTCTGGTGACCTCTTCTTTACCACATGGAACTGGATCACCACTGGGGCTGTTCCAGAGGTATGAGTCCCTCCCCACATGAACATCCCATGGCACTGTTAACGTGCAAGCTCTGGAGACTCTTGCTAACTTGTCCTTTTATTGTAAGCCTCAAACAATGTATGAAGGAACCAGACCCCTGCCTTGGAGACAGGGAGTCCATGTCGATCGTATAGGTGACGTACGTCTTCCTTCATCTTAACACGCATAACCCAAGCCTATGCCCGTGGTGCCACAGACCACTCTCCACCTAACTCAGCAGAGCATCCTTTCCAATGAAAGTAAATTCATGTCGTACCCTGCTGGGTCTCTGGGTGTGTTCTTTGGAATCAGTAAGCATTTTAGGGAAGCCCTCTCAGCTTTGGGGCTCTCCCTGAGACCCTCCCCCCATCCTTAATTCTGCCCATAAAAATGTATGTGGGGAACTCCTCAGGGAGACCAGGTGTTTTTCAGCATGAACTGCCTGCTCTCCTTGCTTTGCACATGGCAATAAAGCCACACTTTCTTTCACCACATCTCGAGTCCATAGTCTGATTTATGGCACACAGGCAAATGAACCTGGTTTGAGCTCAGAAAGAGAAACAGAATAGAGTGTGTTACATTGAATTGCAAAGATGAAATTAGTCAAAATCCAGACTGAAAGGAAGTTTACAAAACAACACAGTTCTTCAACAAATACATTAAAAGAAAGAAAACAAAAATGATAGAGCAAGAGCCTATAGTTTAGAAGAGACTTAAGTATAACCAATCACAACATATGCATCTTAAATGGATACAGACTCAATCAAATAAAAGTATAAAGTAATAATAGTAGATATAATATCAATAAATGATCACATTTTATGTTAATAATCATATTATTTATGATAAAAAGAGAGTCTTTTTTTGAAGCAATTATTTTATTTATTTTACTATTACTATTTTTTAGTTTTTTCTGGAGAGAGACACAGAGAAAGACAGAAACTGAGAAGGCAAGCCGCCAGGTCCAGGATTCAAACCACAGTCAGCCATGTGGCAGTCCAGCACCTTAATCACCACACCACCTGCTGGCCCCAAGAGTCCTTCTCTCTAAAGATATGTAATAAAATTTTTATGGAAGAAATAATATGATGTCTACAATTCATTTCAAAATGATGTGGACAGGAAGAGAAGAGGAGTAGACAGGGTGTGGATGGAGCACTGGTTTTGAGGCCAAGTGATGGGAAACAGTCACTGTATTATTCTGTCTATTCCTGTAGGTATGTGTAGACACATCAAGTGGTCTTTTCACAGGATAAAGGACAAATATCATATATATATATTCTGTTTTTCAAATGTTCATATACTCTGTTACGATGGGTAAAATACAAATTCCATTCTAAAATAATGCCGCTCTTACCTAACAAAGTCAGAGTCCCGAAGGCTGGAAAGCCGAAATGGAGTAAGGAGTGGGGCAAGGCTGTGCTACTGAGAAGACTTGACAAAGCTGGAGTCAGTGATCACGTCAAACCCTTTACAAAGGTGTTCACCCAGGAGCTCCCAGCACCAAACACTTGAGCATTAGGAACAATTTCGCATCACCTCTACAATCTCTAAAATTAAATACTACTCTGTCCCCAATTCTAAACATAACTAGCCTTTATTACGCCAAATATCAATACATGTTTTTTTAAAGTTAGCAATGCATTTCATTGTCATAAGAAGATCCCAAAATGGACATTTTCAAAGGAAAAATAAAACTAACAATGAGCTATGTACATGCTTCAGCTAAGTAAATACAAGAAAGCTACATTTTTTTTTTTTTTTTTTTTGAGAGGTTTTTCGCTATAGGGCACGTGCGCTCGCCAGACAGACAGAGACAGACATAGAGACAGAAAGCAAGAAATCACCCTCCGGGGGGATGGTCACGCCGCAATCCCTTCTCCTCCATTCTCCTCTCGGGATCTTGGGCACGCACGCACACGCACCCGGCGTGAGTTGTAAGCCACCGGGTCCGAGACGCGAACCGCGGTCGACTACGTGGGAGTCCAGCGACATAGCCATTACGCTAACTGCTGGTTCCCAAGAAAGCTACATTTTGAGAATGTAATCAAATGGGGAGAGAAGACGGAAACAAAGGCACAGCTAGGACCTAAAGCAAGCCATCAAAAAGCGCTGGTTTGCAAATAACTCATTCCTTACCCTATTACATCAATCACCTTCAAGAGTTCAGAGTCAAGCAGCATGGAAGCAGAAATAGGCTCCCAGAGATTATCACTTGCTATGATTTTCACCTTCTGGAATCCTTGATAGTTCAGCATTTTTCTTAACACCTTTCAGAGAGATAAACAAAACACAAGAAAGGATACAAACGAGTTTTTAGCTCATTTTAGTTTGAATTACAACTAAAACAGGTACAATAACTTCAAAAATAAGCATTCTGGAAAATATTTCGATATTATTTCTCAGTAGAAATGTGTTTCCAGTGGGGGGAAAAAACAGTATTAACATTAAAATAATCTGCCTTGGGTGACGTAGTTAAGGCACTGGACTCCCACATGTCCAGCGCTCTCCGAGTACAAGTCCTAGTGGCCTATAAATCACACTGAGCACATGAGCATGTTTGCCCCCAAATCCCAGAAAACAATGGAGAAGGGACTGTGGCATGGCCATACCCCTGGGGGTGATTTCTCACTTTCCCTCTCTCTGTCTCTCTCTCTCTCCAGAGAGTACATGTGCCCTACGGCAAAAACATAAAAAATAATAACAATAATAACCTACCTCATAAACATGCAAGAAGGGAAAAAAAAAAATCCAAGGGGTAAAATCCTTTTGGAAAGACCAGCAGATGACCTGGTAGTTAAGGAACTGGATCCCATATGGTCAACAGCACAGCTCGAACCCCAGACCTGGCAGCTTGAAAAACATGACAGGTGTATGTGCATGCATGCCCAAAACCCGGGAGGAGGATGGAGGGGAAGGAATTGCCATGAGCCCACTTTCCCTGGGGGTTCTTTCTCTTTCTCCCTCTCTCTCTCTCTGTCTGTCTCCAGTGACCACATGTGCCCGGTAAAAAAATTTTTCTTTAATTCTTTTGGAAGGATATTTCCCTTTGATTTAACAAAGTATGTTTAACTACAGAAAGGATCAGTAGAGAGGAGCAGAGAGCATAAATAAAAATCATCAGATAGTACTGCCTGGAAAGAACCACTATTTATTTGATATACATTCTTCTAGGAGTTTCATTTTCAGATATAATAACAAAATAGGGATTATATTAAAAATACTATTTGATAAAATGCTTTGACCTATCATTTTAAGTATTTTCCAGTGCCTTTAAATATTCTGCCATTATCAAAAATATTATAGTTATCAATATCTTGTACCATACTAGAAGTAGACATCAGAAATCGGCCACTCTTATCTTCATGTCTTTCACACTTACCAACAGGACAGAAAATTAAAAATCGACCTATAGGACTGCCCACCCACAAAAATTAAAAGTAAAAAGCTGTATTCTCACAGGAAATAAATCAAGAAACACGGACTCAGCTCCTTCTGTGTACTTAGTACTGTGTGTGGCCCCATGAGGCACCAGAAGAAACACAAGAGGGAGCCCTTGGCCTTTGGTGGCACTCACCAGGACATCATAACTAACAAGGCAGACTGGAAAATCAGAGAGCAGGGACATACCAAAATGTATGGGTTGTCTATAGGTAAAACAAGAATAGACAAAGAAAGACATCATTTCTGCCAGAACTAGGAAGATAGGATTTCATAGGAAACAGTTCTTGGTGAACAGATACAAATAAGCCCAGAGCTGTCACAGCCCTAAGCTCTTGAAACTGCCTGCTACACAGTAGCAGGTACTCAATAATAGCAGTTGGATTAATTAGGTTAAAAAAAGAACAAAGAATTTCACAAACTCTCTTTTTACATTCTAACTTTTCTGAGCTATGGAAATTCCCAATTAATATGTTCTTTTAAGAGGCAAATAAAACCTCTAATTAAATCCATAGTGCACTTTATAATGGATGGTTTCTTAAAACTGATGTACGGTAGTATTTCAGAAAATGCGATAAAAATGAGAGTGGCAACCCCAGTTCATCTTTCAAACCGGTCAGTTGAGCTCTAGGGCACCCTGGATACACTATACAGAACTACAATAGCAAACAGACCAGTTCTCAAGATTCAGCAGGATTTAGAGTCCCTATCCCTCTAGAGGGGATAAAGGGGGTAAATCTTGAGTTTTGTCACACTGAAGTTCTTTCTTATTCTTACAGAGAAGAGGGAGGGCGAATTACTCAAATTTACATTTATCCCTATGGATATATCTGGTAAAATTGTTTGTTTACTTTTTGAATACAGTACCAGTGCATTCTGATTCAACTGAACTTGTTGAAAAACAAATTTTTCTGTGAGACTCATTCTTAGTGTTTTAAACCATTCAGGCATCAATTCCTTTTCTCTTAACCTTTAGTTTAGTATATTTGAATAATATTCCAAAATGTAGAAATTTATGTAAGCTGTGATTTATAAATTCCCATCTCAAAGTCAGCATGAATAGCTGCATTCTTTGAGTAAATTTTATCTAACATACTGTTGAATGCTGTTTTTGTTTCCCTTCCAAAAGCCAAAGCATATATAAAAGGCCTATTTGTAAAACAAATGAAAGAGAAGCTGTTCTGGTTGAACTCAATGAAGGTCCAGAGTCTCACATACCCATTTTCTTCCACCACCTTCAGAAACTAGATGGCATTTTCTAGAAGCAATCTTGAAATTCTAAGAAAAGCACTGAAAACCAGAGTAAAGCATAAATATAACACAAACAGTTAAAAAAAAAAAAAAAAACTTAAAAAAAATACCCTTGTCACCTTTACATAAATTACTTATTTGTATCATTTTTAGTTCTATTCCTAAAAATCCTCGTTCTTTCCTGGGGTCATTTTAATACGCTATATTAAATATATATATATTCATTAAAATGATCCAACCTGGGGCCTGCAGGTGGCATAGTGGTTAAAGGCGTTGGGCTCCCACATGGTCAACTGCAGTTCAACACCTGGACCCAGTGGCTTGCTTTCTCAATTTCCCTCTCTCTCTCTGTCTCTCTCTGATTTTCTCTGGTCAAATTAAAAAATAATAATAATAAACAAAGTTAAAAAAAAATTTCTTTTAAAAAACCATCGTTATCAACCTGAGCATCTACTTTCATTTGTCATTACTGAACTCTTTACAATAGGCCTTTCAACAAACAGAACACAGATCCCAATAAAATACTGCAAAAATGACAAACACAAACTAAAAGTTTTTATATCCTAAGACATTTTGCTGCAGGAAAACTAAAGGTTAAGAGAAAAAGGAATTGATGCCTGAATAGTTTAAAACACTAAGAATGAGTCTCACAGAAAAATTCGTTTTTCAACAAGTTAAGTTGAATCAGAATGCACTGGTGCTGGAGAAAGAGAGAGACAAAGACAGAGAAAGATGGTGAGAAAGAAAGTGAGAAATCACACCCCAGCGAGGATGGCCATGCTGCAATCCCTTCCCCGTTCCCCTCCTGGGATTTTGGGTATGCATGCACATGCACAAAGCGTGAGTTTCAAGTCACCAGGTTCGGGCTTCAAACTGCAGTCGGCCATAAAAGAGTCTAGTACCTTGGCCACCACGCCACTTGCTGGCCCCAGTGTTTCATTTCTTAAAAAACATGAATAGTGGTAGGTACTTCATAGAGGCAGCTGTAAGAATTAAATAAATATTTATGAAAAGCAGTTCAAAGATAAAACACTTTGCAAATGTTAGTGGCTATCTCTTTGCTAATCACAAAGAACAGTACACTACAAAATACAATCCAGTATAATAGGCATTCCAAAGAAGACAAGAATGAGAATTTATGCTACAAATTCTGATACCATGAAATAAAAAAGCTACATTTCACAGTCATAAAAATCTCAAATGATGCAACTGCTTTTACAATGTTTACAGAATTCTATAACTAGTGAATTCTTTTTTTTTTTTTTTTTTTGGAGAGGTTTTTGCTATAGGGTGCGTGCACTCGCCAGACAGAGAGGCAGAAAGCAAGAAATCACCCCCCCAGGGGGGATGGCCATGCTGCAATCCCTTTTCCCCTATTCTCCTCTCGGGATCTTAGGCACGCATGCACACGCGCCCGGCGTGAGTTTTAAGCCACTGGGTCCGGGATGCGAACCGTGGTTGACTACATGGGAGTCCAGCGACATAGCCATTACGCTAACTGCTGGTCCCACTAGTGAATTTTTTTTTTGTCACAGGTAGCAAAATGCATAACTACGCTATAAAGATACCAGGTACATACTATAAGTAATCCAGCTAATTTCAGTGTGTGGAGCCATAATTACTCACTGATAACTTAAAGAAAGATATTTAAACCGTACAGACCTTGATATAATTGATGTCAAATGCTCTCTCGTTCCAAATCTGCAAAGCAAGATGTCAAAGAAGTCTGAATTGAAAGTGTTTGCATGTCAGAAAGCAGACATTATCATTAAGGTGCCTCTTCTCCCTTTAGCTTTCAAATTCTCTGATAAACCAGTTTTCTTAGCTTACACAATATCCTGCCATAGAGTTTATAGTTATTTATAAGACAACATAACTTATTTAAATTAAAATGTTATTTTAAAAACCTTAAAAGATTTAGAAAGTGTTTTTCAAAATGTCCTTTATTCTAGAGATTTCTGGCAATAGAATATTCATTCATTCATTCAACAAATGTCAACAGAGCAATGCATGCCAGGGACTATACCAGGCACAGGAGGATGAAAAGATTGGGAACTGCTGTAATATTCTAACAATATCCCTCTAGGCATATTCGAAAGTCACGTTAGTAAGTACACTGGACATAAGGAATCGTTTTAAGCACAGAGAATCACAGTGATATGCTAGATCACAAAATCAAATTCTTAATGAGAATAGATAAAAGGAACATATACAGATCTCTTTAGAATTATGAAGCATGGGGTTTTAGAAGTGGAAGAGAATTTCCACGACTTTCATTTCGCAGTTGAGAAAACAGTCGGTAACAGAGGGGAGTCTAAAGTCCAAGTGCTAGTTCTGTTTATTCCAATGATAAAGGAAGGAATTTCTTATCAGAGAAGATTCTAAATAAGATGTCAATCAACTATTACTAGAAACATCTTCCACACGTGACTAAACCATAATAGAAAGCTATCAGACCCAAGTCTACATCTGGTTTCACTATGGGCTATAAAAATGCCCTGACATTCAAGAAAGTTCTCAAATATAAACTGATTTTTAGTTATAATTGGCTTCTAGCGTCCTACAGCCCTGGTTCACCCTCATAGCCTGTGTCACCCTGTGATACTGCAGTTTATTCCAGAGTCTGCCTCTCTTACTAACTCCTACAGAGTTTATTAATCTTAATATTCCTAGAATATCCATCATAGTTCTGTAATGCACAGAGCTTAATACGGTGTTGTCAGAAAAGCCGAGAGGTATTGTTTTTCTATGCAAAAATGTGTCACAACTTTTCCAACAACCCAACAATTGCTTGCTGATAAATCTAAGCCATGATTGCATGATAACTTTTCCATGTCAGTTTTGAAAGAATGCATATGAATAATGTTGGCTCAGTCATAGTGGTGTAGGCAGTAAGGTTTCTGCTGTATAGTACTGGGGTTGGATTTTTGGTTGAACTGAATATACCAGACACATCACACACTTCTGGGTACCTGTCTCTGTCTCTTTCTCTGTATCAAGAAAGAAAGAAAGAAACATAAAAAACAACCACCACCACCACCAAAAGAAGACCCACATGTTCATAGAGGCCTACTGTGTGTATGTATAAAGCCCTGCAGGGTAAAATGCAGTCTGAAGCATACCTCCAGCCTACCTACAGACCAGCTGGAAAAAACAATATCATGTTTTACACTTTTTGAATCATTAAAGGATGTTAAATAACAGTTTAGGACAGGGAGAGGCAGATTTCAGTTGGCTTGCCAAAACTGGCCTACCATCTAAATTTTTATAGCCTGAGAGATAAAATTAGTCTTTAGTTTTACTTTTTTTGGGGGGAGAGGTTTTTGCTATAGGGCACGCGCACTCGCCAGAAAAACAGAGAGAGACAGAAAAACAGAAAGCAAGAAATCATCCCCCGGGGGGATGGTCATGTTGCAATCCCTTCTCCTCCATTTTCCTCTCAGGATCTTGGGAACACACGCACATGTGCCCAGCCTGAGTTTAAGCCACCAGGTCTGGGACTCAAACCGCGGTCAACTACATGGGAATCCAGCGACATAGCCATTATGCCAACTACTGGTTCCCAGTTTTTAGTTTTAGATAGTTACATTATAAATGGTTATATAGTTACTTTAAAAATATCTTTAATACTGCCTTTGGGGGTCAGTAGGTGGTGTAGTATATAAGGAACTGGAGTCTCACATGGCTGACGAAGTTTCAAGTCCTGGACCCAGTGACTTGAAACTCACGAGAGGCACATGTGTGTGCATCCCCAAAATCCCAAGAGGAAAATGGAGGAAAAGTGATTGTGGCATGGCCATCCCCCCTGGGATGGGAGGGTGATTTCTCACTTTCTTTCTTTCTAACTCTTCTCTCTGTCTCTCTGGCAAGCACATGTGCCCTGTGGCAAAAATCTCTCAAAAAAAATAATAATAATAATTGCCTTCCAGCCCATGAATGCAAAAAACTTATGCTCCAGCCCTTTAAGAAAATGTATACCAAAACCTGGCTTAGGACAACAACAGAAGACTCACAAAATAAAATAAGAATGTTCATTAAACTGTAAAGGAAATATAATATTGTAAGAGCTAAAGAAACTCGAGAAAGCCTTGAAGAAGAATTGAGTTGGTTACAACAACAACAAAAATGTAAAGAAACAGTTCGGAGAAGGTATGTACACTGAGTATACATATACCTTCAAAAGTGGTAAGAATTTGATGGGTAAAGAGGGGGAATATAATAAAAGATTACACATAGTTAATTTGTGTTCCTGACAGATGCCAATAGAACCAATTAGTTTCGTGCCACAAAACAGTTAATCTGCTGGCAAAGTGCCACAGGATCAAATTATTTTGAAAAGAAACAAATGAATGTCGGAAAATAAATTATAATGTAAATATGTTACTAACTCCAACATAATCAATGTCCAGGTCGTGATAATGCTTGGCACCCTCAATCCAGGTGACGACATAGTAGGCAGTGAGCTCCAGGTTTACGTAAGGCCAGTTGAAACCTTTTCCCAGCCATCCAGGGAAAGACCACGGCAACCCTGCAGAGAGAGAGGAAGGGGCAAGGGAGGAGCGGTAAGACAGGGCTGGCACTGCTGAGACAGAACAAATCCAAACAAAGCAAAAAGCATTCGGTTAAACAAAAAGCCAATATAGATCTGACTAAAGAAAAGGTTATGTACTAAACCATTCAGAAATCCCTGGAACACCTTCCAATCCATATACACTAATTCCTTATTGATCCCAGTCAGGTCCCATAGTTGCAAATGTTCTTCCAAGAAAACGCAATAAATACAAAGAGCTCTCTCAAAAGACACTTACCAATAGAAAGAAATGTATCATACATTTTAACTTAACATCTCCACTCTCAGTAAGGATGTTTAAAATTCAACATCCATTCTCTGAGGTCAATGCAAAGAAGACCTAAAGGTTCATGCTAAACTACTCCTATGACTTAAATAAGATACAAATTTCTAATTCACTAGTAAACCTTGAATTATAATTCAAATAATTACTTAAAGCCTTAATCAAACAGGCAATCAAATTTAACAAAACTAGTTTGTCCTGTATCAACAGAAATGTCAATGACTAGGTAAAACAAAATACCTTTGTTAAATAATATACATCAAATAATCCCATAGTCTTCTAATAACCCTGATTATTATTTTTAAGTTAAAAAAATGAGAAGAGTAGAAAAGCATTAACTACATTCTAAATACAAATTCTGCTACTAACATATTAAAATAAGCTTAATATTGGGTCATGAGGAAAGTCATGATACAAGTATGTTCTAAACCTGATTTGGCCATTTGCAGTCTAAGACCTTCAATCAATTTCATAACCTCTCTAAGCCTCACTGTTTCTTCTGTAAAACAAAAAGAGAAAAATTTTACTCCAGAGGTGTGAATTATAATTATAGAGGGTAAGATGGTGGCAGAATGGTACAAAATAAGCTGTGCTCTCTACAAGGCATTCCCACTATGAGAAGGTTCCTGATTCAGGTCTAGAGCCCTCCCTGGGTACATCAGGCACACGCTTGCCGGTGATCTAAAGCTGTGAAGGTTGAATGTGGATTACCGTATCAAGACCCCACTGGGGGTTCTCTCTTTCTCTTTCTTCCTTCAAATAAAAAAATTAATAAAAGAAAAAAATATATATATATACATATCAGGGAAAGAAAGAATCATGCCTGGTGCACAATTTGCTGCTGGTAGCATACTGGTGGTATTAACATTATTAGTACTTCAGTATTAATAGAAACTACACCAACATGATTCAGAATTTAAAAGTTAGAGGAAAAGAGACTGCAGAAATATTACAAACTTCACTTCTCACCAATGAGTGTAATATTAGGGTTCCTCTTCTTAGCTTCCTTCATCAACCACCACTCATATCCTCGGAAGTAATTCTCATCAAGCGCATAGTGCATGTGGGAGGGTTCAGTGCCATCTGAGTAGAGGAGAGCAAAACAGAAAGGAAATGATCCATGAATGGGGCTTCCTGGGCCACTCTCCCCTTTTCTCTCTCTCTCACACACATGTATACATACACACACACTTTTCACAAAGCAGTATTCCAATTCTAATCTTCAAAGTTGGGCAAATAAGAATAATATTTAACTTAAGGATGAATAATCCAAGTATATTATTTTAACCTTTTTCATAAGTCTAATCATTGCAAAGGTGTTAAATAACAAAACCATCATTTTCTATTATTATCAGTATTAAGAGAAATGTTATCAATTCATAGAAAATTCCTAGGATTGGGATCAGCAGATGGCGTAATGTTTAAGTTGCTGGACTCCCACGTAGTCAACTGCAGTTCAAATCTCGAACCCAGTAGCTTAAAACTCACACTGGGAACATGTGCATGCATGCCCAAAATCCTGAGAGGAGAATAGAGGGGAAGGGATTACAGTGTGACCATCCACTTTCTGTCTCTGCCTCTATCTCTCCAGCAATCACGCATGCCCTATAGCAAAAAGTCTCTCCCTCTCTCTCTCTCTCTCTCTCTCTCTCTCTCTCTCAAACAAGCAAAGAAAATTCCTAGCACTACATTCTGCTGGGCTTTTGATGTTTCTGAGGTTCTCAAATTCCCATATCCAGCTTTAAGTTGACATTACTTCAATTATTTCTAGCCTTTCAACTTTAGATGTAAATCCCTGGGCTCCTTAGCCCCAATTCTCCTATTATTCTACATCTTGAGCTCATAACATGTCTTGGTATAGCACAAGTTTCCAAAACAAAAGAATAGGCAAAAATCCCCACCAAAACAATAACAATATTCTACACTAAATCTCTAGCTAGGTGAGGCGACATCATCATAGCAATGAAGCAGGAAACTGACATCAAGGTCTTCATGTGTTCTTGTATTTCACAAAAAGTGCCCTTGCCAAGTTGGGCCTGAGAAAAATAGAGACTATTGCCCATTTCTTCTCAACGGTAAACATCAGAATTCACAAAAAGTAACTGCTTATGTATCTTAACCTCCAATTTAGCTTCAGCACATGAAGCTGGACAATCATCAATTTTACACAAGTTTAGACAATAAAATACATGTCTTCTTGCAATAGATTAGGGAAAGTTTCCATTATGGGAATTGTCTTTTGGATTTTTTTTTTTTGCATTTTTTTCTTTCAACATAAATTAAACACTAATACCACCACATAGATATAGCTATAATATTAAAAAATTATTTCCAAATCACTAACAAAAGTACAAGTCCAATTATGTGTTGTTTAATGACAGGAATACATTCTGCACAATGCAATTTAAGTGATTTCACTGTGGTATGACCATCATAGAGTATATTTATACAAATATACATGGTATGGTCTACTACACACCAAAGTTATATTGAATAATCTTACAACATCATGTATGTGGTCTGCTGTTGACTGAAACTTCATTATGCAGTACATGACAGTATACAGAAGATACTCTACAGTTCATTATAATGGAATCTGACCTATAAATGATAAGCTATATCTAATCACTTAGAAAGTTAAATAAATTTTTCTTCTTTCTGGAAATCAGAGGTTTACAAACTACTGATTAATAACATGTTCCACAAAAAGCTAACAAAATGGTGACCATGAAGACTGAAGATTGAGTAGTTAAAATAATTTTGTCCCAAAAGGAAAAACAACTGTATATAAATATGTATGAAATAAACAATTTGAAGTCTGAATACTGTTTTTGATAGATAATTCTTATTTTTCATAATTTTTAAGTAATTACAGTAAAAAAAAAAAACAGTAACTAACAATCTACAAAATATTTAGACTCCAAAGAGTATTATTTATTTTCTGAAATTGTACGTGATACGGTATAGAATAAAACATTGGGGGAATAAATTCTATTTCACAAGCGCTCTTACCTGTTGTCTGCCCATCACCACCTATTTCAACTTTCAGAATATGCAGAGAAGCACCGAAGTTTGGCTGTGGAAAAAGTAACAGAATTAACACTGTGCTTCATCACATGAAGCTTCAAGACAATTTCTAATTACTGACTTTAGTTTTATAGGTGAGAAAACAAAAGCAAAACTTCAAATAACAAGTTATTTCAAAAGCAACCTGTCATTTTTTTCCAAAAACTAGAAATGTGAAGCAAGTAAAAATTCTAAGGGTAAAATTAACATACAGTTTCTAAAATATCACAGGTATCATTAAATAATTATTTTTTCATTACCTTAAAGAGATAATCCAATATTTGAGAACGATAGGGCTCTGGATAATTTACTAGAAGTCGGGAGGTTGCCTTAAAAAAAAAAATTAAACATATCAGTAAAACAAATCCAATCATGAATGCTTGTCTACAGTGTTCAATACCACCACCTTGCGTCCCCATACCTAGCGAGTTCTCGGGCAAGGCTGAACTGTCCAAAGTCAGTTTCTACATTTTTTTGTTGCCAGTCCTTGTTTTGAAAATCACTAGATGAGTAGAGCCACTGTCTACCCAATAGAGGAAAGGTTCTCTTCTGCGGGGATGAGGGTTCTCTTTGAGGTAAACTTGCTAATTATATTGTTGAATTTCATGATTAGAAACTTATCTTAAAGCTTAGGTTTTTCTGGGAACCAGCAGTTAGCGTAATGGCTATGTTGCTGGACTCCCATGTAGTCAACCGCGGTTCGCGTCCTGGACCCGGTGGCTTAACACTCACGCCAGGCGCGTGTGCATGCGTGCCCAAGATCCCAAGAGGAGACTGGAGGAGAAGGGATTGCGGTGTGACCATCCCCCCTGGGGGTTGATTTCTCGCTTTCTGTCTCTATGTCTCTCTCTGTCTGTCTGGCAAGCACACGCGCCCTATAGCGAAAATCTCTAAAAAAAAAAAAAAAAAAAAAAAAAAAAAAAAAAAAAGCTTAGGTTTTCTATCTTAAGACTATTTTCAGTAACATTATCTTTGGGCTACAATGGGTAGGATGAATCTCAGGTCATTTTTCACCTCAACTTCTATCAGGACAGTAGCATAAGCAGAAGGCCCAGCTTCAGTGATGTCATCAGTAGTGTACTGAACTTTAGTGCCGGAAGTCATGACTGACCATGGGTTTGGAATTCCAGCCTCTTGACTTGAAACATGCCAGGCACATGCATGTGTGCCCAAGATCTTGAGGAGCTAGGGGGCTGAGGTAAAGGGATCTCAGTGTAGCAAGACCCTGTCAAAGGTGCTTTTCTCTCTCTTTATTTCTCTTTCTCAACCTCTATAATGAGTAAGATTTTTTAAATTAAAAATATATGTATATAATAAGCAGCAAGACTGAAAGGAAACACTACTCCTTATCTTTATAAGTTTTATCTGTTACTATTAAGGATGCTCACACAACAATTCCCTGACCAGGCTATAGTAAGTAAATCTCACACAAAACTGGCATCAGAATGCATGGGAAAAAAAGAGTTGGAAAGTAAAAGGACAATAGTTGATCATACATAGACCATGGCCAATGACTGCTTGGAAAAAGAAGTAACAAAACCAATAACTGATTGGTAATTTGTCCTTCAGAAAACAATAAGCAAGGCCAATAATAAAGGTAGGTTTTTAGCATGAAACATGTATGTCCCTAAACTAGGAAGCCAGACAACCCTAGGTTCAAACCACTGACACTGCCAGGTGTATGACAGGAGCAAGACACTTGATCTGTATGGACTCAGAGCTCTATTTTATACTCTCATATAAGCTACCACTGACATTTTGGTAGACATTTTTCCTGTCTACTATCTCACACCCAAGACCTTCCCAGTTTCCGAGCAACAGACACAGGGAGCTACTCGGCGGTCTCCCATCCCATTTAGCTCAACAAAAGCATTCTATCTAAGTCTACTCCTTCTGCATTTGCTATTTCATTAAAGAACAACATCTGCCTGAACCATAAATTTGAGATCATACTTTCATCAAACTTCCCATCCATCTTGAGTCACCAAGATGTCCTTACCTCTCTCAAATCCATCCCCTGCTCTTTAGTCCCACTGACTTAACCTCGGCTCTCCACACACATTAAAATAGTATAAGTGGTCTCAGGGCCACCCCCCTTCCTTTGTAGTCTATCCTCCAACACTACCCAAAGCACACACGTAATCATGAATCTACTATGTTTTAACCTGCTAAGATCTTCCCTTTCCAAACCACTTTCAAGATAAAGTTCAAATTGTTCCATTTTGCACCCGAATCCCTTGATCATCTGGATTCTAACTCGAACAGTTTACCTTTCTATCTACACATATTAAACTACTTTTCATCTTCTTTCTGTCTTAATGCACCCATAGCCCCATTTGGACAACTCCAATTCATACTTCAGTCTTCAGCTCCTCAAAGAAGGATGCTTTCTGCCATCTCCCCTTTCTTTTAGGCAATTCTTTCGATAACTGCCCCCTTACTGTTCACCTCACTCTCTACCTTCCCCCACTGATTCTCTCAGCCTTGGGTTAAAGTCCTTCTGCTTAGGGGATTCTAATCAATAATCTCCATTTTGGTGATTAGAGTCCCCAACACTTCACAGGCCACCCTCAGATGCTCCATGTTTATGGCTGTTCACTTAATGGAAGTTAGAGTTACCTCTATACCTTGGAGTTAGAGTCCCTAGCACTCCATTCCTTTTTCAATTCCCATTACACTGGATTGAAATTGGGTGATCAGTTTAGCAGGAAGTCCCAGATGATTTTATTTGCTGATATCCTGGCCCCCTGTAATCTATTCCCACACTACTCTTACCGCCTTTGCTAAACTGCATGCAGTCAGGAACCTCAATTGCCCTGCCTGAAATTATGACTCTATCACTGTCTCTAGGACCTAACCAACTCTCGCCCCTGGGTTGTTTGCTCCACCACTGCAGGGATAAACACTGGAAGAGATGGGACCAGAAGGACCTGGTCCTTCTTTACTATTATCACTGCCTTGACAGGTGGCACCAACTGGAAACTAAAATTCTTTCTTTACCTTTGGTTCCTGAGAAGAACAGGAAGTTGTCTTCACCTGTTTCACTCAGTATCCTCAAGTCCTATCTCTCTCCTTGAGGCCTCTGACTATTGGCAGTTTGGTAACATCTTCCCTTGGTACCTCTCATTCCTGAACCGGAATCCTAAATACTGTTTTCTATTCCTGCAAGTTCTGATACATCCTGCCCCTCAGGCCCCTACTGTTATGTCTACTCACTTCACCTCCCCTTTCAGCTACCCTGTCTGTTCAAACATTTCCTTTGTCAGATACTCTACATAGGTGTCCAGAAGTTTCACCTATCCATTGCCCATGTGCGTGACCAACAAATTGCAAAGCTCCCCTCTAAATAATAAGTGAATACGTGGCCCTTACCCTACTCTCCTATCTGGAAGGGGAAGTTGGGAAAGACCTTGCTTGCCCAAATTCAGAACACCTCACTGTCTTATAGGCAATCCTTTCAAAACTGGGGACCACAAGCATTCCAAAGGACTCTTTTCTAGGGCGCCTCTTAAATAACTAGGATAAATTCAAATGAGATGGACTGCAAAGAAGGTGTTTCCTACAACATAGCCCGGCCCCAATACAAACCTGAATATCAGGTTTGTTGGTATGATTTAATGTCTCGTTAAATTATAATACTGTCTGACAACTTAATCTGTTTTTCAAGTGAGAGAGGAAGAGAGGGGATGTCTCTCTACCAGGACACAGAACCAAGGAACAACTGTAGGATGTACTTGGCCCATATCCACCTTGGGTCCTCAGAGCTACCTCAAACATCCTCAATAATCCAGTTGGGGGCATGCCTCTAGGAAACATCCTCCAGAGCCTACTGGAACCTCCAACTCTGAGGGGAGTTCTCAGGATACTTCCATTCAAAGTACCAGCCCATCCCAGAACTCTCTAACAGGCTCACAGGACTCTCTTCCTCCATACCCTACCAGCCCCAAATTATACCCCCCTGCTGCCTAGAGAACTTAGTCCCACTAGCAGTACCTGAAGCAGAATCTCCTATCAACCTCAAAAAGAAAACCTATGCTCACTACACGAGGGTGCTAGTGAAGATGGGGGAACTCTTAGGGCACACATACCCCTTTCCATGTCTGATTTAGCCTATGCAAGAAGAGATTTGGCTGATTTTCAGCAGATTCAGGGAAATTTTCAGAATAATTTATTAAGTTATGTCCTTAGATTCAACCTGGTAAGATTTACACCTGTTATTGTTCACCTGCTGTACAATGTAAGAGAAACAGACCACCCTAGGTACAGCTAGGAATATGCTGATAGTGTAAGGCACCTGTAACCCAAATCATAACATCTATCAGGTAGGGGGAGATGTAGTCCCTAATCAGGACCCCCAGTGGAAGTATCAGTGGAGTGCCCAGGATCTTGAACAAATGAATCCCATGGTAATTTGCCTAGTACAGAGTAGGAAAAACACGTATAGTTAAACCTGTGAGTGATGACAAAGCTTAGAGAAGTGACTCAAGAAAAGGATGAAAACCAACTCCTATTTCAAGGCCAACTGACAGAAGGAATTAGAAAACATACTAGTGTGGACCCTGAGTTCCTAAGGGTGAGCCATCCTGGGTATGCATTTCATCACCCAGTCCACCCCAGACATTAGAAGGAACCATAAATGGCTACTCTGGGACCCCAGGTTCCTATAAGTCAACTTTTAGATATGACCTTTGGAGCATTTAACAATGGGAATAAGATCAAAGAAGCAGAAAAGACTCAAAGAAATAAGCAGAAAGCACAATTGCTGGTGGCTGTTTAATCAGGCTACCAACCCCAGAGAGACTACCCCGAACTGAGACCCGGAAGGCCCAGACTGCAGCCCCCATCACACCATTCCCCTAATAACAACGGTTCTCATCATTGTAAGCAAGAGGGTCACTGGAATATAGAACAGCCCTAGCTGGCGAAGTGCCCCAGTGGATCCTGTCCTCTTAGCAAATGCAAGGGGCACAGGAAAAGGACTGTCCCTAGTTCTGAAAGGAACTTGGAGCAAGACTGCTGAGGACTGATAGAGCCTGAGGCCTCTATGGCTCCTGCTGAGCATTTTACTGTCATTCTGGGAGATCCTCCATAACCTCTGACAGGGCAGGGAATAATGAATTCTTATTGGATATGGGAGCTGCTAACTCTATTTTGACCCATCTTCCACAGCCATTATCTCCTCAATCCTGTATGGGATAGATGGCCAATCCGAGTTTAGATTTACCCCTTCTCTCACATTCACCTGTGGAGATTATCCCTTTTCTCATAAATTCTTACTCATGTCTAAACATCTAGTCCCCTCTTAGGATGAGATTCATTTGTCAGACTGCAGACCACAATAAAAATCCGTAAAACCGGAAAACAAAGCCTAGAAGAAAACCAGCAATGTTTTAGTCAAAAGTCATAAGATGCTATTTCACCAGTTCAGTTTCATATACTTAATCTATCTTCTGTTGTGGTTCGATCTTCCCGATTAAATTCTGGGATATAATATTCAACTCCAGATTTGTCCCTACGATTAAGTTAGCCATATATTCAAGGAGCCAGAAGATGGCATAGTGGTTATGTTACTGAACTCCTACGCAGTTCAAGTCCTGGACCTGGCAGCTTCAAAATAACACTGGGTATATGTGTGTGTGTGTGTGCCCAAGATCCTAGGAAGAGAATGGAGGAGATGGATTGCGGTGAAGCCATCCACCCAGGGGTGATTTCTCACTTTCCCTCTCACTGTCTCTATCTCTCCAGTGAGCACACATGCCCTATGGCATAAAACCTCTGGGGGGATAAAACCAAAGAAACCATATACCTAGAACAATATCAGGCATGTTCCTTTGACCTGGGAAGTAATCTTTGGTGTCCTGGGGATACACTAAACCAAAAGGGATGCACTTATTGGAGATATCAAATCCCTGCTAACAGTCCCCTGCATAGTAGGAAAATCCAGTCCCACTTTCCTACCACCTTTCTAAGATTTTTCCACACCTAACTGGGTCTTCCTTGTTAGTAGAAACCTCAACCTGTCGGGAATCAGGTGAATCAGTTCCCCTATTGGTCCAATGACTCACTGCCCCTAAAGACTCCAAATTGCAAAGACTTTGTGACCCCACTGAGATATGTCTTCTATGTGGTCACCCACATGGCCCCACCTCAGGGCTGACACTGGCCTACCCTTGCTTAGAAAACACTTGGCATCAAGGGGAATGCTGTCTTGGTCACCTAATTCCTAATGATGTCATCTTCTACAAACCTCCTAAAGTTACCAGCAAAGAAATGAGAGGACAGTTGGACTCATTCTAGCTGGGATCATGGCCCACCACAGCAGTTGAGAGGCTTTACCTATCATGAGGCTGTAATTACTAATCTCACAAAAAGCATCAGGACTATAGCTCAGAAAACTGCAGAAGCCCTTGGTGATTTAAGGGTATCTTTAGAATCATTAGCAAATGTAGTCCTTGATAACTGAAGAGCTCTAGATTACATCCTTACCAAAAAAGTGGGGTATGTAAGTTATCAGCTCATCCCACTGCACATGAATAATACTCTGGACAGGTGGTGGTTAATATCCACGCCGTTTACAAACAGACCATATAGCAACACAGATTCAATTAAGAGCCAGATTATAACAACATATGGATTGTTGCTAAATCAATCTTACCTTCTATAACCTAGTTTCTACCCCTTTGTGGGTTCCTCATGGCCAGACTCCTACTATCAACCTTTGGCCCATGCCTATTTAACTTGGTAAAGTTTGTATCATCCAGAGTACAACAGTTCCCTAAGAAAATGATGGCCACACAGGGATTCTCACTGCTACCACCTACTAATCTTGGTGACTATGTCCCTCCACCAGGGACCTGAGATCGGGTTGCTAGAGATTTCTATTCTACCTCTGATAAGCAGGGTCAAAGCTCATAAACCAGCAGGAAGCAGTTTCAGAAGATGGACGTTCAACTCTCTACATCCCCTCAAAAGAAAGGGGGAATAAAATCTCTGAGGAGAATGAGATAGGAACTCAGCAGGATGAGATGTGTAAATACTGGATCACTGATGGGTGTTGCCTAAACAAGATGAAACTCAAATAGCACTTGAAGATAACTCTGATCTAACTCCAAAGTTCATTATGGCCTTATTATATAACACTAGTCTGTAAGGGTCTCGGCCCAGGCAAGAGAAATGCACCTTACTAGGCTCATTTTTAGCCATGTGCAAAAGCACACCTGCTCAGTAAGACTCCATGATCCAACCCACCAGATCTTCTCTTTCCCAGAAACCATGTGCACAACCTTCCTACATTCATCACCTTGTTAGTCTAAAACAAAAAATCTTGTGCCAATCCTGTACAGGGATGTTCCTTCTCTTCAAAGTAGTCCTGTTGTTGTTGGTTCACCTGATAAATCTACTTTCACTCTTGACCTTTGGCTTGCTCTTGAATTATTTCCTGTGTGAAACGAAGAACCCAAATAGTTCAGGGCCCAAAAAGGGGTCCCATCCTGCATCCACACTCTTTAACACAGAAAATACCAGCTTTCAACAAACACATGACATTGTTATGCCATTACAAACGTATAGTCACACCCAATACAAAACATTAGTCATAGGCAATATAACCAAATGTTGAAACGTACCATTAAGCAATAACGAATAATCAAATCACTAAGCACACTGCCTGAAAATGGCCTAGAGCGTCTTTAAACGGTTACAATGAATCCTTAAGAAATAATATCGCTTCATGCAAAGGCCTTCAAATAACTTCCTCCTCCCTAATCCCTAAAATGGACCGCTAACGATCATCCTCCGTATTACATCTGTCCTCACAATGCTCCTACCAGGGATGTTTCACTATACCCCTAGGAAAGAAACTGAGGTAGAGAGGCAAAATAACCTACCAAGGCCATACACTGAGTGTCCAGAAACAGATGGGCCCCTAGTAATCTTCATTTGAGTCCATATTCTTAAACTACTATACCATACCACCTTCTCTGATATAAAGATTAAATTAGAGCAACCATTTTCATTCATTATTGATTGAGTTTCAAAGATGAATAACGTACTCTACGTAAGATCACTAATAATTGCTGGATATGCTATCAAATTAAATAGGCATTTCCAATTCCGAGTTATGAAATGATTCTTCTCATGAATAAGTTTATATTGAGTTAAGTAAGCATAATATAGCCAAATATTTACATTTTTCAATAAGCCTATATACTAGCTGTCATATAATAAGTAAAGGTATTGTGAGAGAGATGGGGCCTCATTTTATGCAACACTGGCTATTTTAGGTTTAGACCAAAAAAAGAGAGAGAGAATGGTGGCGGTAAAGAACAAACACATTTATTCATTGATCTACAGGAACTAGTAGTAAGGCTGCAAATAATAGTGTGACAATCAAGAAAGCTCCTATTAGTTAGGCTTTTTCCCTCCAGCACAAAGTCCTACCTGTAATGAAGCTACAGGCCAGGTTACCCACAAAGCGATCAATCATGCACGCTAGTTAATAGTTCCATTTAAGGATGCAAACTCCATCTGACTCAGCGCACCACCACCAAGAGGTAAAGAGTTTACTGCTAACATTTTCAAATAAAAAATGCTATAGATGTGATCTAGGGTATAAAACAAATGAAAGATCCTCTCACCCAGAGATCTGCCACTATAAACTCCATGGGCCCAAAAGTTACAAACAGGAAAGCGTAAAACAAAGATAAAGCTTACAAAGAGCACAGGATATGGAAAAGCAAATGTTGTTAAGGAGTCAGGGAAGCTCCCAGATCTGGGATCCACCTGTTGGCATGATTGGGAAGCTAAGGAAAATGACCAGCTTTGACCAGTCACAATTTTACGCAAAGCTGGAATTGCCCTCCTACTTGCTTCTAAGTAAACCCAAGGGAATGCCCACATAAAAAGAGCTCATCCCAACTGTCACAGCCAAAAGAAGCCCAGGAACACAATGTAGTGTGGAATCCTGGAGCAGCACTGGATAAAACTTGGGAAATGTGAATGAATTATGGAGTTTAGTTAATAACAAGCTATCCACACTGGTTGTGAGAGATACACCATCCTAATGTGGGGTGCTGATAATAAAAGAAACTGGCTATGGGTATATGAGGACTCTCTAGTCTTTGAACTTTTCTGTAAATCTAAAACTATTCTAAAAAAAAAAAAAAAAAACTGCACCCCTACTTCTGAGATGCTTACATCAAGAAAAAGATCTCTATGGGACCAGCAGTTGGTATAATGGCTATGTCACTGGACTCCCATGTAGTCGACCTTGGTTCGAGTCCCGGACCCAGTGGCTTAAATTCATGCCAGGTGCGTGTGCATGTATGTGTGCCCAAGATCCCGAGAAGGGAATGGAGGAGAAGGAACTGCTATGTGGCCATCCCCCCTGGGGGGGTGATTTTTTTGCTGTCTGTCTCTCTGTGTCTGTCTTTCTGGTGAGCAAACGCGCCTTATAGCAAAAACCTTTCCAAAAAAAAGAAAGAAAAGAAAAAGATCTCTCAACACCTAGTATGAGAATTAACTCATCAGGACCAGCAGATTGGCAATGATTACATTGCGAGACTGCCACGTTGTGGACCACAATTTGAATCCTGGACCCAGTGGCATAAAACTCAGGACAACCGCCTGGGTATGCATGCCCAAAATCCAGAAAGGAAATTAGAGAATGGATTGGAGTGTGCCCGTTCCCCTGGGGAGTGATTTCTTGCTTTCTGTCTTTCTCTGTTGCTCCAGCGAGCACACGCGCCCTATAGCAAAAATCTCTCAGGAAAAAGGGAGTGAGAGAATTAACTTATCTATTTATTAAAACACAGATTCATTGGCCTCACTCCAGAACTAGTCAAAACGGGGAAGGGACGACAGAATCTGCGTTTTTAACAAGCACACCTAGTGATTCTCGTGCACCCTGAAAGTGGAAAGTCAACATTCCCCAACTCTTTACACAGAAATAGCCACCAGTGTGGCACATGGGAACTGGCCCTTCCAGAGGGTAGTTCAATCTCTCCGTATTGGCCCTCCACAGAGCAACACACCTCCAACAGTAAAGTATCAGAGTGTAATACTGTAGCCTCCCCACATACACACACACACACACACACACACACACACACACACATCCCATATATTTTAGCGTGGGGCCCTTTATCTTCCTAAAGACCTTGAGGGGCCAGTCTCGCCTCTAAACAAAAATCTCGTTGGCGCTCGCACCTCTAACACAGCCCGACCGCAGCCTGCGCTCGCCCAGCACTCAGTCCCTAAAATAGGAAGGGACACAACTAAAGCATTCCTTGGGCGCCCTCTTTCCCACACAAACGCTCTCGGGCTCCCTGGTGCGTTGCGGGGAGACCCTCCCCGAGTGCGCTGCCCCCCGGCAAAGAGCCCAGGTCCCCTGGCCAGTGATGAGGCGTCAGGCACTGCCTCGCCCCGTAGTACCCGCGGGACGTCCGGATCCTCCTCTGTCCAAACCTAACGCCCTGCCCCGATTCGTCCTAATCCGGCAAGTGGCTCTCAGCCCGCCGGCCCGTGCGCTCCGTCCCCGGCGAGGCGCCGCCGGTAGGAAGCTGGCCCGACACCAGCTCGTCGAAATGCGGGGCGACGCCGCGGGGGCTTGTGGGACGACCCCGGGACCCCCGCGCACGCCCGCCGCTCACCCCGCCGCCGCTGACCGCGCCGATGCCGTCGAACTCCCGGCCCAGCCCGTCGGAGTCGTCGAGTACGTACGCGCCGCCGGGCGCCAGCAGTGTGCCCAGCAGCAGGGGCAGCGCGGCGCGGCACGCCGAACCCGCAGCGGCCGTCATGACTTGCCCTCGGCGTTGCCGGGGACCCTCGAGTAGGCGCTCAGCCATTGTGTGGGTCACATGACTCTTGCGCCCCAAGAGGCGAGTTTGGTCGTCGCCATGATGGAGAAGGGCAGAAAGCCGCTGACGCCGCCGTCGCCATGTTGAGTGCGGGTCACCGGCGCCCCTACCGGCGTTGTAGTGTAGAGGGCGGGCAGAGCAAACCTGATTTTGTCCTTCACGCGTCACTGGTGGGGATTGGGCCTTCACGTGGACTCATTTGGCGGCTTTACTGCCGGCCTCAGCTCCTGGAGCCTTGAAGTGAAAGGGACAAGGATGTCCAAGGCACACCGAGGAAGTATGGCCGTGAGTGGCCCACCATGGACCTCCTCCCCGTCTCAGGACGCACCTACCTGGAGCTGATCTATAGCAGACCAGCAAAAGGACCAGGCTTGAAGCCCCAGTCCCAGTTTTAAGCTGTTCACCTTGGTTATTCATTTAGCTTTCAGAGCCTGGGCCGTCTCTTATGTAAAATGAGACAAGAGCATTTGGCATGGGGTACACATAATTTAACGAGATAAAAGTAAGGTACCACGTACTCAGTAAATAATAGTTGAATCCATTCACACTTGCCAAAGGTTGGCTAAAAGAGTTTTACTTTCTGGTAACTATCCTGGAAAATTCAGGGCTTTTAGGCTTGAAGAAATTAATATGCCACCCCAAAATATGCTGCTCTAGTATATTGGCAGTTTTGAATTAAAGACAGTTAAAAAATAATTAAATAAAAGCAGATGTAAGTTCACTTTTTTTCTTTTCTGTTTCAGCTTGCGAAAGGATACATGCACTCTCCAGAGAGAGAGAGACAGAGAGAGAAAGCACCATCCGTGGGGAATGGTTAGTGTAATCCCTTCTCTTTTTCCCTTTTTGCAGATTTGGGGTATGCATGCACATGTACCAGGAAATTTTTTTTTTTTTTTTGAGAGGTTTTTTTGCTATAGGGCGCATGCGCTCGCCAGACAGAGAGAGACAGAGAGACAGAAAGCGAGAAATCACCCCCCAGGGGGGATGGTCACGCCGCAATCCCTTCTCCTCCATTCTCCTCTCGGGATCTTGGGCACGCACGCACACGCGCCCGGCGTGAGTTGTAAGCCACCGGGTCCGAGACGCGAACCACGGTCGACTACGTGGGAGTCCAGCGACATAGCCATTACGCCAACTGCTGGTTCCCCCAGGAAATTTTTTTTAAGCTGCAAAGTCCAGAACCAGAAACAATTCAGTCGGGCTTGTGGGAACCAGC
The DNA here is from genome assembly GCA_026018925.1 of Tupaia tana. NCBI lineage: Eukaryota > Metazoa > Chordata > Mammalia > Scandentia > Tupaiidae > Tupaia > Tupaia tana. Next base: position 252,998,439 of record JAKSZU010000001.1, read on the forward strand.
TGCTTTAACCACACCACTGGCTAGCAATATTCTGTTTTTTAAAAGCAGATGAACTTCTTATGTTAAAGATGTCCTCCTATATATGAAAAAAAAAAATTATTAAGGGCAGAAAGTTAAAACCAAGGGAAAGCTGGACAAACCTTGTTAAATCTACCTTTATCTTCCTACTCACTTATCTACCTAATTAAATACCCTAGCCCAAGCCCTTTGGCTTTATTATGCTTTTCAACGTACTACTTTTTGTCCAGTTCTGTAGACAAGAATGACTGCCTGTGATTGCCTCCGACTGCTTTTTGGCGTTCCTTTTCCTTATCAGTACTCTAGAACCACATAAATAAATGTGTATGTTTCTCTCCTTTTAATCTACTTTATGCCTGATTAATTTTTGGACCTAACCTGGACTGCTGGGGAGATGGGATAGAGGTAGAATTTTGACTCCTTACAGCCTTATAAATTGTCTGCCACTGTCAGGTGAAATGATTCAAGGAGGATAAGCCTGTATTGACAGAACAGTCATGAATTGCCTTGAGATTTCTATCATTTGCTGAGATTTTCCATTACTTTATTACTAAAAAAAAAGGGGGGGACTCCCAATAGGCTGCTGACAAAGCTTTTCTGGTCTCTTGACAGAATATGTAATTGATTATCCGTGCCTACTCAAGGCTGAGTCACACCAGAATGGCGGTCAAGACCTGGAGACATTATGATACTTGAAGCTTTGTCTGCAGCGGCGTATTTAGACTCTGATTATTTTTCCCTTAACCCCAAATCTAAATTTAAGTTTCAAGACCCTGTGCTGGCCCTGTGACCTAGTGGTTAAGAGTTAGATCCCACACGGTCAACTGCTTGGTTCCAGTCTTGGTCTCGGCAGCTTGGATAACACACCTGGCACTGTGTACAAAAGTGCCTAAAATCCTGACAGGATGGAGAAATGAAGGAGAGGGGTTGCAGTATGACTACATCCTATTAGGGGTTCCTTTCTTCTTCTCCCTCTCTCTGGCAAGCACACATGCCCGCTAGCAAAATGAAAATGTTTCAGAATCACAGTTATATTAGGAGACCTAATCTCTGTCTGGGAAAACCCATAATCACCCTCATTGGGTTTATGGGATATCCCTAAATTCTTAATGAATAGTAGGTATGTTTCTCTTCTTTTTAAAATATGCCTATTCTGGATTACCAAGGATAGTTCAAGCTTACGTGTATTGTTCCAATGTAATTTTTTTTTTTAAGTTTGCTATAGAGCATGTGTGCTTGCCAGAGACAGACAGACAAACAGAGAGGGAAAGTGAGAAATCACCCCCCACACACACACCCCAAGGATTATGGCCACACAACAATCTCTTCTCCATTCTCCTCTCAGGATTTTGGGTATGCACGCACACATACCTGAGTTGATTTTTTTTTTTTTTTTTTTTTTTTTGGAGAGATTTTCACTACAGGGCGCGTGCGCTCGCCAGACAGACAGAGACATAGAGACAGAAAACGAGAAATCACCCCCCAGAGGGGATGGTCACACCGCAATCCCTTCCCCTCCATTCTCCTCTCGGGATCTTGGGCATGCACGCACACGCACCCGGCGTGAGTTTTAAGCCACCGGGTCCGGGACGTGAACCACGGTCGACTACGTGGGAGTCCAGCGACATAGCCATTATGCTAACTGCTGGTTCCCCTGAGTTGATTTTTAAGATGTTGGGTCCAGGACCTGAATAGTAGGTATAGCTGACCGTGTGGGACCCAGTGCCTGCACCTCCACTCTATCTTCTGGCCCTCCAACATATTTATCAATAGTGCCCTTTTCACTCTCAAAAATGTTCCTTTTTGGGTGATAAGTTATATAGTCTGTGCACAGGCCACTTATACTTTCTTTGGTTTCTTCTTTTCCAGCTACAGCACATATCTGAAGTCTCTGCCTCCCCAGCACCACCACAGAAACGAGTCAGGATTTACGTTTGCAGAACTATCCCAGATCCATTTGTTCTAACGTGATATTTTAAGCATGAGCTGACGCACCCATGGAAGCAAACTGTGGTTACAAGTCAAGTAAATGTGAAGCTTCCTGCCAAGCCTGAAACTTTATAGCCATGGTTTGCGTATAGCACGTAGAGTCACAATAATGTGACTAGATGAGAAGTACCAAGGTGACACAAAGGAAAACACCATACTCACAAAATTAGAAAGTTAAAACCAGTACCCAGCATACATCATCCTGCAACATACCTTTGTGTCTTATACTTGTGGACGCCCGCCACAGATCTTTGTGCAAGGTGAAGAATCTACAGAAGAGGAAACATAGAAGCTTTAACAGAAAAGATAGCCTCAGCCCTAGGGAGTACCGCTAGTTCCTGTTATTTCACATGCCAAAGTATATAATTCCTTATTGGATAAAACATATGTTGTTTCTACTTTCTAATTTATATTCAGGAAACATTAAACAAGAAAGTTTCTAATGTAAAGACAGTAAACATGAGCTAAGAAGAAGATCCTTGGAGGGCTGAGCACAGCATTCAAATTTGCCCAGGATGTGAGGTAAAGGGAAATGGCAGTTATCTGATGAAGGATCTGAGTTTGGCTTCCCTTGCTTCTGTGGTTTTGGGGTCAGTGACATAAACAAAGCACTGAGAGAAAAGGAGAGTCCTAGTTCTCAAATGCCAAATGAGTTTAAAAAGTAATGACAATTTTTATCTTACATCAGAGATAGTTCTGAGTATCACAACTATCTGTCAGTCATGGCAAATCTCTTTTTTCTAATGTGAAAAACATCAAAATAGGGTAGTCTCTTGAGAAAGATAAGAGATCTTGCCTTTTTAATGGAAATTTATTGCTAAAGTCGAAAAGCAGTCTGTTGCCTCACTTGATGCTTTACTTTTAGAAATCTGAGTTTGGCTGCCAAAAATTTTAAGGACAGAGGCCAAGTCTTTTCACTCTTTGAACTTTCTAAGCACAGTGTGTGACCCATGTCAGATACTCCACGTATGTTAGTTGAGTTGAACTTTAAAAATAAAATCACTGAATAATCACATAAAGAGGTAAGAAGGACAAATCATTTGCAAAAGGAGTTGGAAAGTGCGTCCCCTGGGACACACACGAAAGGGTAAAAAAGGTCTTTTCTCTTCATGAAATATCCTATAACATCTGCTGTTCATCTGGTCTTTCAACTCTGGACATAAGTTGTTGATTATAACTTTAAATTATATCACTATGCTCAGTGACTTCTCCTTAAAATATATGAAGGGGAAGACCAGCAGATGGTATAACGGTTACATCGCTGGACTACCAGATAGTCAACCACAGTTCGAATCCCGGACCGAGTGGCTTAAAATTCAAGCAAGGCACATGTGTGTGCATGCCTAAACTCCCAAGAGGAGAATGGAGGAAAAGGGATTTCAGCATGGCCATCCCCCGGGGGAATGATTTCTCACTTTCTGTCTCTCTGTCTCCAGCAAGCACACATGCCCTATAGCCAAAATCCCTCTAATAAAATAAAATAAAATATGTGAAGGGGTTCTCTTAATTGAAGACTATATAAAGTCAATGAAGATAGTTCAGAGGGCAGAATCCACCTAATATAATAAATTATTTATTACTTATTGAATGTTTTGTTAAATATCTATAAATTTCTAAATGCAAGATAATGGTTAAAACATTAGCCCTGGGACCACAGATGCTCAGCTTCAGATTTCTCTCCTACCACCCGTGGACTATGTAATTTTAACCGAGTTACTTAACTTCTTTATGATTCAGTTTACCCATCCACAAAATAGACAGGATGATGGTAATGGGTCGATGTGAAGATTGACCAAATTAATATTCACATAGCACTTAGAAGATTCACCAGCTATTTACCATATAAGTAGTAAAAGAAGTGGCATATATATTTTACTAGTATCACATTTGAGTTTACTGCTATCTCCACATTTGTGATGATCCTGAACAAAATGAATTATTCCTGTCTCTGAATTGGTCTAAATATTTGTTTTTAATTGAGATTTTTGCTAGAGGACATGTGTGCTTACCGGAGAGACAGAAAGTGAGAAATCACCCCCTACGGAGGATGGCCATGCCGCAATCGCTTCTCCTCCATTCTCCTCTCAGGATTTGGGGCACACACACACATGTGACTGGCATGAGTTTTAAGCCACCAGGTCTGGGACTCCAATTGTGATTGACTGCTTTGGAGCCCAGCAACATAATAACTTTGCCATTAGCTGGTCCCAGTCTGAATATTTTTAACAAGGCATTTTGGGAGTTTTTTGTTTGTGTTTGTGATGGTTTGTTTGTTTTGCCTACAGACATTCAAACCCAGGCCTGATTCTTCAGGGTGAAAGTCTTGGTGGGAGGCAGAATTCTGTGTTCTTCACAGGTAAAGGAGCCGGATCCTCCTCCTTTCTGCTACCAGCAGCATCAGCTCCAGCAGTGACCAGATTCCCTCATTCAGTTCCTGGACACTGCAACTTTTACCTTGGAAAAGTGAACAGATACATGCATATTTGAGAAATCATGCCTGAGCCATGTCAGAGTCCAGAGGAAGATCAACATAGAGTCTCCATCAGAGGTGGCTTCAAGTGCCCAGAGTGGTGGGGTCAGCAGCGCCCTTTTAACCTGAATGCTCCGACAGGTGGCCTGACTATCTTTAGTTCCTTTGCTGCTAGTCCATTTTTTAAGCCTGATTCTTAAGCCTCTGCATCAATTCTGCGCCAGATCTTGATTTCTAAGTCACCTATTTCCTATCCAAGTTAGACACACATGGTTTCCGTTGCCTGAAACAAAGAACCCTGACATTCCAGCTCTGGTTACAATCCAGAGGTGATGCCATCATCATAAAAAAAATCTCAGACTGTAGGCCAGCAGATGGCATGGAGGTTAAGGCAGCTGGATCCCACATAGCAAACTGCATATTTTGAGTCCCAGACAAGGCAGCTTGAAAAACATACTTGGCATGTATGGATGCATGCCCAAAATCCCGAGAGGAGAATTCCATGTGAAGGAGCCAGATGCTCCTCTGGGAGAAGGGATTACAATGTGACCATCAAGCCCTGGAAGGTGCTTTCTCATTTTCCCTATTTCTCTCTATCTCTCTCTGGTGAGCACACATGCCCTGTACCAAAAAGTTTTGTTTTGTTTTGTTTTGTTTTGTTTTTAATATTGGAAAAATATAATTCTGAGACTCCATGTGTACATTTCCCCCACTTTAAAAACTGCCTTCACAACTGTAGTTCTTTTGTTGGTGACTATTACTGTATAGGTTTGCTCAATAATAGAGCTCCAGGGAGTTTTGGTGTCCTTCTATACTGCCCCTCTGATGTGTCTATTCTTCACATTGTCAAAAACCTACATTTTTGTATTCCCATCAGGGAATGACTGTTAGAGCCCACCTAACCCCGGATCCTCGGCAGAAAGAAAATGACAGTATATGAGGTTCCTGTCACTCATAAAATTTTTAAAAACATTTAGTACAATGCCATCCAGCAACTATATTGTAAAGCACAGATGTAATTTGAAATTTTCTAGTAGCCATGATAATGAACCCAATTATTACTGAACCCGAGTTCATATGTCCAGTGCACTAGCAGAGTCAATAGCGAAGGTATCAGAGTTTGGGGTAGAGAAAGGTCTTTATTCAAAGTGAGGGGCAGGAGCTACAAAATGGGAAACAAACAAAAATCTCAAATCCATCTTGCTAGCTGACCCAAATCAGGATTTTTTGGCTGAAACAAGGATAAGGGAGGAGGAAATGTGAGGGAATACTAGTCTTATTCTTAAGAAGACTTTCAGTGTAAGCATCATCAGGCAATTATGCATTTTTTTTTTCCTGTTTTGGTTTCAGTAAGACAAACTCATCAAGTACCATCTTAGGGTCTGTTGACTTTTCTACTGCAGAGAAGAGAAACACATTCTGTGGAGAGCTGTTTTTTTTTATTTTAGCGCCATTTGATTGGAAAGTAGATTTTGACTGGGAAGCAGGGGGTAGGGAGAGGGGAGCTCTAGGCCAAAAGGCAGTGGCTCCCACTCTTCCCCCTCTATGGCTGCTTCAGAATCTACCACCCTAAGTCGGCCTGACTCTAAGAGACTGTCGTTTTCAAGTTCCACCTCTCTATCCGTGTCTTAGTTACAGGCTCTGATTTCTTAGGTAGAAGGGAGGTATACTCCTCCAGGGTGTTTTTTAGTCAAGTTACTAAGACAGCTGTGGATTTTCCCAGAGAGCTTTGTCTCAAGCACTCCTTAATGAAATTTCACAGGGAGAAGGCAAAAACAGGAATCTGGTTAGGACCCTCTGTTGTATATCGTTTCCGGATTTGTTCTCCAACCTTGTCTTAGGTCTCCTCATTAATGGTTTCCTGCTCCAGGAACTAGGGGAATGTTTCCTGCACAAAATACAAGAAATGATGTAACTGCTTGATATTAACTTTATCGCCCCTAGCTTTTAACATATAAGACAACATCTAGACATACATATCTTTCTCTTTACACAATTATGTCCCCATGATTTACACCGACACTGATTGAATCCACTCCTTCTCTTGCACTGTTTGTTCTTTATTTTACTCTATTATTCCTTATTTTATTTTATTTATTCTTTATTTTTTATTCTATTTATTCCTTAGCTTATTCTCAAGGAGTATCCACTTGCCTGTCTTTGTCATTTCCCCATTCTCAGGCCCCACGTTCAGGCTGTAATCTACATGGCTAAACACGTTTTCCTAAGTGGAAAAGCTGTAGATTAAAAATAAATGTAAAACAAACACACAAAAACATACCAAAAAAAAATAAAAATATATTGAGTGAGCTCAACTTCTCTATTAAAAATAGCTATGGCCCCAAACCAGTCCTAGGTTTATTCTTTTAAAAGACAAAAACATAGAAGAAAAAAATAATGTAGGGAACCAGCAGTTAGCGTATTGGCTATGTCGCTGGACTCCCACGTAGTCGACCGCGGTTCGCGTCTCGGACCCGGTGGCTTACAACTCACGCCGGGCACGTGTGCGTGCGTGCCCAAGATCCCGAGAGGAGAATGGAGGAGAAGGGATTGCGGCGTGACCATCCCCCCTGGGGGGTGATTTCTCGCTTTCTGTCTCTATGTCTCTCTCTGTCTGTCTGGCGAGCGCACGCGCCCTATAGCAAAAAACCTCTCCAAAAAAAAAAAATAATGTTAAAATACAAAGCCAGTTGTTTTCAAATGTTAATTAGTTAAAGATAAAAAAATTTTAAAAATTTAAAAAATAAAAACCTAGCACCATGTAGTTCTATGTAAGTTTTTTCTAATCCTTTGGACAAATTCTAATTAAATACATATAACTTCCTTTAGATCAATACTGCTCTGCAGATTCAATAACAACAGAAAACTAATGTATTCTCATGTTAATTGCATTCATTACCCTACAAATAACTGCTCACAAAAACCACATTTCTACATGTGTTTAAAAGTCACCATGTTTGTTCAGATTGGCCACTCTCCACAATGTTCAACATATGGTCACTGTTATCTCAGAATGCCTGTGTTCTGGGTCTTCTCAAGTTGCTAACTTAGGTGGGGTAAGCTGTTACCAACTAAAACCTAAGAAAGAACAAAGGAAGAAGAAGGGATAAAAATACTTCAATGTACTACTTGACCCCTAGGGCAAAGAGAAAGCATACCGTATGGTTTAATTCTAAGTTTTAATTATAATATTGGGTGGGGGGGGGGGGGAGGAGTGGCAGTTACTAGTGCAGTGGCTAAGGTAGCTAGATCCCACATGGCCAACTGTGTGGTTCAGGTCCTGACCCTAGCAGCTTGAAAAAACACTCCATGCACATGTGAGTGAATGTCCAAAATCTCAAGAGAAGAATGGAAGTGAAGGGATTGCGGCATGGCCATTCCCTAAGGGTGATTTCTTGCTCTCTCTCATGAGCACATGTGCCCTGTACTAATTACAATATAGAATGTTATAGCCACATTAAAGCAAAATTCAGGTCTATTAATTTTAATCATACTTTGTTTAACTCCAAATATCTAAAATACTACCATCATAATAGAGAATCAATATAGATACTTATTTTAAACATTTTGTGTTCATTTTTCATACTAAATTTTCAAAAACCTAAGCATATTTTACATGCATAACACATCTCAACTAGGATGAGCCACATTACAAGTGCTTGATGATCATGTGTGGCCTGTGGCTCCTGCCTATGTTGTACTGAACAGCTCTGGTGTATGTCAGGCCTAGACACACTTATTAAATGTTCATCTCTGACTTTAAACATAAGGTGGCTCAATATCTGTATTAGTTGTTAGGACTGCCATAATAAAATAACACAGACTGGGTGGCTTAAAACACAGAAATTTATTTTCTCACAGTTCTGGAGACTAGAAGACCAAGATCTATCCCGACCCGGGGAGACAGTCGAACAGGTTTCCTGAGGGAAGGAGTGAGAGCCGGGACAAGCGGCGCAGTGTCACAGCATGGAGACGACACAGTGTCTTCAGTGTCCTCTGTTTATTGTGGGCAGCACGGTACAGCATGGAGAGACGACGCAGTGTTACAACTCTTCAGAGTCGCGTTGTCTATTATGAGCAGCACGGAGACGACGCAGTGTCACAACTCTTCAGGGTCGTCCAGAGATGATGTAGTGTTACAACTCTTCAGGGTCTTCAGGGTCGTCTGGAGACTGTGCGGTGTTTCAACTCTTCAGGCTCTCCAGGGTCGCCTGGCTACTGTGGGTCAGGCATCGTGGTTATATACATGGTGGTGGGCCGTGATTGGTTGTAAACGGTGGGCCGTGATTGGTTGTAAAAGGTGGGTTATGATTGGTTGCTTTTGGACCAATCATGAGGTGCTGGATATGCAAATCTGAGGGAATCTAGTGGCCAATCAGAGCAAGGTTTCGAAGGTCAGGTTTTTTTGAAGGGAACCAATCATGGCAATTGTTTGCTCTCTGAGAAACCTCGGCAGACTCACTGGTGTGCAGCCTCCCACAAAGATCAAGGTGGAACAGATTCAGTTTCTCCAGAGGTCTCTCTTCTTGGCCGTCTTCTTGCTGTGTCCTAACATGGTCTTTATCCTGGATGCAGGCATCCCTGGTGTGTCTTTATATGCCCAGTTTCCTCTTCTTTTTTCTCTTTGTGTTTTAAAATTAATCAATTTATTTTAATTGGCAAATAAAAATTATATATATTTATCATTTACCACATACTTTTTAAAAAAATATGTATACATTATGAAATAACTAAATTGAGCTAATGGACATATGCATTGCATTATGTCATATATTTTTTGTGATAAGAAAACTTAAAATCTACTCTCTCAGCAGTTTGCAAGTCTACAGTACATTCTTTTTTTTTTTTTTTCTTTTTTTTTTTTTTGGAGAGGTTTTTGCTATAGGGCGTGTGCGCTCGCCAGACAGACAGAGAGAGACAGAGAGATAGAAAGCAGGAAATCACCCCCCGGGGGGATGGCCATGCCGCAATCCCTTCTCCTCCATTCTCCTCTCAGGATCTTGGGCACACACGCACACGCGCCCGGCGTGAGTTTAAGCCGCCGGGTCCGGGACTCGAACCGCGGTCGACTACGTGGGAGTCCAGCGACATAGCCATTACGCTAACTGCTGGTCCCTACAGTACATTCTTATAAATATCGTTACCATGTTGCATAACAAATCTGACATTTTTTAAGTGATCAACATCTTCTCAACACCTCGCTCCCAACTAGCCCTTGATAACCACCATTCTACCCTCTACTTTTATGAGTTCAACTTTTTTAGATTCCGTGTATAACTGACAACATGTGGTATGTTTGTGTTTGTACCCTTATTATTTCACTTAACATAGTGTCTTTCAGGTTCATCCATGTTACTGCAGATGATTTCTTTCTTTTTAAAAGATAAATAGTATATAATTGTGTTTATATATCAAATTTCCTTAATTCATTCTTCTGTTGATGGACACTTGGGTTGATTCTATACCTTGTCTATTGTAAATATTGGTGCAATGATCATGAGAGTACAGATTTCTCTTCAACATGCTGCTTCTGTTTACTTTGGATTATACCCAGTAGTGAGATTGCTAAATTATGTAGTAGTTCTACTTTTAATTCTTTGAGAGACTGCCATAGTTTTCCTTAACAGTTGTATTAATTTGCATTCCCACTAACAAAATCCAAAGGTTCATTTTTCTCTATATTTTTGCCAATACTTGTTATCTTTCCCTTTTTTTGATAACTGCCTTTATAATAGGTATGAGTTAATATTTCATTGTGGTTTTAATTTGCATTTCTCTTATTATTAGTGATATTGAACATTTTTCATATACCTGTCGGTCATTTGTGTGTCTTCTACTGGGAAATGCTCATTCAGATCTATTTTTAATTGGGTTATTTTCTTGCTATTGCTTTGTTTATGTTCATTATGTTTTAGATATTAACTGCTTACATGTACAGTTCACATATATTTTTTCCCATTCTGTAGGTTGTCTCTTCACTGTTTTCTTTGATGTGTGCAAGATTTGTTTAGTTTAATGTAATCTCATTTGTCGCTTTTCTCTTTTATTGCCTGTGTTTTTAGGGTCATATCAAAAATTACTGTCTAGACTAATATCATGGATCTTTTTCTCTGTTTTCTTCAAGTAGTTTTTCAGTTTCAGGTCTTATGTTTTAGTCTCATTCTATTATGAATTGATTTTTTTTTTTTTGAGAGGTTCTCACTATAAGGTGCATGCACTCGCCAGACAGACAGAGAGAGACAGAGAGATAGGAAGCAAGAAATCACCCCCCAGGGGGGATGGCCACACTGCAATCCCTTCTCCTCCATTCTCCTCTTGGGATCTTGGGCACGCATGCACACGTGCCCGGTGTGAGTTTTAAGCCACCAGGTCCGGGACACAAACCGCAGTCAACTACGTGGGAGTCCAGTGACATAGCCATTACGCTAACTGCTGGTTCCCAGATTTTTGTAAGTGGTGTGAGATAAGATTCAAATTTCATTTTCTGCATGTGACTATCTACTTATCCCAACACCATTTATTGAAAAGACTGTCTTATCTCTATTGTATGTTCTTGACACCTTCATCAAAAATCAATTGACAAGAGACCAGCGGTTGGCGTAATGGCTACGTCACTGGACTCCCATGTAGTTGACCACGGCTTGAGTACCAGACTCAGTGGCTTAAACTCACGCCGGGTGCATGTGTGTGTGTGTGCCCAAGATCCTGAGAGGAGAATAAAGGTGAAGGGATTGCAGCGTGACCATCCACCCAGAGAGTGATTTCTCGCTTTCTGTCTGTCTGTCTCTCTCTGCCTTTCTGGCAAACGCATGCGCCCTATAGCAAAAACCTCTCAAAAAAAAAATAAAATCAATTGACAGTAAATGCATGGATTTACTTCTGAGCTCTCTGTTCTGCTGTATTGATATACATGTCTACTTTTGAGTCTGTACTATGCTGTTTTGACTACATTAGCATTGAAGTAGATTTAAAAGTCATGCAGAGCAATATTTCTATCTTTGTTCTTTTTGCTCAAGATTTTTTTGGCTATTCATGGTTACTTTCGGTTCTTTATGAATTTTATGATTATTTTTTCTATTTCTATAAAACATGTTATTCAAATTTTGGGAACCAGCAGTTAGCGTAATGGCTATGTCGCTGGACTCCCACGTAGTCGACCGCGGTTCGCGTCCTGGACCCAGTGACTTAAAACTCACACCGGGTGCGTGTGCATGCATGCCCAAGATCCCGAGAGGAGAATGGAGGAGAAGGGATTGCGGCGTGACCATCCCCCCTGGGGGGTGATTTCTCACTTTCTGTGTCTATATCTCTGTCTGTCTGGCGAGTGCACGCGCCCTATAGCGAAAACCTCTCCAAAAAAAAAAAATGTTATTCGAATTTTTTTTTTTTCTTTTTTTTTTTTTTTGGAGAGGTTTTTGCTATAGGGCGCGTGCGCTCGCCAGACAGACAGAGAGAGACAGAGAGATAGAAAGCAGGAAATCACCCCCCAGGGGGGATGGCCACGCCGCAATCCCTTCTCCTCCATTCTCCTCTCGGGATCTTGGGCACGCACGCACACGCGCCCGGCGTGAGTTTAAGCCGCCGGGTCCGGGACTCGAACCGCGGTCGACTACGTGGGAGTCCAGCGACATAGCCATTACGCTAACTGCTGGTCCCTCGAATTTTGATATGGATTGCATTGCCTCTGTAGATTGCTTTGGGTAATATGGACATTTTAACAATATTAATTCTTCCCACTTATGAACACAGAATATCTTTTCATTTATTTGTTTCCTCTTCAATTTCTTTGATAAGTGTTTTATAGTTTGCAGTGTAAAGATCTCCTTGATTGAATTTATTCCTACATATTTTATTTTTTTACTTATTATTTGTAGCTATTATAAGTTGAATTATTTTCTTCATTTCCTTTTTAGATACTTTGTTGTTAGTGTGTACGCCAATAACAAGAGTAGACATCGTTGTCTCATTCCTGATCCTAGACATCGTTGTCTCATTCCTGATCCTAGAGGAAACACTTACAGCTTTTCACTTCTTAGTATCTTAGCGAGGGTTTGTCATATATGCACTTTATTGTGTTGAGCTATGTTCCTTCCTCACCAAGTTGTTGAGAGTTTTTTGTCTTGTTTTCTTTTTTTTTTAGGTTTTTGCCATAGGGTCTATGTGTTCACCAGAGAGAGAGACAGAGACAGAGAGGGAGGGGAGTGAGAATTCATCCCCTAAGGGGCAATGGCCACTCCACAATACCTCTTTCCTCTATTCTCCTCTCAGGACTTTGGCTACACATGCATACAAACCCAAACCACAGTCAGCCATGAAGAATCCAGCACATTAGGGAACCAGCAGTTAGCGTAATGGCTATGTCGCTGGACTCCCACGTAGTCGACCGCGGTTCGCGTCTCGGACCCGGTGGCTTACAACTCACGCCGGGCGCGTGTGCGTTCGTGCCCAAGATCCCGAGAGGAGAATGGAGGAGAAGGGATTGCGGCGTGACCATCCCCCCTGGGGGGTGATTTCTCGCTTTCTGTCTCTATGTCTCTCTCTGTCTGTCTGGCGAGCGCACGCGCCCTATAGCGAAAAAAACCTCTCCAAAAAAAAAAAAAAAAAAGAATCCAGCACATTAACCACCATGCCACCTGCTGGCTCCTTGTTGAGAGTTTTTAGTAGGAAAGGATGTTGAATTTTTTTCAAATGTTTTTTCTGAACCTTTTGAAATGATTATATGAGTATTGTCCTTTATTCTACTAATGTGGTGCATCATATTTATCAATTTGTGTATGTTGAAATATTCATGCAGTCCTAGAATAAATTCCACTTGATCATGGTGAATGATCATGTTAATATGCTATTGGATGCAGTTTCTTAATATTTTGTTCAAGATTTTAACATCTATGTTCATCAAGAATATTGGCCTATGATTTTCTTTGCTCATAGTGTCTTTGTCTAGCTTCTCTCAGGACAATGCTGGGCTTGTTAATTGAGTTTGGAAGTATTTTTCCTCTTCTTTAATTTTTAGAAGAGTTTGAGAGTTCTTTAAATGTTTGGTAGAATTTATTGGTGCATCCACAGGTTCTGGGCATTTCTTTCATAGGAGATATTTTATTATTGATTTAATCCCCTTACTCATTATTGGCTGGTTTAGATTTTCTATTTCTCCATGATTCAGTCTTAGTTAAGTTGTATGTATCTGGGAATTTGTCCATTTTTTTCTAGTTTATCAAATTTCCTCTTTCAATAAGTACGTCAATCAGATTGGATTAGGGTCCATGCTTAGGTCTTTATTCTAAATTAACTATTTCTTAAATGCCCTCTCTCCAAATATAATCACATTCTGAGGCACTGAGGATTAGAACCTCAACATAGGAAGTTTGAGAAGGGACACAATTCAGTCCATAACAGCATCTCACAGAGGACCCGTCAGCAGCAGATTATGCTCTTGCACTGCCTGCCCCATGGAGAAGTTAGAACAGAACAGACCCACATTCTCTTCCCCTTTTCACCCATGGGTAGCTCAGATGCTGCCACTGGCCACCGTTGGGTGTATAGTTTGTGGTCACAGAAAACCAGAAAACTGACTGGCCAGGAAGGTTCTGAGTAACTGCTGTTTGGCTTCATCTCACGATTGTGTTGTAACATCACACTGACTCTGTGCTCTGAAAGTTCCAACTGTTTAATCCTGTGGTTGAAAACACACTGTTGTTGTATTTTCTGAACTAAATAAGAAACACGTGTCTTCAAAGTCGGTAAACTTCTTGTTACATAGATTTAGCAAACCTTTAGCATAGGCCAACCACAGTTTTCTCCTATTTAAACAAGGGAAGTGAAAGTTTGATGTATTTTTTTAACTACATCCCCTTTTTAAGATCAAAATGCATAGATATTTGATATGAATATGAAAATGCCCTTTTCATAAAAGCAGAGTATAAGCTGTGTAGGTAAAATTAGAGAGTGTGAGAGTCATGAAATACTCATGTATGGAAACCACAAATAAGCAATGTGCAAACCCAAGCAAATACGAGAATTTTGGATTAGAGTTATGAGAGCTGAAATCATTACTTCCATTTTTGTAACAATTTAAAGCTTTTAGTATGAATTTTACACACTATATTTAAATTTTTCACTACCTTAATACTGATATAAAGGATTCTGAATTTTTAAGTTATAATATGCTAACTTGCTGTACAAAGTCAGGTACTTTATAAATGTAAGGTATTATTATTCTCAATGAAAAAAGTACAAAAAAAAAAAACCAAAACCCTTTACATTCCTGATATATCCTGATTAATTCCATCCAAGATGAAAAATGTTGGTTATATCACACAATCATCTTTTCCATCTCTAGGTAGATACATACCCCACCAACAGCAACCCTTAATGTCCTTTTACAAATATAGACTTAAAATGTCCTGATTACAGTCTTTAAAATTAAATTTTTTCATCTGAATTAATTTTGTCCTTACAAAATAATATTTTATAATTTTATGTAATTATAAATAAAAGTTTATAAGGGCAAGGTTCAAAAGTGATGTCTCTGATGTTGTTATATCTGGAAAGTGGAATGTTCTAGGACCTAATTTTATTTCATATTAAACTGCTTATAGATTTGACAATAACATTTTTAAGAATTATTTTATTTAATCATTTATTTATTTATTTATTTCTTCTTAATTTGACCAGAGAGGGACAGAGTAAGAGAGAGAGAGAGAGTGAGAGAGAAAGTGAGAAAGTGAGAAATTAAGCTACCAGGTCTGGGATTCAAACCATGGTCAGCCATGTGGGAGTCCAGTGTCCTAACCACCATGCCACCTGCCAGCCCCTTGACATTAACTTTTAATTTATTAAAATACTGCATGACATTGTTTTTAGTTTTGCTATAAGGCATCTGTGCTTGCCAGAAAGAAAGAGAGAGAGTTAAAGCAAGAAAACATCCTCCAAGGGGGATGGCCACACCACAATCCTCTCTCTTCTTGGGATTCTGAGCAGGCACACACACATGCCCTGTGTGATTTTCAAGCCAACAAGTCTGGGACTTGAACCTCTCAGTCTACCAAGAAGAATCCAGCACCTCAAACTCCCTATCACCTGCCAATCCCTTTACTTTTTGTGATAACAACCGATGTCTCTCTCAAATAAGTTTTCAAGTTTTATAAAATTATTTACTTAAAGCCAGTTACTTTAACTGGTTTTGGCAATCTCTGTCTTCTATTCCAAGAAGAGAATCAAAGGAGAAACTTGCTCTCCAATCAAATTTCTGTATGTCGAATACCATTAGTACCTCAAAAAAAGAAAAAAAAAAAAAAAGAAAGAAAAGAAAAGAAAAAAAACATTTACAAAGTTGGCTACCTTAACCTCCGTGGTCATTTTTATTAAACAACACAACATCCATCATTTAACACTCAGCTCCCATTTTCTCTTCTCTGTTTTGTTCCCAGAAACTCTGTCTCGCTGAAACAGACTATAACATTCTCTGCTATCTCAAATATCCAAATGACTTTGTTCCTCTCTAGGAGTTCTTATCCCTTTTGCCATTGCATTATAGTGATTATTGACCATGCCTGTCTCTTTTACTTAGTAATAAGCTTTTCTGAGGTAGTAGCCAGACATTGCCCAGCACAGTACCCTAAAAATATAATAAATAGACATATGTTGGTCTCAGATTTGGTGGCTAACAAAGGTAGTGTACTGAACTGCAGTACTGGAAACCACATGGTTAACCATGGGTTCAGATTCCCCACCTGGTCAACGCCAGACATATCAGGTGTGTGGACACCCCCAATATTCTATAAACTAGAGAGCTGAGGAGGAGGATCACAATGTCATGAGACACTGTCAAGGGTGACTCTTTCTCTCTCTCTCATGCATGCACATGTACTCTCGACCATGAACAAAATAAATAAACCTTTTAAAAAGATACAGTGGGTTGGGGACAGCAGTTGGGACAGCAGGTGGGACAGCGGTTATGTCACTGGACTGTCATATAGTTGATCGTAGTTCAAGTGTCAGACCAAGTGGTTTGAAAATCACGTGTGTTTCTGTGCATGCCAAGATCCCAGGAGAAGAATGAAGAAGGGATTGCAACATGGGCATCCCTCCTGGGGGGTGATTTCTCACTTTCCCTCTCACTGTCTCTGTCTCTCTGTCTCTCTCTCTCTCTGGTGAGTGCACATCCCCTAAAGCAAAAACCTCCTAAATAAAAAAGATACAATAGGTATACATATTGATGGACTACATGGATGAACAAATGGATAAAATATCTAGTATGAAGAGACTTCAAAAAGTTCATTTAAAAAATTGAAATTAAAGTATGAGTTTATTTTGGTGGAAAAAAGTTGATATCCATGCATAACTTTTCATATATACATTTTCATGAACCTTTTTAAAAAATCCTTGTAAATGTTCTATTTAGTTAAAGCACATGTAATATCAGTACACCTTTGTCATTAAGATGCCAACAGAAAAGTGAGGCATGAAAACTACACTATAATAAATGGTAAACATATTTTTAAAGTATTGAAGAGACTTATTTTGTTCAAACTTGGTGAATGTCTGCTCTTCTCATTAAGAAGCTACTTCCTCATTCGTTTATGATGAAATGAGTGCAATTTCCTTTCCCCTCGACAGTGCTGGTTTCTCTTTCGATGCAAGCAGATTTATTAGACTCCTCAGTCAATGAAAGTATCACCCGAAGAAACACAGGTAAGTATAAGATTAAAGAATTAAATAAGATTTGCAAGTAGATAACATACTTAGGCGTGATTGTCAACTGTGTTCCACAGCATAGGATCTGGGGTGGGCTGTATAAATATGGTGATGCAATGCATTATGAGCAAGAAAAACACATGGTTTCCTCTATTCTGAGCAGGGGTAAAGGGATGCCAAAACTTAACTTTAGGAACAATTAGGTAAAACTGTGAATATTCAAAAGAAGTATGTTTTTACCCCAATTCATTTTCAGAAAATAGAGTATTGGCAAACTTCATTAAGTGTTTAGGAAGAACTCTATAAGCTCTTGGCTGTAGAGCCATCTGGCATCATTTCCTCATCAGTACTATGATGAAGTAATACATTCTATACTCATCAAACATACTGTGAAATTAGGAAAGATTATTTCCAGTAAATGTCAATTTATAATTGTTATGAAATGACTGTCAGTTCCTGAAACATAGGAGAGTCTTTGTAAGTAGCTATTAGACTAATAAATGAAAGCAAACATTTCCTATAACATTGTAGAAAATATTTTAATTTTGGTAATTGTCATCGATGACTTGTACTATTTTTAAAGCTGATTAAGAATGCATATACTTTAATATATCGTAGAATGTCTTTTTTGGCATTTGGTAAAAATTTAAATGAAAGGTTTAAATTCATCCAAATTTCTCAGTGTTGGTTCTAAAACTGTTTTCCCCAAAGTGTTATTGAATTAGCCAAAATAGTATCTGAAAATACAAATAAATAAGAAGTATGTGTTCCTTTTTTAAAAAAAAATCTCATAACCACAAAAATTAAATGAACAGCTATTAATTTAATAGAACAACAGATCTTGGATTTGTTTATGTGTGACATGTTACACTCTGAGTGCATCTCTTCTATGCCCTGGCTCAGTGGCAAAGAAAAACTATCTCCTTTCAGGAAATGTAGGGGACAGCACAAAGAATGGCAGCAGATTACCGCTATTGCCAGCAAAGCCACAGTATCTGCGTGTAATAAAACACATGCCATGTTTAATGTGCTAAGTATGTGGCTTTGTCTCATTTCAACAACTCTTTGAAATGGATGCTAATTTACAGAGGTGAAAATCAGCACTTAGGTGAAGAAACCGGTATGGTCACAGATCACCCAAGGACTATTGAGAGGTTTTCAAACTGCCTCCAGAGCCCACGGTCATAACCACAAGCCCGCATGACTCCATTGCTCAACAGAGAAAAGACCCATTATTGGGCCTCATCACGCCATTCTGTCCTGTGGTTGTTTTAGACAGGACAGGGATCTCTTACAGCTAGAGAAATTAATTCCATTGAGAACTTTATAAACCTTCCTGAAATCATTTTTTCCTTTGTATCCATCTTATGTTTTTAAGCAAAAAGATGCATATTTGTTGAATGATATGGACAAAGGAGGAAGAGGTGTCCACTGCCCATCACCCAACTCTCAGTCTTTGTCTTGAGAGAAAATATTTTCATGGTTCAGCTGTTCTCCCTCGAAGTATGAGCCTCGTGTTAGATGTGAGATCATGCATGTGACAGCTCCATTTTCAGTAACTTATTCAATCTTTTGTTCATCTCAAACTTTATTCTAATGTCATTTTCCTTCTTCAGTTAAATCCTCTACAGATTTCTTTGAGACAGTTTTGGGGTTAATTTTATTGACACAGTTCATCCAAAATGTCCTAATAGTTGCTCTTAGCCTTGAAAATTAGTTTTGTTGGGTATATAATTATAGGATGACATGTTTTCTTAGAAATTTAGAGCTATTAATTATCTGCCTTGTTTTTTCATGACTGGCATTGAGAAGTCATTTGTGAATCTAAATTCCATCTTTTGTAGATAGTCCATCTTTCTTCTGGCTCTTTTTTTGTTAGTCTTTGGTGATCTTCAGTTTCACTGAAATGTGTCTAAGTATAGCTTTTCCTTTTTGTTTATTTTTAATATAATGTAGAATTTTCTAGGCTTCATGAATCTTAGGATTCCAAGTTTTTCATCAATTCCAGAAAGTTCTCAATCATTACTTTTGCAAATATTACCTATTCTCTCTTTTTATCTTTATGGAATTCCATATATACAAATCTAAACCTCTTTATTTTTTGTCTCCCTGTTTTTTTCCCATTAATTTTATGATCTGATAATTTAGTGTTCTTTCTGCTCTATCTTGCAATAGACTAATTCTCTCTTCAGCTGGATCTAATCATTTGGTTAATCCCTGTGTTGATTTTAAATTTAAATTATTATATTCTTTTATTTCTGGAAAGTCTACTTCAATCATTTAAGAAATATTCCTAGTATTTTTAAGTAGTCTTTTGCTCCTTACTCACGTGTTCAAATTCTTTCTTTTATTCCTTTAAACATATTAAACATACTTGCTTTATGTTACAGATATATTGGGTCATTGGGAAAGTCATGATGCAGTTTTGCATAGAAAAATATATTCATGCCTTTCTCAATGACCTAATGTTAATTTTCTCTCTAAAACTTTTTTGGAGCACTCTTCTTTCTTGTTTCTGCTCAATTTAATACATAGAGGTGTGAGTGTGTGTGTGTGTGTGTACGCGCGCACGCGTTTGTGTGTGTGTGCGCGCGCGTTTGTGTGTGTGTGCTTGTGTGTGTGCGTGTGTGTGTGTCTTTGAGGCCTAGACTGAGAGAGACTTTTTCAAGGGAGGATTGTTTACTTCTTCCAGGTACTAAGGATTTATTTATCCATTTATTTTACATAGTCAAACTTTATTTGGGGTGAATTTATTTCCATAAATATTTAAATTATGTATTTATAGTGTTGGTTTGTTTTCATGAATTATATTTTAATATGAGGAAAAAAGTAAAATCATATTACTTCTTAGGAAGACAAATAGGTAAAACAGAGGTTATTGTCTGTCAATATGCTTTAACATCCCATCACCTACAGCTTTATGATTCTACTTTTTAACTTTTTATATGTAATACTATATACATGCATATCAACACACATATCCCCTGTATGTACAGTTTGATAAGTTTTTGTAAACTGAACAAATTCATGGAACCAGTACCCATATGAAAACACTGTTACCAAAATCTCAGAAGTCCCCCTCATGCCAGCTCCTTCCCAAAGGTAACCACTACTTTGGCTCCTAACAGCATAGATTAACTGCCTGGTTTTTATCAGCTATTTATACTAGTTCATGTCTGTCTTTTTCTTTCCTTTTTAAAAAGAATTATTTATTGAATTTTATTTATTATTTTTTAATTTGCTGTAGTTCACATGTGCTCGCCAGAGAAAGAGAGAGAGAGAGGAGAGAGAGAGAAAGCAAGCTGCCAGGTCTGGGACTTGAACTATAGTCAAGTCCATGTAGGAGTCCAGCAGGAGTCTAGCACCTTAACCATCAGGCTACCAGCTCGCCCCAGTGTCTGTCTTTTTTCTATCACTCAACACTAAGTTTGTAAGCTTCACTCATGTGATTGCATGTAACAATGTTTTATCATTTTCATAGATGTTAAGATTTCAATTGTGTTAATTTACCCATTTACTTATCTATTCTATTGCTAATAGGTGTTCTAGTTGAGCTATTTTACAAATGGTGCCACTGTGAACATCTGATTCTAGTACATGTCTTTTGTAAACACATATATGTATGTATTTGTGCTGAGTACATATCTAGAAGTCGAATTTCTAAATCACATGGTAGGCTTAAGTGCCAGTTTTCCAAACAAGAGTGTATGAGTCTAGGTAGTCTACATCTTCACCAACACTTAATTTTTTTTTCATTTCATTTATTTTGGTGGGTGTGAAGTGGTCTCTCATTGTGGTTGTACTTTGTATTTCCCTGATGACTAATGAAGTTGAGTACATAAGTTGACCTAAACTTTATGGGACCAGACTAACAGTGTGGACTCAGACTCAGCTTCCAAGTGAGGACCTGCCAGGAATATTCAGAAAAAAAGTTTATGTTATAGCTCCTCACATAAACCAAGCTGAAGCAGAAAACCTGCCTGTTTTTCTCTGCTGTCTGAAAGTGTCTGTAGAATTTATTTAACTCCCTTGTTTACCTTGTCCCTGAGGGTAGGGCTCCTGGATCTCAATGTACCTGGGTTGGCCGAGGCGCCTTTCTCACCTTATGGGCCCAAATGTTGTCCCTAGTTCCTCTGATCCAGAGGCTCTAATCAGTTTCTCTAGGTCCACAGGTGCCTCCAGAATATCCAGTTCACTTACTGTTCATGTACTCCCCTCATCTCAGCTCTTTTTCTCTATCACAATTGTTTCCCTAGAGACTTAAATGGCTGTTTTGCACATTTTGTTCATGTTTGGGTGTAGAAAAATGAGAAGATTTCGGGAGATTTAGTTCTCCATTTAAAGAGTGACATGTAATATGCACTTGGATTTGTTTTACTCTACTAGGAAAATCCTGTGCCCTCTAATGATAGGTCTCTTCTGCTTAGAATTCATCAGTACTTGGAATAAAAGGTCTGATGTCCTGTCTAGATGCCTCTGAAGCTTTTCTGTGAAGATCTCCATTAGGCGAATCATCCAACACCAATGGGTTTCATTGGCAATGGAATATGGAGCATGGTATTTCTCTACTCTAGCGTGGAGAAAAGGATGAATCCTAGCTACTATATATGACATCATAGCTCTGTAAAGAAACAAACCTAATAAACGATCAGATACACAGGTGGAGGAGGATGATCCCAAGAGTATGCCCCAAATTGAGAATGTCCTGTCCTCTCATTTATAAAGCATAAGAATGATAAAGTGAGTTAGCCCCCAAAGGAAGCAAAAGGGTAAAGAGAAGAAGTAGCATTATCTAACTGCATTGTTTTGGCAAGCTACTCTATTTCAAAATTCTACAACTTTATCATATTTCTTATGAAAATATTTCCTTGGCTAATAAAGTAATTTTTGAAAGTGCCTTATACCTAAATCATATAGAGAAGTATAATAAAAATTTGGAAGTGTGTAATACATGGTTTATCATACACTCAAAGGCTCTTATTGATCATAAACAAATCATTGAGTTTTCTATCCTTAGCTGCTAAAATGGCTTAACTTTAATTTTGTTATGTGTAATGAGAAATAAAATTCCCTCTAATATAGCAATCTCTCCAGCAATTTTTTAAAATATTTAAATAAAATATAGAAAGATTTTTAACAGCTCTTGACATGTCACTATTCTCCTGCCCCAGCCTCTCAGTTAAGTAAGACCACAGGTGTGTACCACTGTGTCCAGTCTGTTTAGGTTGGTCTGGGAACTTAAACTACACCTCCCATGTGGCCTCAGCATCCAAGTAGCAATGTCTTAGCACAACCCCAGCTGAGCCTTTTGAGTAATTCTTATCTGAAATATCTCAGCCTGATTTTATTTATTTAAGTCAGACAATTAAATTATTTTCCTATTTTTAAATACCTTTATTGTAATTTAATGTATTTTCATTATCTTCAATAATGAAATCAAAATGTTGTTTCGAAATCATGATCATGATGAAGTTATGTATCTTTTAAACATCTAAACTATTCTGGTTCATCTTTTATTACAGAAACAAGGTATCTTTTTAAAAAGATGTCAGTCTCTGAAAATAAAGCCTTATATATTGGGGATGCCAGGTGTCATGAGGTTGAGGCACCAGACTTCCACATGTCCAACCGTGGCTCAAGTCCCAGATCTGGCAGCTTGCTTTCTCACTTTCCTTCTCTCTCTCTGGTAAAAATTAGAAAGTAATAAAATGATAAATAAAGTTAAATAATTATTTTTAAAAAGCCTTATATATTCATGTTTGCATCAATGTCCTATTAGATTCATGAAGAAAAACGAACTGGGACAACGCTCCATGGATGCTTAAGGACATCCCAGAAAATCTCTGAAGGTTCTTTGTCAGCGTTCTGGAATAATGAACACATGGACCTTTATTCGTTAAATTCAGTCGACGGCTTGAGCTAGCTCCCAGAAGTCTAGATTCTGACTTCCAAACATTGATGTTTGTGGGAAATTTATCTTTATCTGCACTTCAAAAGCATTGGTGAATTAATTAGAGCTTTTGAAAACAAAGAAAAAACAGAAAAATAAATCTTAGTAAAGATAATTCAATGTTGGATACAAACAGCAAGGTAAACTTACTCTTCTGTTTGACTTCAAAGTAACAGAATTGCCATCCCCAAAAGGAAAAATGAACAGCACCTGTATTGGAGAACAGCATAACCTGGAACACTATTTGTTTCCTGTTGTTTATATCTTTGTAATTATAGTCAGTGTTCCAGCCAACATCGGATCATTGTGTGTGTCTTTTCTACAAGTGAAGAAGGAAAATGAACTAGGAATTTACCTCTTCAGCTTATCACTGTCTGATCTGCTATATGCATTAGCTCTCCTTCCATGGATTGATTATACTTGGAATAAAGACAACTGGACTTTTTCTCCTGCCTTGTGCAAAGGAAGTGCTTTCCTAATGTACATGAACTTGTATAGCAGCACAGCCTTCCTCGCCTGCATCGCTGTGGACCGGTATTTGGCAGTTGCCTATCCTTTGAAGTTTTCTTTTCTAAGGTCGAGAAGATTTGCATTCATGGTCAGCATCTCCATCTGTGTATTAGAAGCCATCTTCAATGCTGTGATGTTGTGGAAAGATGAAATAGCTACTGAATATTGCAATGCCAAAAAGTCCAATTTTACTTTATGCTATGACAAATATCCTTTGGAGAAATGGCAAATTAATCTCAGCTTGTTTCGGACCTGTTTGGGCTTTGCAGTACCTCTGATCATTATCATGATTTGCAACCGGAAGGTCTACCAGGCTGTGCAGCACAATCAAGCCACAGAAAACAGCGAAAAGAAGAA
Source organism: Tupaia tana (assembly GCA_026018925.1). Taxonomy (NCBI): domain Eukaryota; kingdom Metazoa; phylum Chordata; class Mammalia; order Scandentia; family Tupaiidae; genus Tupaia; species Tupaia tana. The sequence continues at coordinate 253,022,429 of JAKSZU010000001.1, forward strand.
AATCATAAAACTACTTATTACTATCACATTGACTTTTGTCTTATGCTTTACGCCTTTTCACGTGATGTTACTGATTCGCTGCATTTTAGAACATGATATGAGCTTTGATGACCACCAAAGGTCTGGGAAACATACTTTTGCAATATACAGAATCACAGTTGCATTAGCAAGTTTAAATTGTGTTGCTGATCCAGTTCTGTACTGTTTTGTAACCGAAACAGGAAAATCTGATATATGGAATATATTGAAATTCTGCACTGGGAAGCATAAGAAATCACAAAGACAAAAGCAAGGCATATTTTCTGTATCTACAAGAGATACTATGGAATTAGAAATCCTGGAATAGAAAAAAAAAGAAGGATGGGGGGTGGGAATGGCTATGATTTATAGTATTATATCAACAGTATTGCATTATGGACAGGAAATCTAGCATGAGAGGAGACTAAAGTTTCTAAGTGAGTATTTTAATCTTGTCAAATGGAAATAGGCTACAAGTATGTTGTTTAGCTCGCTCCCTGACTTCTATTAAATGAGGTTTATTAAATAAAAATGTAATATTTTCCTAATGACTCAGAGTGATTACTGTTAATGGCAATTATTTTTGCTTCTATGCTATAATCCTTCATAGGTTAGTGACATACATAAGACTGTGTGTCTTTAAGTCAGGAGCCTTTGTGTCTGGTTTTTTATGATTTTTCTCAGTCTTTGTTTAGATTTCAGGCTGTCAGTTCTCCAAACTCTATGTCCCTGTCTCCAACAACCCCAGCTACTGAAGACTGCCAGTGATCTTCTCGTTCATTAACAAAATTTATTTGAACCTACTCTGTATACTATACTAGGTTTTGCGTAAGTACTGGGGTTGGAGAAGAAATGGTCTCATAACACCTTAGGAAGTTTACATCAGTTTGGAAACACCATCCCCAAGCATGAAAATGTCTATATAAAGTAAAAGTAAATAGCCTCTGAATTTCATTTTGATTTCTTTTCAATTTTAGCTACAAAATTACCAGAAGTTTTATCTCTAGAACAACAGTTATATTAAATCTTACACTCAGAGGCTTCTTTGGGCACTTAGAATATTTAGGGAGTCTTTATATATATATTTTTGAATGTCCACTGCAAAACTTGTAGAAATTACTATGCCTCGTTTTAGGTAGGCACTTGGTAAACATTTTTTTTTCTATTCCAAGTATTTTTAAGATTTTAAAAAAATAATTATTTACTTAATTTTATTTTTGTATGATTATGATTGTTATTATTTAATCTGCTATAGGCAACATGCACTCACCAGAGAGAGAGCATAAAAGTGAGAAATCAAGCCGCCAGGCCGGGGACTCAAACCACAGTTGGCCACGTGGGAGTTCAGCGTTTTAACCACCACGTGGCTTGCTGGTCCCAAGATTTTTTTATGCTATCCTTCTCCTTTTCTTCTTCTCTTCCTTCTCTTTCCTATCTGTTCTTTCTACTCCCCCCAAAATAATCAGATGGACAAATGTCTTGATACCATTTGATGCCCTCACGTTATAAAACAAAATGTTCTGTGAAACATTCTCAACAGTGCCTGCATTCTGAGAAGACACTGTGGGCTTCGGTATACAGAAAGACATCCATTTGTATTTATTTATTTTTTTCTAAGAGAGATTTTTTTGCTATAGGGTGCACGCTCTTGGCAGAGAGACAGAGAGAAAGAAAGTAAGGAATCACCTCCAGAGGGGATGGACATGCCACAATTCCTTCTTCTCCATTCTCCTCTTGGGGATTTTGGGCACACACATGCACCCAGTGTGAGTTTTAAACCTTCAAATCTGGGACTTGAACTGTGATCCACTACATGGGAACCCAGTAAAGTAACCATTACGCGATCTGCTGGTCCCAACATCCATTTTTATTTTGTTTAAATTTTTTATTTTTTATTTTCTTATTCAGAATGTTAACTTTTAATTAAATAAACTCAAAATAGACATCTTGGATAACCAGAGAAAGGACCGAGTACAGGTTTTTAAAACTTCCATTTTTTCCTACCTAGTCTAGGGAGGCTTTATGGCTAGAGGGGAAATTAAAAGACAACAAAAGCAACCACTTGGGTATAGTCCCATAGCCTAGTGGTTAAGGGAATCAGATCCCTCGTGGCCATTCACGGTTCAAACCCTGGCCTATGTGCACGTACGTGCATGCCTCAAATCCCAACAAAATGGAAAAATGAAGAGATTACGGCATGACAATGCTCAACTGGAGGGGAGGGTGATTTCTCCCTCTCTCTCTGTCTCTCTGGAGAGCACATGTACTCTCTGGCAATAAAAAAAATACTTTTTAATTTAGTGCAAAGTATATAATATTATCTTTCTAGCAGCATCCTGAGCAAATCTGGTTACCCAATTTGATTTATTCCCTTTTCTGTTCTCAAACAAACAGGGCTCCATAAAACATTAGATTTCTATTCTCTAACATATAATGATCAAATAAACAGTTATTTATCAATTGCCTCTATTGACTTTATTAACTTAATTTATTTTTAATTAGGTAATACTGATTTTAAAATGCAATTTGTGATACAAAGCATATAGGCATTTCTTTTTACAATATTTTTATCTTGCCCTGTGCCATTTTTTTGCCTAATCATTACTGTCATCATTCTGTCATCCGTTCATGGACCCCCCTGTATTTTTCTGGTTAAATCCATCCATAGGTTGCTATGGAAACACAACAGTTACTATAACACCCTGACCCAGGAAGGCCTCTGTGAAAATAGACCTCTTTGTCTAGGTCTATCTGATGATGCTGCCATGGAATCGAAAGACTTCTTTCAACAGACACACACAAATAACACGTTTATAGACACGCACAGATAACTTTGCAAAAACAAACAAACACACAAAACCCCTGGACCCATTTAGCATGTACTTCTACTAGTTTAAAAGCAAATACCAACTAGTAGAACACTTACTACCTCCTTAGCTTTTGAAATAATGCATCATCTGGGAATTTTCATCCTCTTGCTTACTAAATCTAAAGCCAAGGGGAACATTTTTAAGATTCTTTCTCCCTTGGGACCAGCAGTTAGCGTAATGGCTATGTCACTGGACTCCCATGTAGTTGACCACGGTTCGAATGCTGGACCCAGTGGCTTAAACGCATGCCGGGTGCGTGTGCGTGCGTGCCCAAGATCCTGAGAGGAGAAAGGAGGAAAAGGGATCGCGGCGTGGCCATCCCCCCTGGGGGGTGATTTCTCGCTTTCTGTCTCTCTGTCTCTCTCTCTGTCTTTCTGGAGAGCGCACAAAACACACACACACACACACACACACACACACACACAAAAAAAAAAAAAAAAAAAAAAAAACACCAATATTCTCCCTCCCTATTCCTTCTTTCTTCTTTCTTTCTCCCCAGTCAGAAGTGACTGCTAAGGGAACTGTGGTTAAACAAAGAAAAACTTTCTATCTTCATTTTTTTTCCTATTGTTGTACTATTCCAGAATAAAATTCAGTACCGGGCAGGCAGGTGGCGTGGTGGTTACAGACTCCTACATGGCCCACTGCAATTTGAGTCCCGGACCTGGTTGCTCGCTCTCTCTCTCTCTCTCTCTCTCTCTCATCAAATTAAAATAAATCATTTAATTAAGTTAAATATTTTTTAAAAAATCCAGTCCCAAGATACTTCCTTTCATTTACATTTACTAGGTAGTCACCTTGAAGGAAACTTAATAGGAAGTTAATTTTAAAGAAAATAGGATATGTATTTAAATTATTGACTGATCACGATAGAAACACCTGATTAAATATAAGCAAATATTCGACTGCTTTTACTCTTTTATTCTTCAGTGTCTCAAATGGCTTAAAGATGAAGCATAAGGTGATTAACTTCACGTTATTAGCTGCAGTCGCTGAATGCACCTGGCTTAAAGAAATAAGCTAACAATGGCCAAAGCAGCTTGCACCTGGGGCGAGAGGAAAGTGATGTAAAAGTTAAGATTTTTCTTCTCTCCTCCAAAGATCCTGTTCTTAACCACATCACTTGTTGCTGGCCAAGCAAAAGCAGGCGGGAGTTTTTTGTGCGGCCGCTAGGTGTCAATCACGTTGTCTCAAAAAATCTTGTCCTTCACAGCTTGCCACCCCTCCTGAAGAGCTCTGGCCCGGATAACATTTTCTCATCCAAGAAATAAGAAATACCTCCTACAAACTGGACATGAATTGAGGAAAAGACTGAAATCTCTTGGCATCATTTATTTATCTCTTCTCTGGAAAGCTCAGCAATCCTCAGATCATTTCATCGGTTCTAAACTCGCTATGTCAAGCCAGCAATCATTTTTTACAATTAGGTAACATTGATTGACCCATGTGTAAGAGAACATGGGCTAAGTTGTGTCATTTCTGCAGGATTGTGAATATAGCTTTGAAGATTTGCCCTATGTAGTTCTCCCACCATAAGAAAAATCTGGCCACTTTTCATATGAATAGAAACATGAAACGTTTAAGTTATAAGCAGTCTGCATCTTTGTCTAATGCTACGAATTTATTATCTATGGGAGTCAAGATGGAATTTAATATATGCATGATTTTGCATTTTTAATTTGTTATTATTAGATCTCAGCACTAAAAAACATTACATCTGTTATTTTGAATTGTTTAAATTTGTTCTCCCCCAAAGAACAGTAATATAATCATGTTCTAATTTAATAACATTTGCATATCATCAAATAGACAATGGTCTGAAATTTGCTTTACTACTGCCTATAATTTACTGAGGCCTGTTGTAAAGCACAGTGAGCATAGGCATTTTTACATGTTAAAAAAAATAGTCAGTGGTTGGGATGGTTGAATTCCATATGGCTGACAGCACAGTTTGATTCTCAGAGACTTGAGAAATGTATGAGGTGCATGTGCATGCATGCCAAAATTCTGAGAGGAGAATGGAAAAGAAGTGATTGATGCATGGCCACCCACCCAGGGAGGGAGTGAATGCTCGCTCTCTCTCTCTCTCTCTCTCTCTCTCTGGCAAGTACACATGCCCTATAGAACATTTATTTTAAAATAGGTTATGGGATTGGCCCTGAGGTGCAGTGGTTAAGTTCCGTGCATCAGGAGTGAGCGTCCACATAACCAATGGATAATCTAATCCTGGGCCCAGTGGCTTGAAAAAAGATATTGGCAGGGACTAGCAGATAGTGTAATGGTTATGTCACTGGACTTTTATGTAGTTGACCATGGTTTGAATCCTGGACCTGGTGATTTAAAACTCATGCTGGGTGCATGTGCATTCATACCCAAGATCACAAGAAGAGAATGGAGGACAAGGGATTATGGTGTGGCCATCCCTGCTTGGGGTGGGGGAGCTGACTTCTCTCTTTCTGGCTTTCTGTCTCTCCGGTGAGTGAATGCACCCTATAGCAAAATCTCTCTCTCTCTCTCTCTCTCTCTCTCTCTCTCAAAAAACAAAAACATATTGTATGCATGTACATGCATTCTCCAAATCCTGATGGGATGGAGAAAAGGAGAAAAGGGATTGCAGAATGAGTACACCAGACTACAGGGTACACTCTCTCTCTCACTCTCTCTTTTTGGCAAGTGCACATGCCCTTTAGCTGTAAAAAATAAGGGGAGGGGGTGATGATTCCTCAAATAATGCTACAATTAAGTGTACAAAGATAAACCATGTACATAGCCAGCAGAGAAATGAGTAGAGAAGTCTCCACATTATCATTTCATATCAAGCTCTAGAATAAAAATATAGATTTCATTATCTAGGAAATGTGTGCTCATATAATCTCAAATCCAATATAATCAAGATACATTCTGCAATGACTTGACTCACTAATACTATGTAAAATGTTAACTTCAATCCTCAGCATTTCATTGAAAGTTCTTGGATATTTGATTGAATCTGTAAACATCCTTCTAATAGAACACCTTTCAAAATTAACTCTAGTGTTCCTAGGCTTCCCTCCAGCACTACTGACACTAAC